>CM072860.1:0-217500 GCA_036937835.1 Pampus argenteus
TTTTCATAAATAAAGTTTATTTTTAATTGTGGAGGGCTCTGCCAACCCATTCCGGGCCAAAAAGCCCCTTTCCCCTGCTTTTACCAGTTCTCTGAGTTTTCTCTCCAAGGAAAAGATCCTTTCCCCTTGCTAGAAAACCACAACCAATAGGACATCCACTCAACAACCCTGCAATAACTGTGGCCTACACCACCTCCTCAATAAAGACTACTCATCGCCTGACAATCACAAAAAACCACCACAACCTGCAAACCTGCTTGGCCCTTCACCTGCTCCTTGGCTCAACAACATAAAAGTTGGACCTGCATGCAGTCGGCCAGGGTTCGATTCCTTCTTCAGGACACAGACACTACCTATCCAAAGAAGAAAATCTCAAAGGTAAGAGCCCTCCACACCAATGCACCCTTTCTTTGGAGCCAGGGTTACACCTGTGAGCAGGCCTCAAAATGGCTCCTCACTTACATACACACACGCACCTACACGCACCCATACACTCACCTCCGGAGATACCACATTAAGGCCACTCATGTCTCTCCCTACACAACCCTCCACTAATTTCATTAACATTCAAAGACACCCCACTTATGCCTCTACCCTCACCCAACCTCCTGATCCAGAAACCAGAAGCACCAGCAAACAATATTTCAAATTGATACAAGCCATCCACCACAAACATATTATGGACAAAGCCCTATCAACAGGTACATTTCCACCAGGCATGCTAAGACAAGTTTACAGACTCACAGATTTTATTAAACCATCAACACCCAGCACCGAAACACGTAATAAAATACATAATAACACCACAAACTGGATGTTGAACACAATCTCCATCCTGCAGGAACATTACACAACCACTATAGCAAACATTGACAGAACCTCTTACAACCCCATAGCCCTACAAATAGCCACCGGTTGGGCCCAGAAACGCTATGGCGACAGACTCACTACTGACACAATAACAGCTGTTCAAATATCACTACAACCAGTGCAAACAACAACCCCAACGCCACAATTAGCCCACGACACACAACGCACAATCTTCGACCTACCAACCATCCCCGAAGAACACTTCCCTCCCCTACCTAAATCTGTTGCCCCCAAAACACTATCCCTCTATCTAGGCCCCCGTACAACAATTACAGAGGAAATAAATAATTACCATTCCCCCACACCGGACCCGCTAACACAAAATTCTACAGGAACCCAAACAACACCCCAGACAAACATTACGAAACCCGAGTCCAACCCCTTCCCTTCACCTTATCCCCTCTATAAAAAAACTACCCCTTCCAAAGGGTCTGATACACCTCAAACCCCTGCCACTTCCACCCCACTTCCAAAAAAAACCCGTAGAGTCACCTGGGGTCCGTTACCAGCTAATACAACAGACTCCCAGTCCTCTACTCCCCATACCCCCATCTCCCCTATCCTTCCTATCATCCCTCCAAACAGTAACCCCCTCAAACCTCCCAATTCCAAAATCACCACAGCACAGATCCACCTTTCTACTCATCCACCTCAACATCAAACAGAATTGCAGACCATCACCCTCAGCAGTCACTCCAATGTCTCTGTACATACTGCTGACACTATATCTCTTTACTCCTCTCAGACAGAAGCCACTACCACCGGAGTGGAACTAATCAAACAACCTCTACCAAAGCCCCCTCAAAAAAGAGAACCGGCAAAAATGATGAAAGGGACGTCTAAGGTCAACCACGACCTAAACAGAACCCGCTCTGAGCCCTCTCTTTCAACAACCTTAGACACTTTTCCCCATCCACCCTCCCCAGACACTAAAACACCAATAATACCCCCCAATCCTGATCAATCCAGGATTTCACCTTCCCCCCGATCTACCTCTTCCCCTAAACCCCCTGAACCTACCTCAATTTCCTCATGCCTATCCACTTCTCAAGACCTTCCCCTTTCCCCACCTATACACACCACCCCTAATCCTCAACCACATTTCCTTGATGATTTTTTTACACAATCATCCCCCAAATCCAACTCCACACATACCGACATCTCTACCCTCTCCACCTCTCCCATATCAAACACCCAGGAATCAATGAGTCCAACCACAGCCAACACCTCCCTCCCAACAACTCTTCTCAGACCCAACTATCATATCGCACGCCCCACCCGTAAAATAAAAGATTGGCACTTCAAACCCCGGAGAATGATCCTTATCCTAGGAGACTCCAACATAAACCGCATCTCATTTCAGACCAACCCCAAAATCCAAATGGAGAGCTACCCCGGAGCTACTGTGTACCACTTCCTTAAGGTTTTGGAAAAAAACACACCCAACCCCCACGTAAAGCTTGTCATCTTTTCAATTGGACATAACAATAAAGATCAAGACCCGAGACAAACCACCATAAAACAATTAAAATCCCTTTTCCGTAACGCAAAATTCAAATTCCCCAACGCTCACATTTACTTCCCCATAATAAACTTTTCACCCAATCTCACCCCTACACAAAAAAGCAACCTTGCTTTAATCAATAAAACCATGGCCATCCATTTCCCCACACTCTCTGAAATACCACACGATACATTCATCACAGAGAAAGATAACACCCACTGGACACCCTCCACAGCGAATTTAATTTTAGAAAACTGGTTAAAACAACTCGGTTTATACTAACACCCAACCTTCACCCTCCCCTTCAGAACCCCCGATTGGTACCCTTACCTCACCCCAACCCCTAAACCTAACCACTTCCCCTACCCTAACCCTAACCTTCCCTAACCCTAAGCATACCCACACTACCTTCCCAACCTACCTTCCCCCGCCATTTTTTATCTTTTATTTTTTTATTACTTTTTATTTTCTTTCCCCCACTCCTAAACCCTAACCCTAACAACTTCCCCTACCCTAACCCTAACCTTCCCTAACCCTAAACATACCCACACTATCTTCCCTTCCTACCCCCCCCCCCTTTCCCCCACTGGAACCTACATATCTTCGTTTTTCCTTAATTCAGGCACTATCATCCCTTATGTCTCATTACACACCCTCTTCCTACACAAACTTCCCACCCCCCTACACACACAGACATCCTTTTTTTTATTTATTTAATTATTTACTCAACACATTTTTTATTTTTTTATTTTTTTATCTTATTTTATTTTATTTTATTTATTTGTTTATTTATATTTTTTTCCCCAACACTGTCCATTCTACCCACATCATATTAGCAAACCAGTAGGCCAGTGCACTTATAATTTAAATCCAAATCCACTAAACCCCAACCCTAACCCAACCCTAACCCAGCCAGTGCCACTGATTTGCTATCTGACAAAAATATAACATAACATTTCACTTATCCCCTTCTTCACCTTCCAATTACAATACCCTCAATAACAATCCCTTAACTCTCCCCCTCTTAGATTTTTATTTCGTTATTTTTTTTTTTTTTTTTTTTTTTTTTTTTTTTTTTTTTTTTTTTTTTTAAATGTTGTTATATTTTATTTTATTTTTTTATTTTTTATTATATTACATATTTCTTTCATTTATTTGGGTCCCAACCGGCTGAGCTATGCACTCCACTCTTGGGGTGGGGCCCTTTGCCGCGGCCGGGTCTTGAACCCAAGCTGTCCGTGGTCGGGCCCTATCCCCAGCCAGCTGAGCTATAGGATCACACATACCTTGAGTCACACAGTGGATCACCCAACACTACAATAGTTTCATTTAGTTAGACTTCCCGCCTTTTTTTCCCCTCCTTTCTTCTCCTACCCACCAATAGCAACATCTCCCTCCAAACACTACCTACAACCATCCAATCACACTTATACACATCATTTCCCTCCAAAAGTTATCTCACTCCCCTGATTTTCAACCAATCCATACACAACACACACACTATAAATACAATGAGGAGTCATTGTTATACATCCCCTGAAGAAGCAATACTCGATTGCGAAACGTCGGGACCTGCAACCAGTGTAAGCCTTGCTCCAACGAAATGTTCTTTTCACTTTAATTTGTTTTTTCTTTGAATTTTGCATTTTACTTCAAATGTTCTCAAGCTAACTTTTAAACACCTACCTTCCTATTTTTACCCTTTTGGAAGAAACATTTGTATTTTTGTCTATTTTAATTTGTTTGTTTGGTTTTTTAACCTTTTTAAACAAGTTTGCTTATTTTAAATTATTTTGTGGAGGGCTCTGCCAGCCCATTACGGGCCAAACAGATCCTTTCCCCTTGCTTTTACCATTCCTTGAGTTTTTTTTGTACAAGATAAAGATCCTGCAAGCAGCTACAAGAACTGCCAGAAACCACAACCAATAGGACTTCCTTCCAACTACCCTACAAACTGTGCTCTACACCACTTCCTAAACAAGGAAGCTTCATCTCGTGACAACCACCATAATCTGCAAACCAGCTTGGCCTTTCACCTGCTCCTTGGCCCTTCACCTGCTTCCTGGCCTAGTGGAGTAAACGATTGGACTTGCACGCAGACTACCAGGGTTCGATTCCCCATCTGGACACAGACATTATTCAGAGGTAAGAGCCCTCCACGCCAACATAACTTTTAAACAATCACGTCCCACTGCTGGATTAATTTGCATTTTTGTTTATTTTGTTGTTTTGTGCTTTTAAACATTTTTCATAAATAAAGTTTATTTTTAATTGTGGAGGGCTCTGCCAACCCATTCCGGGCCAAAAAGCCCCTTTCCCCTGCTTTTACCAGTTCTCTGAGTTTTCTCTCCAAGGAAAAGATCCTTTCCCCTTGCTAGAAAACCACAACCAATAGGACATCCACTCAACAACCCTGCAATAACTGTGGCCTACACCACCTCCTCAATAAAGACTACTCATCGCCTGACAATCACAAAAAACCACCACAACCTGCAAACCTGCTTGGCCCTTCACCTGCTCCTTGGCTCAACAACATAAAAGTTGGACCTGCATGCAGTCGGCCAGGGTTCGATTCCTTCTTCAGGACACAGACACTACCTATCCAAAGAAGAAAATCTCAAAGGTAAGAGCCCTCCACACCAATGCACCCTTTCTTTGGAGCCAGGGTTACACCTGTGAGCAGGCCTCAAAATGGCTCCTCACTTACATACACACACGCACCTACACGCACCCATACACTCACCTCCGGAGATACCACATTAAGGCCACTCATGTCTCTCCCTACACAACCCTCCACTAATTTCATTAACATTCAAAGACACCCCACTTATGCCTCTACCCTCACCCAACCTCCTGATCCAGAAACCAGAAGCACCAGCAAACAATATTTCAAATTGATACAAGCCATCCACCACAAACATATTATGGACAAAGCCCTATCAACAGGTACATTTCCACCAGGCATGCTAAGACAAGTTTACAGACTCACAGATTTTATTAAACCATCAACACCCAGCACCGAAACACGTAATAAAATACATAATAACACCACAAACTGGATGTTGAACACAATCTCCATCCTGCAGGAACATTACACAACCACTATAGCAAACATTGACAGAACCTCTTACAACCCCATAGCCCTACAAATAGCCACCGGTTGGGCCCAGAAACGCTATGGCGACAGACTCACTACTGACACAATAACAGCTGTTCAAATATCACTACAACCAGTGCAAACAACAACCCCAACGCCACAATTAGCCCACGACACACAACGCACAATCTTCGACCTACCAACCATCCCCGAAGAACACTTCCCTCCCCTACCTAAATCTGTTGCCCCCAAAACACTATCCCTCTATCTAGGCCCCCGTACAACAATTACAGAGGAAATAAATAATTACCATTCCCCCACACCGGACCCGCTAACACAAAATTCTACAGGAACCCAAACAACACCCCAGACAAACATTACGAAACCCGAGTCCAACCCCTTCCCTTCACCTTATCCCCTCTATAAAAAAACTACCCCTTCCAAAGGGTCTGATACACCTCAAACCCCTGCCACTTCCACCCCACTTCCAAAAAAAACCCGTAGAGTCACCTGGGGTCCGTTACCAGCTAATACAACAGACTCCCAGTCCTCTACTCCCCATACCCCCATCTCCCCTATCCTTCCTATCATCCCTCCAAACAGTAACCCCCTCAAACCTCCCAATTCCAAAATCACCACAGCACAGATCCACCTTTCTACTCATCCACCTCAACATCAAACAGAATTGCAGACCATCACCCTCAGCAGTCACTCCAATGTCTCTGTACATACTGCTGACACTATATCTCTTTACTCCTCTCAGACAGAAGCCACTACCACCGGAGTGGAACTAATCAAACAACCTCTACCAAAGCCCCCTCAAAAAAGAGAACCGGCAAAAATGATGAAAGGGACGTCTAAGGTCAACCACGACCTAAACAGAACCCGCTCTGAGCCCTCTCTTTCAACAACCTTAGACACTTTTCCCCATCCACCCTCCCCAGACACTAAAACACCAATAATACCCCCCAATCCTGATCAATCCAGGATTTCACCTTCCCCCCGATCTACCTCTTCCCCTAAACCCCCTGAACCTACCTCAATTTCCTCATGCCTATCCACTTCTCAAGACCTTCCCCTTTCCCCACCTATACACACCACCCCTAATCCTCAACCACATTTCCTTGATGATTTTTTTACACAATCATCCCCCAAATCCAACTCCACACATACCGACATCTCTACCCTCTCCACCTCTCCCATATCAAACACCCAGGAATCAATGAGTCCAACCACAGCCAACACCTCCCTCCCAACAACTCTTCTCAGACCCAACTATCATATCGCACGCCCCACCCGTAAAATAAAAGATTGGCACTTCAAACCCCGGAGAATGATCCTTATCCTAGGAGACTCCAACATAAACCGCATCTCATTTCAGACCAACCCCAAAATCCAAATGGAGAGCTACCCCGGAGCTACTGTGTACCACTTCCTTAAGGTTTTGGAAAAAAACACACCCAACCCCCACGTAAAGCTTGTCATCTTTTCAATTGGACATAACAATAAAGATCAAGACCCGAGACAAACCACCATAAAACAATTAAAATCCCTTTTCCGTAACGCAAAATTCAAATTCCCCAACGCTCACATTTACTTCCCCATAATAAACTTTTCACCCAATCTCACCCCTACACAAAAAAGCAACCTTGCTTTAATCAATAAAACCATGGCCATCCATTTCCCCACACTCTCTGAAATACCACACGATACATTCATCACAGAGAAAGATAACACCCACTGGACACCCTCCACAGCGAATTTAATTTTAGAAAACTGGTTAAAACAACTCGGTTTATACTAACACCCAACCTTCACCCTCCCCTTCAGAACCCCCGATTGGTACCCTTACCTCACCCCAACCCCTAAACCTAACCACTTCCCCTACCCTAACCCTAACCTTCCCTAACCCTAAGCATACCCACACTACCTTCCCAACCTACCTTCCCCCGCCATTTTTTATCTTTTATTTTTTTATTACTTTTTATTTTCTTTCCCCCACTCCTAAACCCTAACCCTAACAACTTCCCCTACCCTAACCCTAACCTTCCCTAACCCTAAACATACCCACACTATCTTCCCTTCCTACCCCCCCCCCCTTTCCCCCACTGGAACCTACATATCTTCGTTTTTCCTTAATTCAGGCACTATCATCCCTTATGTCTCATTACACACCCTCTTCCTACACAAACTTCCCACCCCCCTACACACACAGACATCCTTTTTTTTATTTATTTAATTATTTACTCAACACATTTTTTATTTTTTTATTTTTTTATCTTATTTTATTTTATTTTATTTATTTGTTTATTTATATTTTTTTCCCCAACACTGTCCATTCTACCCACATCATATTAGCAAACCAGTAGGCCAGTGCACTTATAATTTAAATCCAAATCCACTAAACCCCAACCCTAACCCAACCCTAACCCAGCCAGTGCCACTGATTTGCTATCTGACAAAAATATAACATAACATTTCACTTATCCCCTTCTTCACCTTCCAATTACAATACCCTCAATAACAATCCCTTAACTCTCCCCCTCTTAGATTTTTATTTCGTTATTTTTTTTTTTTTTTTTTTTTTTTTTTTTTTTTTTTTTTTTTTTTTTAAATGTTGTTATATTTTATTTTATTTTTTTATTTTTTATTATATTACATATTTCTTTCATTTATTTGGGTCCCAACCGGCTGAGCTATGCACTCCACTCTTGGGGTGGGGCCCTTTGCCGCGGCCGGGTCTTGAACCCAAGCTGTCCGTGGTCGGGCCCTATCCCCAGCCAGCTGAGCTATAGGATCACACATACCTTGAGTCACACAGTGGATCACCCAACACTACAATAGTTTCATTTAGTTAGACTTCCCGCCTTTTTTTCCCCTCCTTTCTTCTCCTACCCACCAATAGCAACATCTCCCTCCAAACACTACCTACAACCATCCAATCACACTTATACACATCATTTCCCTCCAAAAGTTATCTCACTCCCCTGATTTTCAACCAATCCATACACAACACACACACTATAAATACAATGAGGAGTCATTGTTATACATCCCCTGAAGAAGCAATACTCGATTGCGAAACGTCGGGACCTGCAACCAGTGTAAGCCTTGCTCCAACGAAATGTTCTTTTCACTTTAATTTGTTTTTTCTTTGAATTTTGCATTTTACTTCAAATGTTCTCAAGCTAACTTTTAAACACCTACCTTCCTATTTTTACCCTTTTGGAAGAAACATTTGTATTTTTGTCTATTTTAATTTGTTTGTTTGGTTTTTTAACCTTTTTAAACAAGTTTGCTTATTTTAAATTATTTTGTGGAGGGCTCTGCCAGCCCATTACGGGCCAAACAGATCCTTTCCCCTTGCTTTTACCATTCCTTGAGTTTTTTTTGTACAAGATAAAGATCCTGCAAGCAGCTACAAGAACTGCCAGAAACCACAACCAATAGGACTTCCTTCCAACTACCCTACAAACTGTGCTCTACACCACTTCCTAAACAAGGAAGCTTCATCTCGTGACAACCACCATAATCTGCAAACCAGCTTGGCCTTTCACCTGCTCCTTGGCCCTTCACCTGCTTCCTGGCCTAGTGGAGTAAACGATTGGACTTGCACGCAGACTACCAGGGTTCGATTCCCCATCTGGACACAGACATTATTCAGAGGTAAGAGCCCTCCACGCCAACATAACTTTTAAACAATCACGTCCCACTGCTGGATTAATTTGCATTTTTGTTTATTTTGTTGTTTTGTGCTTTTAAACATTTTTCATAAATAAAGTTTATTTTTAATTGTGGAGGGCTCTGCCAACCCATTCCGGGCCAAAAAGCCCCTTTCCCCTGCTTTTACCAGTTCTCTGAGTTTTCTCTCCAAGGAAAAGATCCTTTCCCCTTGCTAGAAAACCACAACCAATAGGACATCCACTCAACAACCCTGCAATAACTGTGGCCTACACCACCTCCTCAATAAAGACTACTCATCGCCTGACAATCACAAAAAACCACCACAACCTGCAAACCTGCTTGGCCCTTCACCTGCTCCTTGGCTCAACAACATAAAAGTTGGACCTGCATGCAGTCGGCCAGGGTTCGATTCCTTCTTCAGGACACAGACACTACCTATCCAAAGAAGAAAATCTCAAAGGTAAGAGCCCTCCACACCAATGCACCCTTTCTTTGGAGCCAGGGTTACACCTGTGAGCAGGCCTCAAAATGGCTCCTCACTTACATACACACACGCACCTACACGCACCCATACACTCACCTCCGGAGATACCACATTAAGGCCACTCATGTCTCTCCCTACACAACCCTCCACTAATTTCATTAACATTCAAAGACACCCCACTTATGCCTCTACCCTCACCCAACCTCCTGATCCAGAAACCAGAAGCACCAGCAAACAATATTTCAAATTGATACAAGCCATCCACCACAAACATATTATGGACAAAGCCCTATCAACAGGTACATTTCCACCAGGCATGCTAAGACAAGTTTACAGACTCACAGATTTTATTAAACCATCAACACCCAGCACCGAAACACGTAATAAAATACATAATAACACCACAAACTGGATGTTGAACACAATCTCCATCCTGCAGGAACATTACACAACCACTATAGCAAACATTGACAGAACCTCTTACAACCCCATAGCCCTACAAATAGCCACCGGTTGGGCCCAGAAACGCTATGGCGACAGACTCACTACTGACACAATAACAGCTGTTCAAATATCACTACAACCAGTGCAAACAACAACCCCAACGCCACAATTAGCCCACGACACACAACGCACAATCTTCGACCTACCAACCATCCCCGAAGAACACTTCCCTCCCCTACCTAAATCTGTTGCCCCCAAAACACTATCCCTCTATCTAGGCCCCCGTACAACAATTACAGAGGAAATAAATAATTACCATTCCCCCACACCGGACCCGCTAACACAAAATTCTACAGGAACCCAAACAACACCCCAGACAAACATTACGAAACCCGAGTCCAACCCCTTCCCTTCACCTTATCCCCTCTATAAAAAAACTACCCCTTCCAAAGGGTCTGATACACCTCAAACCCCTGCCACTTCCACCCCACTTCCAAAAAAAACCCGTAGAGTCACCTGGGGTCCGTTACCAGCTAATACAACAGACTCCCAGTCCTCTACTCCCCATACCCCCATCTCCCCTATCCTTCCTATCATCCCTCCAAACAGTAACCCCCTCAAACCTCCCAATTCCAAAATCACCACAGCACAGATCCACCTTTCTACTCATCCACCTCAACATCAAACAGAATTGCAGACCATCACCCTCAGCAGTCACTCCAATGTCTCTGTACATACTGCTGACACTATATCTCTTTACTCCTCTCAGACAGAAGCCACTACCACCGGAGTGGAACTAATCAAACAACCTCTACCAAAGCCCCCTCAAAAAAGAGAACCGGCAAAAATGATGAAAGGGACGTCTAAGGTCAACCACGACCTAAACAGAACCCGCTCTGAGCCCTCTCTTTCAACAACCTTAGACACTTTTCCCCATCCACCCTCCCCAGACACTAAAACACCAATAATACCCCCCAATCCTGATCAATCCAGGATTTCACCTTCCCCCCGATCTACCTCTTCCCCTAAACCCCCTGAACCTACCTCAATTTCCTCATGCCTATCCACTTCTCAAGACCTTCCCCTTTCCCCACCTATACACACCACCCCTAATCCTCAACCACATTTCCTTGATGATTTTTTTACACAATCATCCCCCAAATCCAACTCCACACATACCGACATCTCTACCCTCTCCACCTCTCCCATATCAAACACCCAGGAATCAATGAGTCCAACCACAGCCAACACCTCCCTCCCAACAACTCTTCTCAGACCCAACTATCATATCGCACGCCCCACCCGTAAAATAAAAGATTGGCACTTCAAACCCCGGAGAATGATCCTTATCCTAGGAGACTCCAACATAAACCGCATCTCATTTCAGACCAACCCCAAAATCCAAATGGAGAGCTACCCCGGAGCTACTGTGTACCACTTCCTTAAGGTTTTGGAAAAAAACACACCCAACCCCCACGTAAAGCTTGTCATCTTTTCAATTGGACATAACAATAAAGATCAAGACCCGAGACAAACCACCATAAAACAATTAAAATCCCTTTTCCGTAACGCAAAATTCAAATTCCCCAACGCTCACATTTACTTCCCCATAATAAACTTTTCACCCAATCTCACCCCTACACAAAAAAGCAACCTTGCTTTAATCAATAAAACCATGGCCATCCATTTCCCCACACTCTCTGAAATACCACACGATACATTCATCACAGAGAAAGATAACACCCACTGGACACCCTCCACAGCGAATTTAATTTTAGAAAACTGGTTAAAACAACTCGGTTTATACTAACACCCAACCTTCACCCTCCCCTTCAGAACCCCCGATTGGTACCCTTACCTCACCCCAACCCCTAAACCTAACCACTTCCCCTACCCTAACCCTAACCTTCCCTAACCCTAAGCATACCCACACTACCTTCCCAACCTACCTTCCCCCGCCATTTTTTATCTTTTATTTTTTTATTACTTTTTATTTTCTTTCCCCCACTCCTAAACCCTAACCCTAACAACTTCCCCTACCCTAACCCTAACCTTCCCTAACCCTAAACATACCCACACTATCTTCCCTTCCTACCCCCCCCCCCTTTCCCCCACTGGAACCTACATATCTTCGTTTTTCCTTAATTCAGGCACTATCATCCCTTATGTCTCATTACACACCCTCTTCCTACACAAACTTCCCACCCCCCTACACACACAGACATCCTTTTTTTTATTTATTTAATTATTTACTCAACACATTTTTTATTTTTTTATTTTTTTATCTTATTTTATTTTATTTTATTTATTTGTTTATTTATATTTTTTTCCCCAACACTGTCCATTCTACCCACATCATATTAGCAAACCAGTAGGCCAGTGCACTTATAATTTAAATCCAAATCCACTAAACCCCAACCCTAACCCAACCCTAACCCAGCCAGTGCCACTGATTTGCTATCTGACAAAAATATAACATAACATTTCACTTATCCCCTTCTTCACCTTCCAATTACAATACCCTCAATAACAATCCCTTAACTCTCCCCCTCTTAGATTTTTATTTCGTTATTTTTTTTTTTTTTTTTTTTTTTTTTTTTTTTTTTTTTTTTTTTTAAATGTTGTTATATTTTATTTTATTTTTTTATTTTTTATTATATTACATATTTCTTTCATTTATTTGGGTCCCAACCGGCTGAGCTATGCACTCCACTCTTGGGGTGGGGCCCTTTGCCGCGGCCGGGTCTTGAACCCAAGCTGTCCGTGGTCGGGCCCTATCCCCAGCCAGCTGAGCTATAGGATCACACATACCTTGAGTCACACAGTGGATCACCCAACACTACAATAGTTTCATTTAGTTAGACTTCCCGCCTTTTTTTCCCCTCCTTTCTTCTCCTACCCACCAATAGCAACATCTCCCTCCAAACACTACCTACAACCATCCAATCACACTTATACACATCATTTCCCTCCAAAAGTTATCTCACTCCCCTGATTTTCAACCAATCCATACACAACACACACACTATAAATACAATGAGGAGTCATTGTTATACATCCCCTGAAGAAGCAATACTCGATTGCGAAACGTCGGGACCTGCAACCAGTGTAAGCCTTGCTCCAACGAAATGTTCTTTTCACTTTAATTTGTTTTTTCTTTGAATTTTGCATTTTACTTCAAATGTTCTCAAGCTAACTTTTAAACACCTACCTTCCTATTTTTACCCTTTTGGAAGAAACATTTGTATTTTTGTCTATTTTAATTTGTTTGTTTGGTTTTTTAACCTTTTTAAACAAGTTTGCTTATTTTAAATTATTTTGTGGAGGGCTCTGCCAGCCCATTACGGGCCAAACAGATCCTTTCCCCTTGCTTTTACCATTCCTTGAGTTTTTTTTGTACAAGATAAAGATCCTGCAAGCAGCTACAAGAACTGCCAGAAACCACAACCAATAGGACTTCCTTCCAACTACCCTACAAACTGTGCTCTACACCACTTCCTAAACAAGGAAGCTTCATCTCGTGACAACCACCATAATCTGCAAACCAGCTTGGCCTTTCACCTGCTCCTTGGCCCTTCACCTGCTTCCTGGCCTAGTGGAGTAAACGATTGGACTTGCACGCAGACTACCAGGGTTCGATTCCCCATCTGGACACAGACATTATTCAGAGGTAAGAGCCCTCCACGCCAACATAACTTTTAAACAATCACGTCCCACTGCTGGATTAATTTGCATTTTTGTTTATTTTGTTGTTTTGTGCTTTTAAACATTTTTCATAAATAAAGTTTATTTTTAATTGTGGAGGGCTCTGCCAACCCATTCCGGGCCAAAAAGCCCCTTTCCCCTGCTTTTACCAGTTCTCTGAGTTTTCTCTCCAAGGAAAAGATCCTTTCCCCTTGCTAGAAAACCACAACCAATAGGACATCCACTCAACAACCCTGCAATAACTGTGGCCTACACCACCTCCTCAATAAAGACTACTCATCGCCTGACAATCACAAAAAACCACCACAACCTGCAAACCTGCTTGGCCCTTCACCTGCTCCTTGGCTCAACAACATAAAAGTTGGACCTGCATGCAGTCGGCCAGGGTTCGATTCCTTCTTCAGGACACAGACACTACCTATCCAAAGAAGAAAATCTCAAAGGTAAGAGCCCTCCACACCAATGCACCCTTTCTTTGGAGCCAGGGTTACACCTGTGAGCAGGCCTCAAAATGGCTCCTCACTTACATACACACACGCACCTACACGCACCCATACACTCACCTCCGGAGATACCACATTAAGGCCACTCATGTCTCTCCCTACACAACCCTCCACTAATTTCATTAACATTCAAAGACACCCCACTTATGCCTCTACCCTCACCCAACCTCCTGATCCAGAAACCAGAAGCACCAGCAAACAATATTTCAAATTGATACAAGCCATCCACCACAAACATATTATGGACAAAGCCCTATCAACAGGTACATTTCCACCAGGCATGCTAAGACAAGTTTACAGACTCACAGATTTTATTAAACCATCAACACCCAGCACCGAAACACGTAATAAAATACATAATAACACCACAAACTGGATGTTGAACACAATCTCCATCCTGCAGGAACATTACACAACCACTATAGCAAACATTGACAGAACCTCTTACAACCCCATAGCCCTACAAATAGCCACCGGTTGGGCCCAGAAACGCTATGGCGACAGACTCACTACTGACACAATAACAGCTGTTCAAATATCACTACAACCAGTGCAAACAACAACCCCAACGCCACAATTAGCCCACGACACACAACGCACAATCTTCGACCTACCAACCATCCCCGAAGAACACTTCCCTCCCCTACCTAAATCTGTTGCCCCCAAAACACTATCCCTCTATCTAGGCCCCCGTACAACAATTACAGAGGAAATAAATAATTACCATTCCCCCACACCGGACCCGCTAACACAAAATTCTACAGGAACCCAAACAACACCCCAGACAAACATTACGAAACCCGAGTCCAACCCCTTCCCTTCACCTTATCCCCTCTATAAAAAAACTACCCCTTCCAAAGGGTCTGATACACCTCAAACCCCTGCCACTTCCACCCCACTTCCAAAAAAAACCCGTAGAGTCACCTGGGGTCCGTTACCAGCTAATACAACAGACTCCCAGTCCTCTACTCCCCATACCCCCATCTCCCCTATCCTTCCTATCATCCCTCCAAACAGTAACCCCCTCAAACCTCCCAATTCCAAAATCACCACAGCACAGATCCACCTTTCTACTCATCCACCTCAACATCAAACAGAATTGCAGACCATCACCCTCAGCAGTCACTCCAATGTCTCTGTACATACTGCTGACACTATATCTCTTTACTCCTCTCAGACAGAAGCCACTACCACCGGAGTGGAACTAATCAAACAACCTCTACCAAAGCCCCCTCAAAAAAGAGAACCGGCAAAAATGATGAAAGGGACGTCTAAGGTCAACCACGACCTAAACAGAACCCGCTCTGAGCCCTCTCTTTCAACAACCTTAGACACTTTTCCCCATCCACCCTCCCCAGACACTAAAACACCAATAATACCCCCCAATCCTGATCAATCCAGGATTTCACCTTCCCCCCGATCTACCTCTTCCCCTAAACCCCCTGAACCTACCTCAATTTCCTCATGCCTATCCACTTCTCAAGACCTTCCCCTTTCCCCACCTATACACACCACCCCTAATCCTCAACCACATTTCCTTGATGATTTTTTTACACAATCATCCCCCAAATCCAACTCCACACATACCGACATCTCTACCCTCTCCACCTCTCCCATATCAAACACCCAGGAATCAATGAGTCCAACCACAGCCAACACCTCCCTCCCAACAACTCTTCTCAGACCCAACTATCATATCGCACGCCCCACCCGTAAAATAAAAGATTGGCACTTCAAACCCCGGAGAATGATCCTTATCCTAGGAGACTCCAACATAAACCGCATCTCATTTCAGACCAACCCCAAAATCCAAATGGAGAGCTACCCCGGAGCTACTGTGTACCACTTCCTTAAGGTTTTGGAAAAAAACACACCCAACCCCCACGTAAAGCTTGTCATCTTTTCAATTGGACATAACAATAAAGATCAAGACCCGAGACAAACCACCATAAAACAATTAAAATCCCTTTTCCGTAACGCAAAATTCAAATTCCCCAACGCTCACATTTACTTCCCCATAATAAACTTTTCACCCAATCTCACCCCTACACAAAAAAGCAACCTTGCTTTAATCAATAAAACCATGGCCATCCATTTCCCCACACTCTCTGAAATACCACACGATACATTCATCACAGAGAAAGATAACACCCACTGGACACCCTCCACAGCGAATTTAATTTTAGAAAACTGGTTAAAACAACTCGGTTTATACTAACACCCAACCTTCACCCTCCCCTTCAGAACCCCCGATTGGTACCCTTACCTCACCCCAACCCCTAAACCTAACCACTTCCCCTACCCTAACCCTAACCTTCCCTAACCCTAAGCATACCCACACTACCTTCCCAACCTACCTTCCCCCGCCATTTTTTATCTTTTATTTTTTTATTACTTTTTATTTTCTTTCCCCCACTCCTAAACCCTAACCCTAACAACTTCCCCTACCCTAACCCTAACCTTCCCTAACCCTAAACATACCCACACTATCTTCCCTTCCTACCCCCCCCCCCTTTCCCCCACTGGAACCTACATATCTTCGTTTTTCCTTAATTCAGGCACTATCATCCCTTATGTCTCATTACACACCCTCTTCCTACACAAACTTCCCACCCCCCTACACACACAGACATCCTTTTTTTTATTTATTTAATTATTTACTCAACACATTTTTTATTTTTTTATTTTTTTATCTTATTTTATTTTATTTTATTTATTTGTTTATTTATATTTTTTTCCCCAACACTGTCCATTCTACCCACATCATATTAGCAAACCAGTAGGCCAGTGCACTTATAATTTAAATCCAAATCCACTAAACCCCAACCCTAACCCAACCCTAACCCAGCCAGTGCCACTGATTTGCTATCTGACAAAAATATAACATAACATTTCACTTATCCCCTTCTTCACCTTCCAATTACAATACCCTCAATAACAATCCCTTAACTCTCCCCCTCTTAGATTTTTATTTCGTTATTTTTTTTTTTTTTTTTTTTTTTTTTTTTTTTTTTTTTTTTTTTTTTAAATGTTGTTATATTTTATTTTATTTTTTTATTTTTTATTATATTACATATTTCTTTCATTTATTTGGGTCCCAACCGGCTGAGCTATGCACTCCACTCTTGGGGTGGGGCCCTTTGCCGCGGCCGGGTCTTGAACCCAAGCTGTCCGTGGTCGGGCCCTATCCCCAGCCAGCTGAGCTATAGGATCACACATACCTTGAGTCACACAGTGGATCACCCAACACTACAATAGTTTCATTTAGTTAGACTTCCCGCCTTTTTTTCCCCTCCTTTCTTCTCCTACCCACCAATAGCAACATCTCCCTCCAAACACTACCTACAACCATCCAATCACACTTATACACATCATTTCCCTCCAAAAGTTATCTCACTCCCCTGATTTTCAACCAATCCATACACAACACACACACTATAAATACAATGAGGAGTCATTGTTATACATCCCCTGAAGAAGCAATACTCGATTGCGAAACGTCGGGACCTGCAACCAGTGTAAGCCTTGCTCCAACGAAATGTTCTTTTCACTTTAATTTGTTTTTTCTTTGAATTTTGCATTTTACTTCAAATGTTCTCAAGCTAACTTTTAAACACCTACCTTCCTATTTTTACCCTTTTGGAAGAAACATTTGTATTTTTGTCTATTTTAATTTGTTTGTTTGGTTTTTTAACCTTTTTAAACAAGTTTGCTTATTTTAAATTATTTTGTGGAGGGCTCTGCCAGCCCATTACGGGCCAAACAGATCCTTTCCCCTTGCTTTTACCATTCCTTGAGTTTTTTTTGTACAAGATAAAGATCCTGCAAGCAGCTACAAGAACTGCCAGAAACCACAACCAATAGGACTTCCTTCCAACTACCCTACAAACTGTGCTCTACACCACTTCCTAAACAAGGAAGCTTCATCTCGTGACAACCACCATAATCTGCAAACCAGCTTGGCCTTTCACCTGCTCCTTGGCCCTTCACCTGCTTCCTGGCCTAGTGGAGTAAACGA
The DNA here is from genome assembly GCA_036937835.1 of Pampus argenteus. Classification (NCBI taxonomy): domain Eukaryota; kingdom Metazoa; phylum Chordata; class Actinopteri; order Scombriformes; family Stromateidae; genus Pampus; species Pampus argenteus. Next base: position 18,310 of record CM072860.1, read on the forward strand.
TTGGACTTGCACGCAGACTACCAGGGTTCGATTCCCCATCTGGACACAGACATTATTCAGAGGTAAGAGCCCTCCACGCCAACATAACTTTTAAACAATCACGTCCCACTGCTGGATTAATTTGCATTTTTGTTTATTTTGTTGTTTTGTGCTTTTAAACATTTTTCATAAATAAAGTTTATTTTTAATTGTGGAGGGCTCTGCCAACCCATTCCGGGCCAAAAAGCCCCTTTCCCCTGCTTTTACCAGTTCTCTGAGTTTTCTCTCCAAGGAAAAGATCCTTTCCCCTTGCTAGAAAACCACAACCAATAGGACATCCACTCAACAACCCTGCAATAACTGTGGCCTACACCACCTCCTCAATAAAGACTACTCATCGCCTGACAATCACAAAAAACCACCACAACCTGCAAACCTGCTTGGCCCTTCACCTGCTCCTTGGCTCAACAACATAAAAGTTGGACCTGCATGCAGTCGGCCAGGGTTCGATTCCTTCTTCAGGACACAGACACTACCTATCCAAAGAAGAAAATCTCAAAGGTAAGAGCCCTCCACACCAATGCACCCTTTCTTTGGAGCCAGGGTTACACCTGTGAGCAGGCCTCAAAATGGCTCCTCACTTACATACACACACGCACCTACACGCACCCATACACTCACCTCCGGAGATACCACATTAAGGCCACTCATGTCTCTCCCTACACAACCCTCCACTAATTTCATTAACATTCAAAGACACCCCACTTATGCCTCTACCCTCACCCAACCTCCTGATCCAGAAACCAGAAGCACCAGCAAACAATATTTCAAATTGATACAAGCCATCCACCACAAACATATTATGGACAAAGCCCTATCAACAGGTACATTTCCACCAGGCATGCTAAGACAAGTTTACAGACTCACAGATTTTATTAAACCATCAACACCCAGCACCGAAACACGTAATAAAATACATAATAACACCACAAACTGGATGTTGAACACAATCTCCATCCTGCAGGAACATTACACAACCACTATAGCAAACATTGACAGAACCTCTTACAACCCCATAGCCCTACAAATAGCCACCGGTTGGGCCCAGAAACGCTATGGCGACAGACTCACTACTGACACAATAACAGCTGTTCAAATATCACTACAACCAGTGCAAACAACAACCCCAACGCCACAATTAGCCCACGACACACAACGCACAATCTTCGACCTACCAACCATCCCCGAAGAACACTTCCCTCCCCTACCTAAATCTGTTGCCCCCAAAACACTATCCCTCTATCTAGGCCCCCGTACAACAATTACAGAGGAAATAAATAATTACCATTCCCCCACACCGGACCCGCTAACACAAAATTCTACAGGAACCCAAACAACACCCCAGACAAACATTACGAAACCCGAGTCCAACCCCTTCCCTTCACCTTATCCCCTCTATAAAAAAACTACCCCTTCCAAAGGGTCTGATACACCTCAAACCCCTGCCACTTCCACCCCACTTCCAAAAAAAACCCGTAGAGTCACCTGGGGTCCGTTACCAGCTAATACAACAGACTCCCAGTCCTCTACTCCCCATACCCCCATCTCCCCTATCCTTCCTATCATCCCTCCAAACAGTAACCCCCTCAAACCTCCCAATTCCAAAATCACCACAGCACAGATCCACCTTTCTACTCATCCACCTCAACATCAAACAGAATTGCAGACCATCACCCTCAGCAGTCACTCCAATGTCTCTGTACATACTGCTGACACTATATCTCTTTACTCCTCTCAGACAGAAGCCACTACCACCGGAGTGGAACTAATCAAACAACCTCTACCAAAGCCCCCTCAAAAAAGAGAACCGGCAAAAATGATGAAAGGGACGTCTAAGGTCAACCACGACCTAAACAGAACCCGCTCTGAGCCCTCTCTTTCAACAACCTTAGACACTTTTCCCCATCCACCCTCCCCAGACACTAAAACACCAATAATACCCCCCAATCCTGATCAATCCAGGATTTCACCTTCCCCCCGATCTACCTCTTCCCCTAAACCCCCTGAACCTACCTCAATTTCCTCATGCCTATCCACTTCTCAAGACCTTCCCCTTTCCCCACCTATACACACCACCCCTAATCCTCAACCACATTTCCTTGATGATTTTTTTACACAATCATCCCCCAAATCCAACTCCACACATACCGACATCTCTACCCTCTCCACCTCTCCCATATCAAACACCCAGGAATCAATGAGTCCAACCACAGCCAACACCTCCCTCCCAACAACTCTTCTCAGACCCAACTATCATATCGCACGCCCCACCCGTAAAATAAAAGATTGGCACTTCAAACCCCGGAGAATGATCCTTATCCTAGGAGACTCCAACATAAACCGCATCTCATTTCAGACCAACCCCAAAATCCAAATGGAGAGCTACCCCGGAGCTACTGTGTACCACTTCCTTAAGGTTTTGGAAAAAAACACACCCAACCCCCACGTAAAGCTTGTCATCTTTTCAATTGGACATAACAATAAAGATCAAGACCCGAGACAAACCACCATAAAACAATTAAAATCCCTTTTCCGTAACGCAAAATTCAAATTCCCCAACGCTCACATTTACTTCCCCATAATAAACTTTTCACCCAATCTCACCCCTACACAAAAAAGCAACCTTGCTTTAATCAATAAAACCATGGCCATCCATTTCCCCACACTCTCTGAAATACCACACGATACATTCATCACAGAGAAAGATAACACCCACTGGACACCCTCCACAGCGAATTTAATTTTAGAAAACTGGTTAAAACAACTCGGTTTATACTAACACCCAACCTTCACCCTCCCCTTCAGAACCCCCGATTGGTACCCTTACCTCACCCCAACCCCTAAACCTAACCACTTCCCCTACCCTAACCCTAACCTTCCCTAACCCTAAGCATACCCACACTACCTTCCCAACCTACCTTCCCCCGCCATTTTTTATCTTTTATTTTTTTATTACTTTTTATTTTCTTTCCCCCACTCCTAAACCCTAACCCTAACAACTTCCCCTACCCTAACCCTAACCTTCCCTAACCCTAAACATACCCACACTATCTTCCCTTCCTACCCCCCCCCCCTTTCCCCCACTGGAACCTACATATCTTCGTTTTTCCTTAATTCAGGCACTATCATCCCTTATGTCTCATTACACACCCTCTTCCTACACAAACTTCCCACCCCCCTACACACACAGACATCCTTTTTTTTATTTATTTAATTATTTACTCAACACATTTTTTATTTTTTTATTTTTTTATCTTATTTTATTTTATTTTATTTATTTGTTTATTTATATTTTTTTCCCCAACACTGTCCATTCTACCCACATCATATTAGCAAACCAGTAGGCCAGTGCACTTATAATTTAAATCCAAATCCACTAAACCCCAACCCTAACCCAACCCTAACCCAGCCAGTGCCACTGATTTGCTATCTGACAAAAATATAACATAACATTTCACTTATCCCCTTCTTCACCTTCCAATTACAATACCCTCAATAACAATCCCTTAACTCTCCCCCTCTTAGATTTTTATTTCGTTATTTTTTTTTTTTTTTTTTTTTTTTTTTTTTTTTTTTTTTTTTTTTTTAAATGTTGTTATATTTTATTTTATTTTTTTATTTTTTATTATATTACATATTTCTTTCATTTATTTGGGTCCCAACCGGCTGAGCTATGCACTCCACTCTTGGGGTGGGGCCCTTTGCCGCGGCCGGGTCTTGAACCCAAGCTGTCCGTGGTCGGGCCCTATCCCCAGCCAGCTGAGCTATAGGATCACACATACCTTGAGTCACACAGTGGATCACCCAACACTACAATAGTTTCATTTAGTTAGACTTCCCGCCTTTTTTTCCCCTCCTTTCTTCTCCTACCCACCAATAGCAACATCTCCCTCCAAACACTACCTACAACCATCCAATCACACTTATACACATCATTTCCCTCCAAAAGTTATCTCACTCCCCTGATTTTCAACCAATCCATACACAACACACACACTATAAATACAATGAGGAGTCATTGTTATACATCCCCTGAAGAAGCAATACTCGATTGCGAAACGTCGGGACCTGCAACCAGTGTAAGCCTTGCTCCAACGAAATGTTCTTTTCACTTTAATTTGTTTTTTCTTTGAATTTTGCATTTTACTTCAAATGTTCTCAAGCTAACTTTTAAACACCTACCTTCCTATTTTTACCCTTTTGGAAGAAACATTTGTATTTTTGTCTATTTTAATTTGTTTGTTTGGTTTTTTAACCTTTTTAAACAAGTTTGCTTATTTTAAATTATTTTGTGGAGGGCTCTGCCAGCCCATTACGGGCCAAACAGATCCTTTCCCCTTGCTTTTACCATTCCTTGAGTTTTTTTTGTACAAGATAAAGATCCTGCAAGCAGCTACAAGAACTGCCAGAAACCACAACCAATAGGACTTCCTTCCAACTACCCTACAAACTGTGCTCTACACCACTTCCTAAACAAGGAAGCTTCATCTCGTGACAACCACCATAATCTGCAAACCAGCTTGGCCTTTCACCTGCTCCTTGGCCCTTCACCTGCTTCCTGGCCTAGTGGAGTAAACGATTGGACTTGCACGCAGACTACCAGGGTTCGATTCCCCATCTGGACACAGACATTATTCAGAGGTAAGAGCCCTCCACGCCAACATAACTTTTAAACAATCACGTCCCACTGCTGGATTAATTTGCATTTTTGTTTATTTTGTTGTTTTGTGCTTTTAAACATTTTTCATAAATAAAGTTTATTTTTAATTGTGGAGGGCTCTGCCAACCCATTCCGGGCCAAAAAGCCCCTTTCCCCTGCTTTTACCAGTTCTCTGAGTTTTCTCTCCAAGGAAAAGATCCTTTCCCCTTGCTAGAAAACCACAACCAATAGGACATCCACTCAACAACCCTGCAATAACTGTGGCCTACACCACCTCCTCAATAAAGACTACTCATCGCCTGACAATCACAAAAAACCACCACAACCTGCAAACCTGCTTGGCCCTTCACCTGCTCCTTGGCTCAACAACATAAAAGTTGGACCTGCATGCAGTCGGCCAGGGTTCGATTCCTTCTTCAGGACACAGACACTACCTATCCAAAGAAGAAAATCTCAAAGGTAAGAGCCCTCCACACCAATGCACCCTTTCTTTGGAGCCAGGGTTACACCTGTGAGCAGGCCTCAAAATGGCTCCTCACTTACATACACACACGCACCTACACGCACCCATACACTCACCTCCGGAGATACCACATTAAGGCCACTCATGTCTCTCCCTACACAACCCTCCACTAATTTCATTAACATTCAAAGACACCCCACTTATGCCTCTACCCTCACCCAACCTCCTGATCCAGAAACCAGAAGCACCAGCAAACAATATTTCAAATTGATACAAGCCATCCACCACAAACATATTATGGACAAAGCCCTATCAACAGGTACATTTCCACCAGGCATGCTAAGACAAGTTTACAGACTCACAGATTTTATTAAACCATCAACACCCAGCACCGAAACACGTAATAAAATACATAATAACACCACAAACTGGATGTTGAACACAATCTCCATCCTGCAGGAACATTACACAACCACTATAGCAAACATTGACAGAACCTCTTACAACCCCATAGCCCTACAAATAGCCACCGGTTGGGCCCAGAAACGCTATGGCGACAGACTCACTACTGACACAATAACAGCTGTTCAAATATCACTACAACCAGTGCAAACAACAACCCCAACGCCACAATTAGCCCACGACACACAACGCACAATCTTCGACCTACCAACCATCCCCGAAGAACACTTCCCTCCCCTACCTAAATCTGTTGCCCCCAAAACACTATCCCTCTATCTAGGCCCCCGTACAACAATTACAGAGGAAATAAATAATTACCATTCCCCCACACCGGACCCGCTAACACAAAATTCTACAGGAACCCAAACAACACCCCAGACAAACATTACGAAACCCGAGTCCAACCCCTTCCCTTCACCTTATCCCCTCTATAAAAAAACTACCCCTTCCAAAGGGTCTGATACACCTCAAACCCCTGCCACTTCCACCCCACTTCCAAAAAAAACCCGTAGAGTCACCTGGGGTCCGTTACCAGCTAATACAACAGACTCCCAGTCCTCTACTCCCCATACCCCCATCTCCCCTATCCTTCCTATCATCCCTCCAAACAGTAACCCCCTCAAACCTCCCAATTCCAAAATCACCACAGCACAGATCCACCTTTCTACTCATCCACCTCAACATCAAACAGAATTGCAGACCATCACCCTCAGCAGTCACTCCAATGTCTCTGTACATACTGCTGACACTATATCTCTTTACTCCTCTCAGACAGAAGCCACTACCACCGGAGTGGAACTAATCAAACAACCTCTACCAAAGCCCCCTCAAAAAAGAGAACCGGCAAAAATGATGAAAGGGACGTCTAAGGTCAACCACGACCTAAACAGAACCCGCTCTGAGCCCTCTCTTTCAACAACCTTAGACACTTTTCCCCATCCACCCTCCCCAGACACTAAAACACCAATAATACCCCCCAATCCTGATCAATCCAGGATTTCACCTTCCCCCCGATCTACCTCTTCCCCTAAACCCCCTGAACCTACCTCAATTTCCTCATGCCTATCCACTTCTCAAGACCTTCCCCTTTCCCCACCTATACACACCACCCCTAATCCTCAACCACATTTCCTTGATGATTTTTTTACACAATCATCCCCCAAATCCAACTCCACACATACCGACATCTCTACCCTCTCCACCTCTCCCATATCAAACACCCAGGAATCAATGAGTCCAACCACAGCCAACACCTCCCTCCCAACAACTCTTCTCAGACCCAACTATCATATCGCACGCCCCACCCGTAAAATAAAAGATTGGCACTTCAAACCCCGGAGAATGATCCTTATCCTAGGAGACTCCAACATAAACCGCATCTCATTTCAGACCAACCCCAAAATCCAAATGGAGAGCTACCCCGGAGCTACTGTGTACCACTTCCTTAAGGTTTTGGAAAAAAACACACCCAACCCCCACGTAAAGCTTGTCATCTTTTCAATTGGACATAACAATAAAGATCAAGACCCGAGACAAACCACCATAAAACAATTAAAATCCCTTTTCCGTAACGCAAAATTCAAATTCCCCAACGCTCACATTTACTTCCCCATAATAAACTTTTCACCCAATCTCACCCCTACACAAAAAAGCAACCTTGCTTTAATCAATAAAACCATGGCCATCCATTTCCCCACACTCTCTGAAATACCACACGATACATTCATCACAGAGAAAGATAACACCCACTGGACACCCTCCACAGCGAATTTAATTTTAGAAAACTGGTTAAAACAACTCGGTTTATACTAACACCCAACCTTCACCCTCCCCTTCAGAACCCCCGATTGGTACCCTTACCTCACCCCAACCCCTAAACCTAACCACTTCCCCTACCCTAACCCTAACCTTCCCTAACCCTAAGCATACCCACACTACCTTCCCAACCTACCTTCCCCCGCCATTTTTTATCTTTTATTTTTTTATTACTTTTTATTTTCTTTCCCCCACTCCTAAACCCTAACCCTAACAACTTCCCCTACCCTAACCCTAACCTTCCCTAACCCTAAACATACCCACACTATCTTCCCTTCCTACCCCCCCCCCCTTTCCCCCACTGGAACCTACATATCTTCGTTTTTCCTTAATTCAGGCACTATCATCCCTTATGTCTCATTACACACCCTCTTCCTACACAAACTTCCCACCCCCCTACACACACAGACATCCTTTTTTTTATTTATTTAATTATTTACTCAACACATTTTTTATTTTTTTATTTTTTTATCTTATTTTATTTTATTTTATTTATTTGTTTATTTATATTTTTTTCCCCAACACTGTCCATTCTACCCACATCATATTAGCAAACCAGTAGGCCAGTGCACTTATAATTTAAATCCAAATCCACTAAACCCCAACCCTAACCCAACCCTAACCCTAACCCTAACCCTAACCCTAACCCTAACCCTGACCCTAATCCTAAATCCTAACCCTAACCCTAACCCTAATATACTTACCTGGGAGCCTGTAAAATTATTTTACTTACCTGTAAGCCTAAAAAGGGGAAAGAAAGCCTAAATTAGTGTAACCGTATGCTCTGTCTAGCCTGATGAAGGACAATACGATCCGAAACTGTTGCAACCAGGCAGAGTATATATAATAAACAGAGCCCAAACACAGGAAGGAGGGAATAATTCTTTATTCAAGCACTTAAAGTGCAATTATTTGAATATAAACAAGGGCAATTAGGCCGCGGGATACGGGATTTTGGGAAAAGGAGGGGTCTGAAACTATAGGGGGAGGGTCTGAGGACACACTTGATGGCTGAGGGAATTATGGAGCACATGTCTGGCCAGTGCATATAAAGGCTGGCTCTTGCCAGCCTTTTCTCCACACCCCCACACCTAACCTGCCAGCGCCGTCTGTGTCTCCTCCTGAGGCTGTCTCGAGGGGAGGACGCCGAACTCTGGCCTCTCCTGACCCTAATCCTAAATCCTAACCCTAACCCTAACCCTAATATACTTACCTGGGAGCCTGTAAAATTATTTTACTTACCTGTAAGCCTAAAAAGGGGAAAGAAAGCCTAAATTAGTGTAACCGTATGCTCTGTCTAGCCTGATGAAGGACAATACGATCCGAAACTGTTGCAACCAGGCAGAGTATATATAATAAACAGAGCCCAAACACAGGAAGGAGGGAATAATTCTTTATTCAAGCACTTAAAGTGCAATTATTTGAATATAAACAAGGGCAATTAGGCCGCGGGATACGGGATTTTGGGAAAAGGAGGGGTCTGAAACTATAGGGGGAGGGTCTGAGGACACACTTGATGGCTGAGGGAATTATGGAGCACATGTCTGGCCAGTGCATATAAAGGCTGGCTCTTGCCAGCCTTTTCTCCACACCCCCACACCTAACCTGCCAGCGCCGTCTGTGTCTCCTCCTGAGGCTGTCTCGAGGGGAGGACGCCGAACTCTGGCCTCTCCTGACCCTAATCCTAAATCCTAACCCTAACCCTAACCCTAATATACTTACCTGGGAGCCTGTAAAATTATTTTACTTACCTGTAAGCCTAAAAAGGGGAAAGAAAGCCTAAATTAGTGTAACCGTATGCTCTGTCTAGCCTGATGAAGGACAATACGATCCGAAACTGTTGCAACCAGGCAGAGTATATATAATAAACAGAGCCCAAACACAGGAAGGAGGGAATAATTCTTTATTCAAGCACTTAAAGTGCAATTATTTGAATATAAACAAGGGCAATTAGGCCGCGGGATACGGGATTTTGGGAAAAGGAGGGGTCTGAAACTATAGGGGGAGGGTCTGAGGACACACTTGATGGCTGAGGGAATTATGGAGCACATGTCTGGCCAGTGCATATAAAGGCTGGCTCTTGCCAGCCTTTTCTCCACACCCCCACACCTAACCTGCCAGCGCCGTCTGTGTCTCCTCCTGAGGCTGTCTCGAGGGGAGGACGCCGAACTCTGGCCTCTCCTGACCCTAATCCTAAATCCTAACCCTAACCCTAACCCTAATATACTTACCTGGGAGCCTGTAAAATTATTTTACTTACCTGTAAGCCTAAAAAGGGGAAAGAAAGCCTAAATTAGTGTAACCGTATGCTCTGTCTAGCCTGATGAAGGACAATACGATCCGAAACTGTTGCAACCAGGCAGAGTATATATAATAAACAGAGCCCAAACACAGGAAGGAGGGAATAATTCTTTATTCAAGCACTTAAAGTGCAATTATTTGAATATAAACAAGGGCAATTAGGCCGCGGGATACGGGATTTTGGGAAAAGGAGGGGTCTGAAACTATAGGGGGAGGGTCTGAGGACACACTTGATGGCTGAGGGAATTATGGAGCACATGTCTGGCCAGTGCATATAAAGGCTGGCTCTTGCCAGCCTTTTCTCCACACCCCCACACCTAACCTGCCAGCGCCGTCTGTGTCTCCTCCTGAGGCTGTCTCGAGGGGAGGACGCCGAACTCTGGCCTCTCCTGACCCTAATCCTAAATCCTAACCCTAACCCTAACCCTAATATACTTACCTGGGAGCCTGTAAAATTATTTTACTTACCTGTAAGCCTAAAAAGGGGAAAGAAAGCCTAAATTAGTGTAACCGTATGCTCTGTCTAGCCTGATGAAGGACAATACGATCCGAAACTGTTGCAACCAGGCAGAGTATATATAATAAACAGAGCCCAAACACAGGAAGGAGGGAATAATTCTTTATTCAAGCACTTAAAGTGCAATTATTTGAATATAAACAAGGGCAATTAGGCCGCGGGATACGGGATTTTGGGAAAAGGAGGGGTCTGAAACTATAGGGGGAGGGTCTGAGGACACACTTGATGGCTGAGGGAATTATGGAGCACATGTCTGGCCAGTGCATATAAAGGCTGGCTCTTGCCAGCCTTTTCTCCACACCCCCACACCTAACCTGCCAGCGCCGTCTGTGTCTCCTCCTGAGGCTGTCTCGAGGGGAGGACGCCGAACTCTGGCCTCTCCTGACCCTAATCCTAAATCCTAACCCTAACCCTAACCCTAATATACTTACCTGGGAGCCTGTAAAATTATTTTACTTACCTGTAAGCCTAAAAAGGGGAAAGAAAGCCTAAATTAGTGTAACCGTATGCTCTGTCTAGCCTGATGAAGGACAATACGATCCGAAACTGTTGCAACCAGGCAGAGTATATATAATAAACAGAGCCCAAACACAGGAAGGAGGGAATAATTCTTTATTCAAGCACTTAAAGTGCAATTATTTGAATATAAACAAGGGCAATTAGGCCGCGGGATACGGGATTTTGGGAAAAGGAGGGGTCTGAAACTATAGGGGGAGGGTCTGAGGACACACTTGATGGCTGAGGGAATTATGGAGCACATGTCTGGCCAGTGCATATAAAGGCTGGCTCTTGCCAGCCTTTTCTCCACACCCCCACACCTAACCTGCCAGCGCCGTCTGTGTCTCCTCCTGAGGCTGTCTCGAGGGGAGGACGCCGAACTCTGGCCTCTCCTGACCCTAATCCTAAATCCTAACCCTAACCCTAACCCTAATATACTTACCTGGGAGCCTGTAAAATTATTTTACTTACCTGTAAGCCTAAAAAGGGGAAAGAAAGCCTAAATTAGTGTAACCGTATGCTCTGTCTAGCCTGATGAAGGACAATACGATCCGAAACTGTTGCAACCAGGCAGAGTATATATAATAAACAGAGCCCAAACACAGGAAGGAGGGAATAATTCTTTATTCAAGCACTTAAAGTGCAATTATTTGAATATAAACAAGGGCAATTAGGCCGCGGGATACGGGATTTTGGGAAAAGGAGGGGTCTGAAACTATAGGGGGAGGGTCTGAGGACACACTTGATGGCTGAGGGAATTATGGAGCACATGTCTGGCCAGTGCATATAAAGGCTGGCTCTTGCCAGCCTTTTCTCCACACCCCCACACCTAACCTGCCAGCGCCGTCTGTGTCTCCTCCTGAGGCTGTCTCGAGGGGAGGACGCCGAACTCTGGCCTCTCCTGACCCTAATCCTAAATCCTAACCCTAACCCTAACCCTAATATACTTACCTGGGAGCCTGTAAAATTATTTTACTTACCTGTAAGCCTAAAAAGGGGAAAGAAAGCCTAAATTAGTGTAACCGTATGCTCTGTCTAGCCTGATGAAGGACAATACGATCCGAAACTGTTGCAACCAGGCAGAGTATATATAATAAACAGAGCCCAAACACAGGAAGGAGGGAATAATTCTTTATTCAAGCACTTAAAGTGCAATTATTTGAATATAAACAAGGGCAATTAGGCCGCGGGATACGGGATTTTGGGAAAAGGAGGGGTCTGAAACTATAGGGGGAGGGTCTGAGGACACACTTGATGGCTGAGGGAATTATGGAGCACATGTCTGGCCAGTGCATATAAAGGCTGGCTCTTGCCAGCCTTTTCTCCACACCCCCACACCTAACCTGCCAGCGCCGTCTGTGTCTCCTCCTGAGGCTGTCTCGAGGGGAGGACGCCGAACTCTGGCCTCTCCTGACCCTAATCCTAAATCCTAACCCTAACCCTAACCCTAATATACTTACCTGGGAGCCTGTAAAATTATTTTACTTACCTGTAAGCCTAAAAAGGGGAAAGAAAGCCTAAATTAGTGTAACCGTATGCTCTGTCTAGCCTGATGAAGGACAATACGATCCGAAACTGTTGCAACCAGGCAGAGTATATATAATAAACAGAGCCCAAACACAGGAAGGAGGGAATAATTCTTTATTCAAGCACTTAAAGTGCAATTATTTGAATATAAACAAGGGCAATTAGGCCGCGGGATACGGGATTTTGGGAAAAGGAGGGGTCTGAAACTATAGGGGGAGGGTCTGAGGACACACTTGATGGCTGAGGGAATTATGGAGCACATGTCTGGCCAGTGCATATAAAGGCTGGCTCTTGCCAGCCTTTTCTCCACACCCCCACACCTAACCTGCCAGCGCCGTCTGTGTCTCCTCCTGAGGCTGTCTCGAGGGGAGGACGCCGAACTCTGGCCTCTCCTGACCCTAATCCTAAATCCTAACCCTAACCCTAACCCTAATATACTTACCTGGGAGCCTGTAAAATTATTTTACTTACCTGTAAGCCTAAAAAGGGGAAAGAAAGCCTAAATTAGTGTAACCGTATGCTCTGTCTAGCCTGATGAAGGACAATACGATCCGAAACTGTTGCAACCAGGCAGAGTATATATAATAAACAGAGCCCAAACACAGGAAGGAGGGAATAATTCTTTATTCAAGCACTTAAAGTGCAATTATTTGAATATAAACAAGGGCAATTAGGCCGCGGGATACGGGATTTTGGGAAAAGGAGGGGTCTGAAACTATAGGGGGAGGGTCTGAGGACACACTTGATGGCTGAGGGAATTATGGAGCACATGTCTGGCCAGTGCATATAAAGGCTGGCTCTTGCCAGCCTTTTCTCCACACCCCCACACCTAACCTGCCAGCGCCGTCTGTGTCTCCTCCTGAGGCTGTCTCGAGGGGAGGACGCCGAACTCTGGCCTCTCCTGACCCTAATCCTAAATCCTAACCCTAACCCTAACCCTAATATACTTACCTGGGAGCCTGTAAAATTATTTTACTTACCTGTAAGCCTAAAAAGGGGAAAGAAAGCCTAAATTAGTGTAACCGTATGCTCTGTCTAGCCTGATGAAGGACAATACGATCCGAAACTGTTGCAACCAGGCAGAGTATATATAATAAACAGAGCCCAAACACAGGAAGGAGGGAATAATTCTTTATTCAAGCACTTAAAGTGCAATTATTTGAATATAAACAAGGGCAATTAGGCCGCGGGATACGGGATTTTGGGAAAAGGAGGGGTCTGAAACTATAGGGGGAGGGTCTGAGGACACACTTGATGGCTGAGGGAATTATGGAGCACATGTCTGGCCAGTGCATATAAAGGCTGGCTCTTGCCAGCCTTTTCTCCACACCCCCACACCTAACCTGCCAGCGCCGTCTGTGTCTCCTCCTGAGGCTGTCTCGAGGGGAGGACGCCGAACTCTGGCCTCTCCTGACCCTAATCCTAAATCCTAACCCTAACCCTAACCCTAATATACTTACCTGGGAGCCTGTAAAATTATTTTACTTACCTGTAAGCCTAAAAAGGGGAAAGAAAGCCTAAATTAGTGTAACCGTATGCTCTGTCTAGCCTGATGAAGGACAATACGATCCGAAACTGTTGCAACCAGGCAGAGTATATATAATAAACAGAGCCCAAACACAGGAAGGAGGGAATAATTCTTTATTCAAGCACTTAAAGTGCAATTATTTGAATATAAACAAGGGCAATTAGGCCGCGGGATACGGGATTTTGGGAAAAGGAGGGGTCTGAAACTATAGGGGGAGGGTCTGAGGACACACTTGATGGCTGAGGGAATTATGGAGCACATGTCTGGCCAGTGCATATAAAGGCTGGCTCTTGCCAGCCTTTTCTCCACACCCCCACACCTAACCTGCCAGCGCCGTCTGTGTCTCCTCCTGAGGCTGTCTCGAGGGGAGGACGCCGAACTCTGGCCTCTCCTGACCCTAATCCTAAATCCTAACCCTAACCCTAACCCTAATATACTTACCTGGGAGCCTGTAAAATTATTTTACTTACCTGTAAGCCTAAAAAGGGGAAAGAAAGCCTAAATTAGTGTAACCGTATGCTCTGTCTAGCCTGATGAAGGACAATACGATCCGAAACTGTTGCAACCAGGCAGAGTATATATAATAAACAGAGCCCAAACACAGGAAGGAGGGAATAATTCTTTATTCAAGCACTTAAAGTGCAATTATTTGAATATAAACAAGGGCAATTAGGCCGCGGGATACGGGATTTTGGGAAAAGGAGGGGTCTGAAACTATAGGGGGAGGGTCTGAGGACACACTTGATGGCTGAGGGAATTATGGAGCACATGTCTGGCCAGTGCATATAAAGGCTGGCTCTTGCCAGCCTTTTCTCCACACCCCCACACCTAACCTGCCAGCGCCGTCTGTGTCTCCTCCTGAGGCTGTCTCGAGGGGAGGACGCCGAACTCTGGCCTCTCCTGACCCTAATCCTAAATCCTAACCCTAACCCTAACCCTAATATACTTACCTGGGAGCCTGTAAAATTATTTTACTTACCTGTAAGCCTAAAAAGGGGAAAGAAAGCCTAAATTAGTGTAACCGTATGCTCTGTCTAGCCTGATGAAGGACAATACGATCCGAAACTGTTGCAACCAGGCAGAGTATATATAATAAACAGAGCCCAAACACAGGAAGGAGGGAATAATTCTTTATTCAAGCACTTAAAGTGCAATTATTTGAATATAAACAAGGGCAATTAGGCCGCGGGATACGGGATTTTGGGAAAAGGAGGGGTCTGAAACTATAGGGGGAGGGTCTGAGGACACACTTGATGGCTGAGGGAATTATGGAGCACATGTCTGGCCAGTGCATATAAAGGCTGGCTCTTGCCAGCCTTTTCTCCACACCCCCACACCTAACCTGCCAGCGCCGTCTGTGTCTCCTCCTGAGGCTGTCTCGAGGGGAGGACGCCGAACTCTGGCCTCTCCTGACCCTAATCCTAAATCCTAACCCTAACCCTAACCCTAATATACTTACCTGGGAGCCTGTAAAATTATTTTACTTACCTGTAAGCCTAAAAAGGGGAAAGAAAGCCTAAATTAGTGTAACCGTATGCTCTGTCTAGCCTGATGAAGGACAATACGATCCGAAACTGTTGCAACCAGGCAGAGTATATATAATAAACAGAGCCCAAACACAGGAAGGAGGGAATAATTCTTTATTCAAGCACTTAAAGTGCAATTATTTGAATATAAACAAGGGCAATTAGGCCGCGGGATACGGGATTTTGGGAAAAGGAGGGGTCTGAAACTATAGGGGGAGGGTCTGAGGACACACTTGATGGCTGAGGGAATTATGGAGCACATGTCTGGCCAGTGCATATAAAGGCTGGCTCTTGCCAGCCTTTTCTCCACACCCCCACACCTAACCTGCCAGCGCCGTCTGTGTCTCCTCCTGAGGCTGTCTCGAGGGGAGGACGCCGAACTCTGGCCTCTCCTGACCCTAATCCTAAATCCTAACCCTAACCCTAACCCTAATATACTTACCTGGGAGCCTGTAAAATTATTTTACTTACCTGTAAGCCTAAAAAGGGGAAAGAAAGCCTAAATTAGTGTAACCGTATGCTCTGTCTAGCCTGATGAAGGACAATACGATCCGAAACTGTTGCAACCAGGCAGAGTATATATAATAAACAGAGCCCAAACACAGGAAGGAGGGAATAATTCTTTATTCAAGCACTTAAAGTGCAATTATTTGAATATAAACAAGGGCAATTAGGCCGCGGGATACGGGATTTTGGGAAAAGGAGGGGTCTGAAACTATAGGGGGAGGGTCTGAGGACACACTTGATGGCTGAGGGAATTATGGAGCACATGTCTGGCCAGTGCATATAAAGGCTGGCTCTTGCCAGCCTTTTCTCCACACCCCCACACCTAACCTGCCAGCGCCGTCTGTGTCTCCTCCTGAGGCTGTCTCGAGGGGAGGACGCCGAACTCTGGCCTCTCCTGACCCTAATCCTAAATCCTAACCCTAACCCTAACCCTAATATACTTACCTGGGAGCCTGTAAAATTATTTTACTTACCTGTAAGCCTAAAAAGGGGAAAGAAAGCCTAAATTAGTGTAACCGTATGCTCTGTCTAGCCTGATGAAGGACAATACGATCCGAAACTGTTGCAACCAGGCAGAGTATATATAATAAACAGAGCCCAAACACAGGAAGGAGGGAATAATTCTTTATTCAAGCACTTAAAGTGCAATTATTTGAATATAAACAAGGGCAATTAGGCCGCGGGATACGGGATTTTGGGAAAAGGAGGGGTCTGAAACTATAGGGGGAGGGTCTGAGGACACACTTGATGGCTGAGGGAATTATGGAGCACATGTCTGGCCAGTGCATATAAAGGCTGGCTCTTGCCAGCCTTTTCTCCACACCCCCACACCTAACCTGCCAGCGCCGTCTGTGTCTCCTCCTGAGGCTGTCTCGAGGGGAGGACGCCGAACTCTGGCCTCTCCTGACCCTAATCCTAAATCCTAACCCTAACCCTAACCCTAATATACTTACCTGGGAGCCTGTAAAATTATTTTACTTACCTGTAAGCCTAAAAAGGGGAAAGAAAGCCTAAATTAGTGTAACCGTATGCTCTGTCTAGCCTGATGAAGGACAATACGATCCGAAACTGTTGCAACCAGGCAGAGTATATATAATAAACAGAGCCCAAACACAGGAAGGAGGGAATAATTCTTTATTCAAGCACTTAAAGTGCAATTATTTGAATATAAACAAGGGCAATTAGGCCGCGGGATACGGGATTTTGGGAAAAGGAGGGGTCTGAAACTATAGGGGGAGGGTCTGAGGACACACTTGATGGCTGAGGGAATTATGGAGCACATGTCTGGCCAGTGCATATAAAGGCTGGCTCTTGCCAGCCTTTTCTCCACACCCCCACACCTAACCTGCCAGCGCCGTCTGTGTCTCCTCCTGAGGCTGTCTCGAGGGGAGGACGCCGAACTCTGGCCTCTCCTGACCCTAATCCTAAATCCTAACCCTAACCCTAACCCTAATATACTTACCTGGGAGCCTGTAAAATTATTTTACTTACCTGTAAGCCTAAAAAGGGGAAAGAAAGCCTAAATTAGTGTAACCGTATGCTCTGTCTAGCCTGATGAAGGACAATACGATCCGAAACTGTTGCAACCAGGCAGAGTATATATAATAAACAGAGCCCAAACACAGGAAGGAGGGAATAATTCTTTATTCAAGCACTTAAAGTGCAATTATTTGAATATAAACAAGGGCAATTAGGCCGCGGGATACGGGATTTTGGGAAAAGGAGGGGTCTGAAACTATAGGGGGAGGGTCTGAGGACACACTTGATGGCTGAGGGAATTATGGAGCACATGTCTGGCCAGTGCATATAAAGGCTGGCTCTTGCCAGCCTTTTCTCCACACCCCCACACCTAACCTGCCAGCGCCGTCTGTGTCTCCTCCTGAGGCTGTCTCGAGGGGAGGACGCCGAACTCTGGCCTCTCCTGACCCTAATCCTAAATCCTAACCCTAACCCTAACCCTAATATACTTACCTGGGAGCCTGTAAAATTATTTTACTTACCTGTAAGCCTAAAAAGGGGAAAGAAAGCCTAAATTAGTGTAACCGTATGCTCTGTCTAGCCTGATGAAGGACAATACGATCCGAAACTGTTGCAACCAGGCAGAGTATATATAATAAACAGAGCCCAAACACAGGAAGGAGGGAATAATTCTTTATTCAAGCACTTAAAGTGCAATTATTTGAATATAAACAAGGGCAATTAGGCCGCGGGATACGGGATTTTGGGAAAAGGAGGGGTCTGAAACTATAGGGGGAGGGTCTGAGGACACACTTGATGGCTGAGGGAATTATGGAGCACATGTCTGGCCAGTGCATATAAAGGCTGGCTCTTGCCAGCCTTTTCTCCACACCCCCACACCTAACCTGCCAGCGCCGTCTGTGTCTCCTCCTGAGGCTGTCTCGAGGGGAGGACGCCGAACTCTGGCCTCTCCTGACCCTAATCCTAAATCCTAACCCTAACCCTAACCCTAATATACTTACCTGGGAGCCTGTAAAATTATTTTACTTACCTGTAAGCCTAAAAAGGGGAAAGAAAGCCTAAATTAGTGTAACCGTATGCTCTGTCTAGCCTGATGAAGGACAATACGATCCGAAACTGTTGCAACCAGGCAGAGTATATATAATAAACAGAGCCCAAACACAGGAAGGAGGGAATAATTCTTTATTCAAGCACTTAAAGTGCAATTATTTGAATATAAACAAGGGCAATTAGGCCGCGGGATACGGGATTTTGGGAAAAGGAGGGGTCTGAAACTATAGGGGGAGGGTCTGAGGACACACTTGATGGCTGAGGGAATTATGGAGCACATGTCTGGCCAGTGCATATAAAGGCTGGCTCTTGCCAGCCTTTTCTCCACACCCCCACACCTAACCTGCCAGCGCCGTCTGTGTCTCCTCCTGAGGCTGTCTCGAGGGGAGGACGCCGAACTCTGGCCTCTCCTGACCCTAATCCTAAATCCTAACCCTAACCCTAACCCTAATATACTTACCTGGGAGCCTGTAAAATTATTTTACTTACCTGTAAGCCTAAAAAGGGGAAAGAAAGCCTAAATTAGTGTAACCGTATGCTCTGTCTAGCCTGATGAAGGACAATACGATCCGAAACTGTTGCAACCAGGCAGAGTATATATAATAAACAGAGCCCAAACACAGGAAGGAGGGAATAATTCTTTATTCAAGCACTTAAAGTGCAATTATTTGAATATAAACAAGGGCAATTAGGCCGCGGGATACGGGATTTTGGGAAAAGGAGGGGTCTGAAACTATAGGGGGAGGGTCTGAGGACACACTTGATGGCTGAGGGAATTATGGAGCACATGTCTGGCCAGTGCATATAAAGGCTGGCTCTTGCCAGCCTTTTCTCCACACCCCCACACCTAACCTGCCAGCGCCGTCTGTGTCTCCTCCTGAGGCTGTCTCGAGGGGAGGACGCCGAACTCTGGCCTCTCCTGACCCTAATCCTAAATCCTAACCCTAACCCTAACCCTAATATACTTACCTGGGAGCCTGTAAAATTATTTTACTTACCTGTAAGCCTAAAAAGGGGAAAGAAAGCCTAAATTAGTGTAACCGTATGCTCTGTCTAGCCTGATGAAGGACAATACGATCCGAAACTGTTGCAACCAGGCAGAGTATATATAATAAACAGAGCCCAAACACAGGAAGGAGGGAATAATTCTTTATTCAAGCACTTAAAGTGCAATTATTTGAATATAAACAAGGGCAATTAGGCCGCGGGATACGGGATTTTGGGAAAAGGAGGGGTCTGAAACTATAGGGGGAGGGTCTGAGGACACACTTGATGGCTGAGGGAATTATGGAGCACATGTCTGGCCAGTGCATATAAAGGCTGGCTCTTGCCAGCCTTTTCTCCACACCCCCACACCTAACCTGCCAGCGCCGTCTGTGTCTCCTCCTGAGGCTGTCTCGAGGGGAGGACGCCGAACTCTGGCCTCTCCTGACCCTAATCCTAAATCCTAACCCTAACCCTAACCCTAATATACTTACCTGGGAGCCTGTAAAATTATTTTACTTACCTGTAAGCCTAAAAAGGGGAAAGAAAGCCTAAATTAGTGTAACCGTATGCTCTGTCTAGCCTGATGAAGGACAATACGATCCGAAACTGTTGCAACCAGGCAGAGTATATATAATAAACAGAGCCCAAACACAGGAAGGAGGGAATAATTCTTTATTCAAGCACTTAAAGTGCAATTATTTGAATATAAACAAGGGCAATTAGGCCGCGGGATACGGGATTTTGGGAAAAGGAGGGGTCTGAAACTATAGGGGGAGGGTCTGAGGACACACTTGATGGCTGAGGGAATTATGGAGCACATGTCTGGCCAGTGCATATAAAGGCTGGCTCTTGCCAGCCTTTTCTCCACACCCCCACACCTAACCTGCCAGCGCCGTCTGTGTCTCCTCCTGAGGCTGTCTCGAGGGGAGGACGCCGAACTCTGGCCTCTCCTGACCCTAATCCTAAATCCTAACCCTAACCCTAACCCTAATATACTTACCTGGGAGCCTGTAAAATTATTTTACTTACCTGTAAGCCTAAAAAGGGGAAAGAAAGCCTAAATTAGTGTAACCGTATGCTCTGTCTAGCCTGATGAAGGACAATACGATCCGAAACTGTTGCAACCAGGCAGAGTATATATAATAAACAGAGCCCAAACACAGGAAGGAGGGAATAATTCTTTATTCAAGCACTTAAAGTGCAATTATTTGAATATAAACAAGGGCAATTAGGCCGCGGGATACGGGATTTTGGGAAAAGGAGGGGTCTGAAACTATAGGGGGAGGGTCTGAGGACACACTTGATGGCTGAGGGAATTATGGAGCACATGTCTGGCCAGTGCATATAAAGGCTGGCTCTTGCCAGCCTTTTCTCCACACCCCCACACCTAACCTGCCAGCGCCGTCTGTGTCTCCTCCTGAGGCTGTCTCGAGGGGAGGACGCCGAACTCTGGCCTCTCCTGACCCTAATCCTAAATCCTAACCCTAACCCTAACCCTAATATACTTACCTGGGAGCCTGTAAAATTATTTTACTTACCTGTAAGCCTAAAAAGGGGAAAGAAAGCCTAAATTAGTGTAACCGTATGCTCTGTCTAGCCTGATGAAGGACAATACGATCCGAAACTGTTGCAACCAGGCAGAGTATATATAATAAACAGAGCCCAAACACAGGAAGGAGGGAATAATTCTTTATTCAAGCACTTAAAGTGCAATTATTTGAATATAAACAAGGGCAATTAGGCCGCGGGATACGGGATTTTGGGAAAAGGAGGGGTCTGAAACTATAGGGGGAGGGTCTGAGGACACACTTGATGGCTGAGGGAATTATGGAGCACATGTCTGGCCAGTGCATATAAAGGCTGGCTCTTGCCAGCCTTTTCTCCACACCCCCACACCTAACCTGCCAGCGCCGTCTGTGTCTCCTCCTGAGGCTGTCTCGAGGGGAGGACGCCGAACTCTGGCCTCTCCTGACCCTAATCCTAAATCCTAACCCTAACCCTAACCCTAATATACTTACCTGGGAGCCTGTAAAATTATTTTACTTACCTGTAAGCCTAAAAAGGGGAAAGAAAGCCTAAATTAGTGTAACCGTATGCTCTGTCTAGCCTGATGAAGGACAATACGATCCGAAACTGTTGCAACCAGGCAGAGTATATATAATAAACAGAGCCCAAACACAGGAAGGAGGGAATAATTCTTTATTCAAGCACTTAAAGTGCAATTATTTGAATATAAACAAGGGCAATTAGGCCGCGGGATACGGGATTTTGGGAAAAGGAGGGGTCTGAAACTATAGGGGGAGGGTCTGAGGACACACTTGATGGCTGAGGGAATTATGGAGCACATGTCTGGCCAGTGCATATAAAGGCTGGCTCTTGCCAGCCTTTTCTCCACACCCCCACACCTAACCTGCCAGCGCCGTCTGTGTCTCCTCCTGAGGCTGTCTCGAGGGGAGGACGCCGAACTCTGGCCTCTCCTGACCCTAATCCTAAATCCTAACCCTAACCCTAACCCTAATATACTTACCTGGGAGCCTGTAAAATTATTTTACTTACCTGTAAGCCTAAAAAGGGGAAAGAAAGCCTAAATTAGTGTAACCGTATGCTCTGTCTAGCCTGATGAAGGACAATACGATCCGAAACTGTTGCAACCAGGCAGAGTATATATAATAAACAGAGCCCAAACACAGGAAGGAGGGAATAATTCTTTATTCAAGCACTTAAAGTGCAATTATTTGAATATAAACAAGGGCAATTAGGCCGCGGGATACGGGATTTTGGGAAAAGGAGGGGTCTGAAACTATAGGGGGAGGGTCTGAGGACACACTTGATGGCTGAGGGAATTATGGAGCACATGTCTGGCCAGTGCATATAAAGGCTGGCTCTTGCCAGCCTTTTCTCCACACCCCCACACCTAACCCTATACTTACCTTTTAGTACTTACCAATTGGAAAATACTTACCTTATGTACTAACCCTAACCTAACCCTAACCCTCTATCCCTAACCCTAATCCCACTCCGGACCCTAACCCTAACCTAAACCCTAATCCTAACCCTAACTAAACCTTAAATCCTAACCCTAACCCCCTAATCCAAGCCCTAATTTTAATTCTAACCCTAACTCCTATACTTACCTTTTTGCTAACCCTAACCATCTCCTACTTACCTTTGTCCGTACCTTAACGTGTACGGGATCCTTCCATTTACCTTTTCGGTGACCCCAATCATCCCCGTAACCCCTATACTTACCTGTTTCGGAACCCTAGTTATTTGGGAGTTTTGGGACGGGACCTGGAAGGAAACACAGCATTAAAAACAATTACAGGGCTTAAAATAAATTCAGGTCAATCAAAATTATACTTACATATTTCTTTTGGTATATTTAAAATTCATTTAAGGCTTACCTCATTATGTTCATGGTTGTTTGTACGTTTAAAACTCAGTTCGTACTTCATTTTGCATTTGAGGAGATTTTTTCGTATACGTAATACCCTTCAAGTTATTTATGTGGTAAAAAAAGATTATAAATACTAAAAATGTATAAAAACAATTGTTTATATGGTTTAATGTAGTAAATTTCATGAGTATCTATGTCTAAGAATAAGTTTCATTATAAGTCTGATTTATTATATATGTTTTAAGTTGAATATATGTGTTTGGGTTTTTTTCGTATACGGAATATCTTTTAAGTTATTTATGTGGGTACAAAAAGATTCAAAATGTATAAAAACAATGGTTTATAGTTAAAATGGTTCTATGTAGTAAATTTCATGAGTATCTGTATGTCTAAGAATAAGTTTCATTTTTTTAAAAATAAGTCTGATTTATTATATATGTTTTAAGTTAAAAATATATATATATGTGTGAAGTTCATAGTAAATAGTTAAAAAAGGTTAAATATAGAGTTTAAATAGTTTATACGTACCGGGTACTTACCGGAGACGCAGCTGTTAAAAAAATAGGGGGCGGAGCTCTGAGGATATATAAGGGGGAGGATCAGGAGTGAGAGCTCATTTCTCCTTCGATCCTCGTCCGGATAACACCTCTCGCTCACCTAGAGGTTTTCTAAGGACAGGTTTTTGGTGTGTTTTTTTCTAGCCTGATGAAGACCTAAACTGGTTGAAACGTCGCTTGTATATATGTATTTTACACACCCTTTTGTTATTTAAATAAATATAATTTTTTTAAGAAAAAGAAACTTGAAAGAGTGTATTTTTTACCCTTCCGAAATTTTGGGAAGCGTTTTTTTTCTAGTTGAAAAAAATAAATCAAAAATGGATTACGGCTGGACCGAGGTACGCTACGGGCGAAGACGTCAGCGGGCCCGGTCGCCGCAATGGGACCGAGCTTACGGGAGGTCCGTCGGGTGGATGGACCGTGCACCCTCCATCCCCCATCGGAGATGGAAGACATTCCCCTACCCTAACCGGCCAGTGCCTCCCCCAAGGGCCCCCCAGTATGCCGGTCCCCAACATCGCTCGTACGCGGATGCTGTTCGCCAAGGATGGCCTCAACCAGCCCGGAGATGGTTTTCGCCACGGGACGGAGAAACAGAGGTCAGGCGACAGGCAGCGGATCCCCAGTTTGGGAAGCTGACCAGGAAACTTCACACAGTCATCAAGACAGTCCACCACCTGCAAAATGTTGCCGTAAAGCCAGGCAAGGCAGAGCCACGTATGATCGCCAGGATGGTGGAGGTGCTGTCAGATATGATTAAGCCAGCTGCTCCCACCCAGAGGACAGCGGATCTGATAGTTGGAAACGCTAAAAACTGGGGGTACAACACCTACCTGATTTTGATGGAGCACTACGAGACGTGCTTGGAGGAGCTGCTGGAGGAACTGACTGGGATCCTCACCCCAGACTGGAAGTCAGCCTTTGAGGTTGCGGTTCGATGGGCCAGACGTAACCTGACACGCATCACGCAGGATGCAATTGATCATGCAGAGGCCTTGGTCACAGCCAGGCAAACGGATGCGGGCTCGACAACACAGGCACAGGTCCCCCGACAGACGAGACCCAGAGCCCAGGTCCAGAGCCAAGGTAGGCAGACACCTGTAAGGAAGACTGCAGCATCCACTACACCTGATCAAGCCGATCCGCAAATTGACCAGCAGTCTGACTGGCACTTACCTCCACTGGAAATCCAAGGATCTCCACCAGACCGCAGAGGGTCGCAGAGGAGGACCAGAGGGAGGATTTTGACCGAGGACAGCCTTCTTCAGGAGGAGTCGGAACGGCCAGAGGAATGTCGTGTTGTGGAGGACCACATTCATACCCCCACACACTCGGAGCTGGGGGCTCTCTTTGACGAGCTACAGGCCGAGGAAGAGATGGAGGCTGCAGTTATGGATGAGGATGAGGACGAGTTTGTGGATTCACCTGATCGCTTCATCCAGCCAAAGCCACAGAGATATGGAGTGAACAGACATCCGACCACCCAGAAAAAGCTGACGGATTGGAGATTACAGGTGCAGAGGAAGAAAGAGTGGTTGATTATAGGGGATTCAAATGTTTCCAGCCTGCCAGAGCATTTTAACAAGGATGTGCAGATGGACAGCTTTCCAGGAGCCCACTTCCGCCATGCTCAAGCGCTTTTGGAAAAGACAGCTGCACCTCAAGACCTGATTGTGAAGAAAATTATTCTTTCATTTGGGATTTACGGCAGGGAAAATAAATTCAAGGAAACCACAGTGAAGAACCTGCAAGGAGCAATTAGGGCGGCTAAGAGAAAGTTTCCCTACGCAGATGTTTGGGTTCCGATGGTGAACTATTCTCCAGCTCTCCCGGAAGACGAGAAGGACAACCTGGACATGTTAAATGACCACCTGGAGAAGAACATGGCCCACATCCCTCTTTTGCCGGAGAGGAGATTCCACACAGACAGTGATAACATACATTGGACAGCGGCAACGGGGAGAGCTATGTTCATTCACTGGATGACACATTTAAACATTGAGTCCCCGTGAGTCTGACACAGGTGGGACCTCAGTCCTTTAATGGACACAAAAACCTCAGATACTGGAAACACGGTTTGTCAGACTGCAATTTATTAGAAATCATAAGGACAGAACAATCCATAGAATCCAACAAGGGTTCAGTGTGAGGTCAAGTAATTGTAAGTATGTAATATTTTGTACAAAATGTTCCATGCAATATATTGGAGAAACCAAAAATACTTTGTCCACACGAATGATGCAACACAGATACAATTTGAACGGATTGGGAAAGAAAAAAGAGGGAATAATATTGGATATTTTTATTTAGGGACAAAGGAACCATTTGGCGTTAATGTTAAATACAATTAATGATATTTGACCTGTATACTTACCTTTTAGTACTTACCAATTGGAAAATACTTACCTTATGTACTAACCCTAACCTAACCCTAACCCTCTATCCCTAACCCTAATCCCACTCCGGACCCTAACCCTAACCTAAACCCTAATCCTAACCCTAACTAAACCTTAAATCCTAACCCTAACCCCCTAATCCAAGCCCTAATTTTAATTCTAACCCTAACTCCTATACTTACCTTTTTGCTAACCCTAACCATCTCCTACTTACCTTTGTCCGTACCTTAACGTGTACGGGATCCTTCCATTTACCTTTTCGGTGACCCCAATCATCCCCGTAACCCCTATACTTACCTGTTTCGGAACCCTAGTTATTTGGGAGTTTTGGGACGGGACCTGGAAGGAAACACAGCATTAAAAACAATTACAGGGCTTAAAATAAATTCAGGTCAATCAAAATTATACTTACATATTTCTTTTGGTATATTTAAAATTCATTTAAGGCTTACCTCATTATGTTCATGGTTGTTTGTACGTTTAAAACTCAGTTCGTACTTCATTTTGCATTTGAGGAGATTTTTTCGTATACGTAATACCCTTCAAGTTATTTATGTGGTAAAAAAAGATTATAAATACTAAAAATGTATAAAAACAATTGTTTATATGGTTTAATGTAGTAAATTTCATGAGTATCTATGTCTAAGAATAAGTTTCATTATAAGTCTGATTTATTATATATGTTTTAAGTTGAATATATGTGTTTGGGTTTTTTTCGTATACGGAATATCTTTTAAGTTATTTATGTGGGTACAAAAAGATTCAAAATGTATAAAAACAATGGTTTATAGTTAAAATGGTTCTATGTAGTAAATTTCATGAGTATCTGTATGTCTAAGAATAAGTTTCATTTTTTTAAAAATAAGTCTGATTTATTATATATGTTTTAAGTTAAAAATATATATATATGTGTGAAGTTCATAGTAAATAGTTAAAAAAGGTTAAATATAGAGTTTAAATAGTTTATACGTACCGGGTACTTACCGGAGACGCAGCTGTTAAAAAAATAGGGGGCGGAGCTCTGAGGATATATAAGGGGGAGGATCAGGAGTGAGAGCTCATTTCTCCTTCGATCCTCGTCCGGATAACACCTCTCGCTCACCTAGAGGTTTTCTAAGGACAGGTTTTTGGTGTGTTTTTTTCTAGCCTGATGAAGACCTAAACTGGTTGAAACGTCGCTTGTATATATGTATTTTACACACCCTTTTGTTATTTAAATAAATATAATTTTTTTAAGAAAAAGAAACTTGAAAGAGTGTATTTTTTACCCTTCCGAAATTTTGGGAAGCGTTTTTTTTCTAGTTGAAAAAAATAAATCAAAAATGGATTACGGCTGGACCGAGGTACGCTACGGGCGAAGACGTCAGCGGGCCCGGTCGCCGCAATGGGACCGAGCTTACGGGAGGTCCGTCGGGTGGATGGACCGTGCACCCTCCATCCCCCATCGGAGATGGAAGACATTCCCCTACCCTAACCCTAACCTTAACCACATACTTACCTGTTACCCTAACCCTAACCCTAACATACTTACTGGTTGCCCTAACCCTAATCCTTTATACTTACCTTTTTCTAACCGTAAGACGTATACGTAACCTCTATTTTCCTTGTTTTTACCTCTACTGTATCTCCAATTTTGTACTTAACAATTATATCACTAATTTCACATGTTTAGGTTAAGTTGTGTATATATTTATGTAAATAGTTCATATAGAGACATTTGTACATTTAAAATATATATTTTATTATGATGGCACTACGTATACGATTATAAAAACACAGTTTGGTTGTTTATTGAATCTGTTATTGGTTAATATAATGTAAAACGGCATATTAAATAAGTAAAATGTATGTACCTGACCGGAAACCTACCGTAGACGAAAGGGGGTGGAGCCCGGTCAGGTATATAAGGAAGGAGAAGGAGAGCAGGAGCTCACTTCTACTTTGACTCTGAAGAGAGAGCAGTGTGATTGTTACTTATTAGAGAGGTGTGCAGGCCTGAAGAAGACCTTTAGAGGTCGAAACGTTGCCGGAGCACACCGTTAAATTTGTACAGTTTTATTTCGTACAGTTTTATTTTGATTTTTGAATTTATATTTTTTATTTTTGTTATAAAATTAAATAAAACAGTTTTTTACGTTTAAGAAACCTGAGTTCTTTATTGGATTAAAAAGAGTTTTTTTTCAAGATGGATGACAGATGGACAACAGTCCAATACGGCAGGCGTCGCCGCCGTAATCCGCAACCTTCCCGGGACTGGGGATACGGGAGGCCCACCGGGTGGAGGGCCCGTGCACCCTCCCTCCCGTATCGGAGGGAGTATTCCCCGCATCCTAACCCTCTAACCCTAACCCTAACCCTCTAACCCTAACCCTAACCCTCTAACCCTAACCCTAACCCTAACCCTCTAACCCTAACCCTAACCCTGTTGCCCTAACCCTAACTATTGCCCTAACCCTAACCAGTCACTGACCTGTTGCCCTAACCCTAACCAGTCACGACCTGTTGCCCTAACCCTAACCAGTCACTGATCTAATAAAAACAATTTTGGCATAAAAACATTTTAAAAAATACCTAAAGAGAGATGGGAGGAAAACACAAGGTTAAAATTCATAGACAAATATAAAACATTTACAAAAACACACAAGAATAAAAATATATACAATAAAAAACTAATACTTACCTTACTTTACCTTCATTTGATATGATTTAAAGAAATATTTTAGGGTTGGGTTAAAAATAAATTGATTTTCTTGGTATACGTGTTCATGAATAATTACATATAATTTGATTTGCTTGTAATATGTGTTTGAAAGTAATTTGATTTATTTGGGAGTTGTTTGTAAGTACATGGTATGTATACTATAATTTTAAAATAAGTTCATTATTTACTGTGTGATTTAGACTCATTTTGGATATTTTTTAGGCTAAGAATAAATATAATTCATTGTAAGTAGTTAAATAATCATTGTAAATACTTAAAAATGTACATAATTCATTGTAAATAGCTGGAAATGCAGTGTTTAATGTTTAATGTGTATTTCGTGTACGGTAACTTACCGGAGGCTGGATGAAAGCCAGGAGGGGCGGAGTCCAGTCGAGTATATAAGGAGGAGGGATGAGGGAGAGAGTTCAGTTCTCCCTCAAACCTCAGACAGACAACATCTGTGAAGAGAGGTTTGATATTATTATTTTTTTTACCTGAAGAAGAGCATTTAAGCTCGAAACGTTGTAGTTTTAGTTTGTAAAAAATAAAAATATATATATCTCTTAACTTCAAGAGACTCTCTTGTTTTACGTTTTTAGTATATATTACACTGCTTTTTACTTCCTACGGAAGCGTTTTTTTTCTTCGGAGCCCGGAAACATGGACCGCTGGACGGAGGTCCGGTACGGACGCCGGAAGAGACTGCGGCCCCGGGAGGAGAGACGGGACTGGGGTTACGGTAGGCCCGCGGGATGGGTGGACAGTGCACCCTCCTTCCGTTTCCGGAGGGAGAATTTCCCCTTCCCTAACCCCCTAACCCTCTAACCCTAACCCTTTTATGAATTGCCCATGAATTTTTAGTCCACCCTTGGCACTAGGTTTTAACAAATAATTATAATTACTTTTAATAAATGGTTGTTTTAGCTGACTCCTCGCTCCCTAGGCATCCCACCACCACTGGTGTCTCTCTCCCTCTGACTCAGAAGTCAGTGAGGCGACCTCTGACCCAAATCTATAAAACACCCTCCCAAAAAATAAATATATATCAAAAGAACCATTTACAGTGGATCAACAGGCCAGTGCAATTAAACATACCCCTGACACCTTAACCCCAACCCCAACCCCAACCCTCTAACCCTAACCCTAACTTTTATCCCTACAGGGAAGGATAGGTTATGGTGATTAATTCATATTTGTTAAAAAGTTAAAAATATCATAAATTCATAATTTTATACATTTAATTTAATTAAAAAATTAAAAGTAATTTAAAAACATTGTTTAAAATTCATTAACAAAAATCCAAAGTAAAAAGTTAGGTACTTACCTTAATGGAGCAAAGGAGAAAGAGAGAGATGCCGTGTTACCGTATCCGTAACAGAGCACATATAAAAGGAGGGAGGGACAGACGAGCATATATAAGGAGGGAGGGACAGAGGAGCGCTCATTCTAGGCTTGACTCTCAAAGGAGCAACAGCTCATGAGAGTGCTTAACTTTTGAATTTATTTGTGTGTCTGGGCCTGAAGAAGACTCTGTGAGTCGAAACGTTGCCCACAGACACACTTTAAAAATCTTTTGGCCTGTTATTTTATATTTTTTGGAGATTTTTTATTTTTCGGAGATTTTTACACTTTGTAAGTGGATTTTTAGTTGGATTTTATTTTTAATTGTATTCGTTACTGTTATTGAATAAATAAATATTTTTTATAAAAAGACAAGGAGTTCATAAGTTTTTTCCGTATACGAGGAGTTGGCAGTGATGCCATTTTTTCAAGAAAGATGGACTGAGGTCCGTCATAAGCAGACCCGGAGGCGGAACCGAGATTGGGACCGGGGTCGCGGGATGGACCACAGGATGGACCGTGCGCCTCCCGTGTCCTCTGGGACACGGGCTCCATTCCCACCTCCTAACCCTAAGGAAAAGTCATTTTACTTACCTGTGAACCTGAGAAAAAGGGAAAAACCTAAATAGGGGGAACCGTATACTCTGTCCAGCCTCATGAAGGACGAGTTGATCCGAAACTGTTGCAACCAGGCAGAGTATACAAAATAAGTAGAGCCCAAACACAAGGGAAAATAATGTTTATTTAAACACTGTAAGTGTAATTTTTTGAATAATAACGAGGGCAATTAGGCCTTGGGATATGGGAATTTGGGAAAAGGAGAGGTCTGAAACTATAGGGGAAGGGTCTGATGACACACCTGATGGCTGAGGGCGGAGCACATGTCTGGCCAGTACTGCAACTGCACCATGGAAGCACAGGATGCCATAGAAGCTTAAAACACATAACTTATCTGATCCACTAACATTAATGCATGTTTTATTGTTTTTTTGTATGTAAATTACAATTGTGCTCTACATTTTTTTACTCTCTCTTCCTCTGTCCAGGATTCAAGCTCCGTCCTTCTGGGTGGAAGAGATGGACGGGTTTGCTTTCACCAAACCTCAGCCTGCTCATCACTCACTTCAAGGCACTCCTGAACCCTTTCAACAAACAATACTTTTGCAAAACAAATGAATAAAAGTATACATCTTCCCTCTAGTGAGAAACATGTTACAATGGATCAACAGGCCAGAGCGATAAAACATAACCCTGATACCCTAACCCCAACCCTTGACAACTTCTTGTGCAGCTTCCTCCAACAAACACCCAAGGGTTAATGTATTTATTGCCCATTCATCAAATATTCATTTTCTACATCAATGTGAATGAGCTGAAGTTAGCTAATGAGCTCATTTTCATCCGTAGTCCCCTGGCAGGTTATTACAAATTTGTGACCTAATGTTATCAGTACATGCTTCAACAAGTACTACAATTCTATAAATTTTAATACAATACATGAATACATTATGACAGTAACAGGTATATAGAACAGTGAGTATGGAAAGGTAGTGCCAGAGATGACATGGTATGATTATTCATGATTAAAAGTTTGGTTTGTTTTAAGACATATCTCAAGTTTATGTTTAATTGTTAGGTAATTAGTGTTCTCTCTTAGTTCAATAGGTAGACTATTCAAGTGTTTGCACACTGATCATCTGATGACAGTTTACATAATTTTTAGCCATAAATACAAACATTTTACTGGGTTCATACCTTCCAAGCACCACTGTGTATACAGCTATACCTCAGTGTCAGCAATGTATTTATTTATACCCACTTTTTTACTGCATGACCCATTAGAGGCACAGACATTGATTGTGTCAATGTTGTTGGGATTTAGTAGCTGATCAGAACTTAAGTGACCTCCAGCTAAAGACAAGAACTGTAAATTACTGTCCAGGATGCTTCTGTTGTCTGTGATTCAAAATCATCTGGACAAGTTTGGATGGTTTTGACTAAAATTTCCCCACCAGCTCATAAATTTCCCATTTAATCACACTCCAGCCCTCAAAGTATTGTGTCTGTGTGTGCATGTGTTAATAAATATATGTACATGTACACGTGTGTTGGCTTCTTCTATTTCTTCATTTTATTTTGACGATCGAGAAACTTCTGTCTTCTCTCAACTGGAATCTCATCAAGACTGATACCATGGTTACTGGCCCTGACAGACAGACAGTCAGACAGAAGGAGAGACAGATAGACAGTCAGACAGACAGATAGAATGTCAAAGAAACAGTCAGTCAGTCATAGATAGACAGACAGACAGACAGACAGACAAGACCTGAATCCAATTGATCATGTGTTTAATTTATAAGCTGAAGTGTGTGTGTGTGTGTGTGTGTGTGTGTTTTACCCTCCACTGAGGTCTGGAGGAACTGGAAGTGGTTTAGTGAAATCATCTCGACCCATCAGCCAATATGTGTCCTCTGAGCCTTTTACCTGCAACAAAAACAACTTTTATTTTCTCTTTTCAATACAGAGCAACATGATGGCGATACAGCATCACTGAAGCTGATCAGTTGATCAGAGACTTTATGGAGGTGTGAGGATCTCATCTGATTAGCGACTGAGATTTTTCCAACTACACTGTACGGAAACCTATCTATGTTTTCCTGCAGGTGAGCGTACCTGAGCTTTCCTGGTGTCTATGTGATATCCCAGTTTCAGGCTGGTCAGGACCTTCACTGTACTCAGACTGATGTGGATTCTGTAGGCTGTAACAGTCCAGTACAACACAAGATCATTGATTAGTTATTAATTTGGACTCTGTTACCATTCAGGCGCCAAAAGGAGAGAAATAAATGTTTAGATTAAAGAATCTCAGATAAAAGGTCTGATTTGTTTAACATACGAAGTCCACTGGCTTCCATGTGTGATGCCGTTGTCACCGTGTCTCCAAACAGACAATACCTGGGCATCATCAAACCCACCACACCAGCCACCACTGGACCTGAGGACAGATAGGTGAGAGGAGAGAGATGAGTGAGTGGAGGGAAACAGACAGGTGAGGAGAGGGAGACAGGTGATAGACAGTGTGTGTGTGTGTGTGTGTGTGTGTGTGACACAGCCCTGCCTCCTTCAGCTCCTAACATAAAACTTAAAGTCACATTGAAATACATTTTTTTTAAGATTGCTCCCATTGACGTACATTGTAAAAAATGTTCAAAAAGTTTCATATTTTAAAGATTATAAAATGTTGACAAAAGCTGAATACAAGTAGAAATGTAAAAAGATGGAAGAGCTGAACATATTGATATTTTAATGGTTTTTGTAGCTCCAAGTATGCAGCACTAGTTACCAAGCAAAAAAATGTATGGAAGAAACAGACGAACTAGAAAACTTAATTTCTGTAGACAATGGGTGGAATTGCTGAAAACAGACTTAGATTTCAGTTCCAGAAGCCGAACAGTATTGAAAATCTACAAAATAATATTAGCCACACGTGGGATATGTTTGAAAAAATAGCCTTGTTGTGCACTGAGCTAACATGCCACATAGCAAACAGTGAGCCAGACAAGATAGTTATATTTAGACTTTTAGTTGCATAGACATTTATCCAGATGGAAAGTTTTCTTGACAGTTTTGTGTATGTGTTTGTGCATGCCAGTATGTATGTTGTTTGTACATATTTTATGTCTGTGTTTGTGAGATAAAGGCAGTTTTCAATTGTGAATGAAACCTGAAGGTTTGAGGTGATTATTAAACAGAGAGGGAGTGAGGTCTGCTCACAAGGATTTTTTGCAGACTGACTTTTCAGACATGCATTTTCCTTTTGTCATAATATGAATATGAAATTATTTCTAACATGCTTATCAATCTAAATATTAAATGTATTTCATTTTTATTAAACTGGTTGGTCATGCTGGACTGCTATTATTTTGAACACAACTGTATATGTGTGTATGTGTGTGTATTATGTATGTGTGCGTGTACCTGAGTGTAGTCCGATTCGTATCTTCACTTTAATCTCCGGCATATGTTTAATCTTGAAGGCTCCTATCGAGTGCAAGATGTCCAGAGACATGTTGGACACTTCAGCTGCATGTTGATTCCCGTTTCTATTTGGAACACCTGAAGCCACCATGTAGGCGTCTCCGATAGTTTCTACCTGAAATAAATGTTAAATATGAAGTGATGAACAGACATCAAGTGTAAATTATTTAGAATTTCATTTTTTGTGAGATTCTACAAATCTTTTGATTTCTATATCTATTGTATTGCTATAAAGCTACCTGGTTTCTTGTTAGAGTATCAATAATTTAATCTATTAAGAAAAAAATAAATACTATTTTTGTTTGCTGAGACACACAAGATAACTACACTTCTGCAGGCTGGACAGTTGCCATATACAAGTTTGATGCTTGGCAGGGTGGTACTTCCTCAGCTTGTTGACGTTGCTGACAGTGCCTTGGCTGTCGCTTCGCCTCTGACAAAGTAACCACTAAAGTTTTTGTCTCTCAACTTACGCCTCACCTCATCAGATTGTCTTGATCTAATCAAATCAAATTTTATTTATATAGCCCAAAATCACAAAATACATTTGTCTCAGAGGGCTTTACAATCTGTACAGGAAGTGACACCCTCTGTCCTTAGACCCTCGATTCGAGTGAGGAAAAACTTCTACAGTCAACAATGTTCCCAACTATCAGAGCAAACCTGTTCACAGTTGTCTCACACCGGCTTTTCACCCGTTGTGAAGACCCCTGTCCTGCTAGCTCCAGGACTCCCAGGACTTACTCTCGGCACAGCTGCGTCAGCCATCACCTGGGCTATTTCCTCTACCAGCTCAAGCCCATCTGCCTGTCCTCCCGAGATCTTTCTGTCCCGGTGTGGCCAGTTCTGTCAGGTTTTGGCTGATTTCCTCCACTGGCCACCACCACGTTGGGCTAGGGTTATGGTTCACCAGAATCGCCAGGCTAGCAGGCCGGTGCAATTTTCCTCATCATGGAGGACTACTGTCTGCCTGCTGCGGTTCTGCTGTGGATTATACCATGGATACCCCTGGGGTACACATTGCCTCTCTTTCCACAGACAGCTCCTGGTCACAAGCTAGCCACTAGCTCTGTGCTAGCCCTAACCCTAGCCCACCCTAACCCTAAGACCTGGATCATGCCGCCACTGTACTCCACCTCCAACCTCCACTCATTGCATAGACATCCTCACAGAAACTGGTCTACTTTGCCATCCTCCACACAGAGGCTCTGGTCATATGTTCAACTTTTTATCTCCTGAATCTATCCCATCCATCTGGTCCTGTTCATAAACTGCAACTTCTTCATTACGTCATCACAACAAACGACATGTGCACCGCTCCCTTCAGTCCTCACAACCTACCATGAAGCAACGTCACCTGAAACTGGCTTTGTTCAACACCTGCTCACTTAACAATAAAAGTCTCATTTTAAATGAATTCATAACTGTCAATAACCTTGGATTTCATCTGTATCACTGAAACCTGGCACAAACCTCTGTATTACTTTTCTCTCAACCAGACCAAACCTAGAAGAAATATCTGTTTCCGTCGCATTATTTGTGCTTTTCTGAATGATGTATTCAGATTTTGGTACATTCCTATCAATCAGCTGTACATGAAACTTCATATTCAAGGTCAGATATGATTGTTTTTGGGAGAGCTTTAAAGTTCTTACCTTGTAGACATCATGAGTCGCAATGATGGCATCAAACATGGTGTAGAGGTCATTCAGCAAGTCGACTACCTACACACAAGTGCACGCATGCATGCACACACACAGTTTAGTTCAGTTAATAGTGATCATATTGATATCAGAGCTCTGTTTCAGTAAGCAGAATTTTGAGTTTGTTAATCCTAAAATAAGTGGATGAAGGGATGAGGGGATTTTCAGCTTAAGAAAGCGAGATACCTTAAACCTTGCCTCAGTAACTTTGTGAACCGACTCTGTGAACCTAACCTGGTCACTGGCAGGTTTTCTACAATAAACTCTGAGTTTCCTGTGCCTAGATCCACCCCCATGCTTAACAGTTAGCAAAGTGATATTTTCATGAAATGCAGCTCATTTTTTACCCCAAACATACATTTGCTGATTGTGGCCAAATAGTTATATTATCACTTCATCAGTCCACAGTACATGTTCCCATAATGCATCAGGTTTCTGTAGATGTTCTGTTTACTTCTGATGATGGATTTAATGATGAGGATGCAGGTAAGGTTTTCTTAAGTCTTCTACTAAGGTCTTTGTTTGTGCTTCCTTGCACATTGGAACAGACACAGTGCACCACCACTCCTGAGTCTACTAAATGTTCCTGCAGGTTGCTTGCAGTAAAATGGAAGTTTTGATTTGCCTTTCTGACTAGCATATGAGCACTTCTCTCTGTGAATTTTCTTGGTCTCCTAGATCTCGTCTTAGGGTTAACCCTAACCTCCACAGTTCCCCTAAACTGCCATCTCTAAATTACATCTCTCACTTTGCTATCTTCTTGTAGCCTTTCCCATATTGTGGGCACCAATAACTTATTTTCAGAGTATTATACAGCTGCTAACAGGAACACATGGTTGCACAAGGTTTGAAGAGTCAGAGCATTTGTAAAGCTTTGAAAATGGCACCAGCTGACATAAATGACAACTGCTGCCTTGCATTAAGGCCTAATGTGCTAATTGAGGTCTGAGATCTTGTAAAAAGGATCATAGAAGATACTTAGGAACTCTTATGGTGCCATAATGATGTTTTTCATTTTTTATTACTTGATCAGCTTATGACATAAAAAGTAACTATGAGTTTACATCTTTTCAATGATAAAACACACCAAAATATGTTATTTGCCAAAGGGTGGCCAAACCTTTGCATGCGACTGTACCTCAATAGGTTCACTGAGAGCTGAGATGGTTGTGAATCCCACAATGTCACTGAAGTACAAAGTGCAGTCTGAGTAATGTTCAGGTCGGACTGGCTTTCCTTTCTTCAAGGCCTGAGCCACTGACCTGAAACGCACACATACACATTCATTAATTATTACTATAATAACAATGTAGTATTATTCATCATTTTGTCATCCTGTATACAAAGCATTAATGTCTAAGTGATATTTTATAAATCTGTCATTCAGCTGTGTTCAGTTGTTATTTGATGTTATCTGATATGTTTTTAGTTTATATTAAGAAACAAAGAGTAGTTACAGACGGGGCAGGTTTTCTTTGAGAACAGTCTGAACTGCTTAATTTTAAGAATCATGATTCAAAGCTAAAGGTTTGGAGAAGGTTCATGTTTGAGATACATTCATGTTTCTACACAGGTGATTCTGCACACCTCTTTGGTAAAGCCAGAGCTTCCAATAATCTCTAAGAAGTAACAAACCTAAGATCCAGATGAGCAGTGACAGGAAATATAGGCAGTTTCTTATTTGAGTTTTAAACGAAAGTTGTCTTACTTCGGCAGGAGCTGTCCAACCAGTTTGTCTGTCTTGTTTCTCTCAATCTCCAGTTCATCAGTTCGTTCTCTGATCAGATCCTCCAGGTTTGAACTGTACTGCTCCAACATCCGTAACATAGAGTCAATGATGTTTGCCCTCTTCCCTCTGTTGATGCCCCGAAACTGCAAACACACGGAACTCATGATCTGACAATACATATCTGGGCTGCTCAGAAGTTTACTGTCTTTTTTGATAGTTTGTGCAGTTCCTTAAATGAACCAGGAAGTGGCAAGAGGACAGCTCATCTCACCTGTTTGAAAATGTCATCAAAGCTCGGCCTCTTACTTGGATCTTCATTCCAACACTCATTCATCAAACTGAGACACTCGGTAGGAGCTTCATCCACCGAAACCACCGGTCGGCAGAGTGGAGGGGGCTGCTTCAGACGCTCCACAATCTCTGAGAGACAGACAGGGGGAGAGACAGACAAGTGGTCAGACAGACACACAGACAGAGGAGCAAGCTGCTTCAGACACTTCACGATCTCTGAGAGACAGACAGACAGACAGGTGGTCAGACAGACATCCTGTCTCACCATGAGCAGGCATATCCATCATGGCATAGGGCAGCGTCCTTGAGATCACTTCCTGTATGATAATGGAGAAACTGAAGACGTCTCCAGCAAATGAGCCTCCTCTGACTGGATTTCTCAAAAGCTCTGGAGCTGTCCACAGCAGCTCTGAGAGACAGACAGGTAGGGTTAGACAGACATGTAGGGAGACAGATAGGCAGAGACAGACAGGGAAGGTTTTAAGTTTTCACCCTGTGGGTCTTCAGGGAGACTGAGGCTCTGAGAGTGAAGGATCATGGGAAGGCCATAGTCTGTGATTTTCAGAACAAAGCGTCCATCAACCAAACAGTTTGTGGACTTCAGTCGACCATGACTCAAACCTCGTAGATGGAGATACCTTATTCCCTGAAACACACACCGACAGGAGCGTCTCAATAAATACAGATTTCAACATGTGACCGATGTCAGAGATTAGAAACAACAAACAAATCATCAGTCAACACAGATTTAAGCACCTTGATAAGATCCATCAGCAGGGACGACTTGAACATCCAGTCCAGCCTCATGTCGCTGTCAGCCAACAGGTCTGCAAGGCTGCCTCGAGGACAGTGTTCAACCACGATGGCAAAGATCCCTGAGTCCAAGAACAAACCCAGGTACAGGTTCAGGTTCTCGTGTCGCATCTCCCTTAACTGCAGAGGAGACATGATCACCATATGATCAATACACTATCAGAATATAATCATTAATACTAAGGAACATGTGTCTGCTGTGTGTTTACCGTTCATCATACCTGGCTGAAAAGACTCTGGGTGTTTTGATTGACAGCTGTTGGATTTCTTACAGGAATCTTCTTCAGCCAAACCCAGTCTCCCTGGTAACAACACAACACATCATGCTGTATGTGATGTGTGCTGGTGGTGTTACTGTGACACTCAGATTTCCTTTGGGATTATTCCAGTATTTCCTATTCCTATCTTATTAACAGGCAGTCAGTCAGACAGCCAGGCACATGTATACCTCCAGTATTCCTATATTGGAGCTCTCAGGTGTCGTCAGAATGTAGCTTCGACAAATCGAACGGATTGGAGTTTTGATTTCTAGAAGACTCCTCATGATTGACTCGTCATTCAGTTTCTACAAAAAACAAGATTTGTTTGTTCCCACGCATATACATGCACTATGTGCCTGTTCCCACACATCGAGATCTAACTGACACAGTGCAGCATTACAACAACAGATCTGAGTATAAGCAGTATTGAATATAAAAAGTACTGCATATAAACAGTATAGGGTATTTAGATGAAGTAAACATGTAGGTAAACAGTTCAAACCTTCTTGCTGACTTGAGTATCAATGAAGATGATGTCATCCAGAGTCAGGATGAGTTTGGTGGTGTTCGCTGCTCTCCTGAACCTCCTGTACAGACAAACAGATTCTGATTACTCCTGATCAGGCTCACACTTCAACAATGAACTATTTCTGGTGATCATTCTCACATTTATGAATCTGAAGTGTGTGTGCTTATGTGTGTTAACCTGATCCAGTAGAAAAAAGCTCCAATCAGAGCACAGAGCAACAGGAAGACAAAGAACAGCGTCACTGTGTCAACACCTGCAAGTAAACAAAGTAAATAAACAAACTGAACAAATTAGTTGAAGCTCTTCAGTCTCACTTCCTGTTGAGGCTAAAAATCCTGGATAAACACTTGATGGTAGGTGGTGTTCCACAGAGCTCAGGCCTTTACATGATTAGATCTACCTGGTATAAACTTCCTACCCTCCCTGTAGGACAGTGAATGCACCCCAGCTGCAGGCCTCCTCTGGACTGAACCAACAGAAGCAAAATCTACATTAAACAAAGTTTCCACCACCCCTGTAAGACAGTGAACACACCCCCACTGCAGGCCTCCTCTGGACTGAACCAACAGAAGCTGGCGGTCGGGGGTTTTCCTCCAGGGAAGATGAAGGAGCGACTCAACGGTCTCAGACCTCCTATGGTTCCATCTGTGTGTGTCGGAGCGAGCGTGTGTGTTGGCACGAGGCGGTCACCATCACAGTCCAACACCACATACCTGGCCTGCAAGCCACGCCCCTCTTTACCACCATACAACACCTGGGAAAAAAAGAACACAGGAAGAGGGAAGGGAAGAAGAGAGGAGCTGATAAAACTGGAGCTGTCAACATCAAAATCGTGATACCATTGACATTGGTTCATTTGGCACACGTCCCTTCAAAATGACCACAGTAGACTGAAGAGAAGCTGAGGCACACCACCAACCAAAAATGTTTAAAAAATTATACTCTATAGCCACCTATATTAACAATACAGTCATTCTTATCAAAGTGTCTTAAGTAGGAATCAAATAAGCACAAAAAACTATTTTATATAATCTTTTATATTTCTTCTTTCAAATAAAAAGTGCATTTAACATGTCCACTTCAAAAATACAGGTTGAACCTGAAATGCCACAACAATGGGGTCTATAACTTAAAACTTAAAGACGCAGTAGAAAACTTTTTAGCAGTTAGAACTTAGAAAACTTCAGTGTTTCGCAAACGCTAATTTTGTCCAAAAGCACTGTTAGCAGCAATACAGAAAATAATGCTTATTCTGACAGAAGCAACAGTATTTGGGAAAGATCAAGAATTATCAAGAGTTGCATGTACAAAATGTTAATCTCAGTGTATTTTACTAATTTAGTGTGAAACCTGTGCCTGTTTGGACGAACACAGAGCTGATATCCTGGCGGGAATTGAAGAAAGACACAGACCAAGCTCTTCTTCAACAGCTTTCAGCCTCTCTCTGTTTTTAGTTTTTATAGCAGTCAGGCTTAAGAAGCTTACTTCACATAGATATGTTGTGGAAAATGGGAGAATATCTTTGTTTGCCAGCGGGAACTCCTTGGCAGCAGTCAATCAAAAACTGTCCAAAGAAAAACCAGCAACGCTTAGCTTTAAACCAGTAGTTCCTCCTGCTCCTGTAAAGTCATGTCTTTTCCAACAACTGCTTAGCAGTATAGATCTCTAACACAGTTAAGGCAATCAATTAAGGCTGAAGAGAAATAAAATTACATCTTCTCCTCAAGAGTTTTTAAATGTTTACCTATTATTTCACACAGGGCAGCAATGTGAACATGTTGCCATTTCTTGGTGAGTGGGAACATTTCAAGGTTGCCACCTTCCACAGGTAGTTGCTATAGGTGCACCTTTTAACGGAATCCATTTATTTTATCCGTACTAGTGAGCAGGTTTTCATTTCGGCCTTGCATTCGTGTGTGCAGTTCATTCAGATGATGAAAAATATCCACCAGTTTGGCGAGCCTTGCACACCACTCATCACTTTCAAGCAGCTTTGCGTAATTGGACCCCTTATTCATCAGAAACACTTTAAGTTCCTCCCGCAGCTCATACACGCACCTTGCCGCACGACAACCATCGGACCTCCGTATGAAACAGCAAGGCCTTATGCTCCGCTCATATTTCCTCACACAAAGATGCAAATATGCAGGTTTTCACAGGTCATGTCTTTACGAAGTTTACCACGTGCACAACATCATCCAACACGGGCTAGGTCTGCACGTAAAGTCTTGGCCACGAGGGCCTCACAGTGTAAGAAACAGTGCGTAACAATCACATCTGGGTTTCTTTCCTTCACTCTGCTTACAAAGCCTTTGGTGCGCCTGACCATAGCTGCGGCTTCATCAGTGCAGACACTCGTGGAGTTTTCCCACTTAAGTCCTCCTTGTTTAAGATATTCTGATGTAACCCGAAACATTTCCTCTCCTGTTGCTTTTTCTGGTAATGCCTTGCAAAGTAGGAAGTTTTCCCTGATT
This sequence comes from Pampus argenteus, assembly GCA_036937835.1. NCBI lineage: Eukaryota > Metazoa > Chordata > Actinopteri > Scombriformes > Stromateidae > Pampus > Pampus argenteus. The sequence goes on from CM072860.1 coordinate 59,904, forward strand.
GCATCTCCATCCACAAAACGCACATTGGCCAAGAGTTGAGCATGTTCACTAATATCAGTACACTCGTCAAGTTGCAACAGAAACTTCTCACCGATACGGATCTTTTCCAAGACCACACTTTCGATGTCTGCAGACATGTCATCAATCAAATCAAAAAATGTTTTCAGACCAATTAGGTGAAATTGGATAATTTCCCACGTCACACCTGATGGCCTCCCACGCACAGTGGTTGAAAAACACTGGTCAAAAGGATGTTAGACTACTCAGAAGGATGTTACAGTAGTCAGAGGAAGAGACTACAGTAGTCAGAAGGATGCTACAGTAGTAAGATGAACGTTATACTAATCAGAAACATGTTACAGTACTCAGAAGGATGTTACAATGGTCAGAAGAAGACATTAGGGTCGTTACATGGAAGCAGTCCGCAGCTCATATTTCTTCTGAGATCTGTTTCATGAAACAGGGTGTAAATCTGCTGCCAGAGCTGCTTCTTCCTTGATTCACACAGTTATAGTTAAGCTTTATTTTGATGTGTTTATTCTTCTCTTATATTAAAATCAATTGTATTACAATAATACTCACCTGGTTGAAGCCCTGAAAGTCAAAGCCTCCATCTGATTGGACAAGCTGATCACCTGTCACCCAGCGCCCACCCCCTGCTTGACGACGCTCCTCCACCGCCTTAGCTACGAAGTACACCATGTTAAAGATAGTCCCAAAGACCGGAGACACCTGTAGAAAAAATTCAAGACTTAACATGATTTCAGAATAATCAATAATCATCAAATAATTTATTCAGGAACACATCTGGAGCCAACTCATTGTTTTTGTTTCTTATGTGTCACTAAATGATCAACAAGTCCTCCAAAAGAAAGAACCAGAATGACAAATGTTGTGGTGTATATATTATTGTGTGCATGTTATTGTGTGTCTGTGTAACGGGTACTGGATTGCGGAGCCCGTGAGCAGTTGTATAGATAGCTGAAAATATATCAAATGAAAGCATGACACGGGAGACGTGGCTTGTCTTCAATGAATCCTCATCAGCTATATTTATTTACATGTCATATTTACTGTGCTGTTAACACTATCCATCTTAATATTTACCCAGAATCATGTTACTGCTATTACACTTAAACAAAACATATCAACCCAAAATATTCACATTTTGTCACATCATCACTTCCATGTCTCTCTTTCACATTCCATCTTAACACTCTGGTCATCATTACACCTTCAATGCACCTTAAACCATACTATAATAGTATTTTCAGGACAAACGTTTAACCTTCTTTTAACATAAACCTCTGTTCACATGAACCTTTTAACTTAAACCAATCAAGGAGCTTACAACTTCATAGCTTAAAACCAGAGAGTGAGCAGGTATAGTTCATGCTAGCTTTCTACCGCTAGCTGCATGCTAATAGCGCTAACAGTGCTACTCGGCGGGCGGTGGGTCTCACAAACAATACATAGACGACCTCACAACTCACTAACACGCATACACATCATCTTGAATGAAAATAAACAATTATGACAGTTTTCTGAAGTTGATACAAACCACGTACCTGAAAATATATAAAATGAAAGCATGATACAGGAGACGTGGCTTGTCCTCACTGAATCTTCCTCAGCTATGAGGGAGACCAGCGGGATGCTTGAAACCACCGTCTTATAGCGCCTCCTACTGGCGGGAACATGGCGAACAGGAGGGGTCTGAGTTCTGTTTTCTGTATCATGTCATATTTACTGTGCTGTTAACACTGTCCATCTTAATATTTATCCAGAATCATGTTACTGCCTGGCACTGGGTATATCAAATCAAATCAAATCAAATTTTATTTATATAGCCCAAAATCACAAAATACATTTGTCTCAGAGGGCTTTACAATCTGTACAGGGAGTGACACCCTCTGTCCTTAGACCCTCGATTCGAGTGAGGAAAAACTTGACCACCAAAAAACCTTTTAACAGGAAAAAAGGTGGAAGAAACCTCAGGAAGAGCCACAAAGGAGGGATCCCTCTCCCAGGACGGACAGACGTGCAATGATGTCACATGTACAGAACAAATCAACACACACATATTGTACACTCCACATATTGTACAATGAATAATAATGAATTACAGTTGATGATAAGAATAGGGATAGGTATAGCAGCTTCAACAGGCAAATCATTTACTAGCAACAGAAGACTGTAGTGCAGTGTTCTGGTTTTTCTCTGGTCTCCAGGTTCAGAACAGACAAAATACACTGAATTCTCAGCAAGCTGGCTTTTAACTATGTAAATAGTCTTCACCCAGTATGACCTTAACTTGCCTGGCCCTCCCCGTTCACTGAGGTTCCTGACCAGAACCTAGTCCCCTGGTTGCAACACCACTCCTTTAGCTTTCCTGTCGTAAGTTACTTTCCCCCTTACACTGGATTTGTGGCTTTCACTTGGAGTCCAATAGGCTTCTGACATCTTCTCAGTCCATTTTTCCGCATAATTCCTTGGTGAGTATGATTCCTTATCTCCACAAAACCCAAACAGCAAATCGACCAGAAGATGTGGATGAAAGCCATAGAAGAGGAAGGGTGAGAAACCAGTCAATTCATGTCGCTACAATTATATGCATGTACAACTTGTGGGAGGTGATTCTTCCACCGCAGTTTCTCGCTTTTAGTCTATGTTCTCAACATCTGGAGAATGGTGCAATTCAGTCGCTCACATGGGTTGCCTTGTGGATGTTATAGCATTGTTCTTGAGTGACCTACTCCAGACAGTTGCTGCAATGTTTGGAACAATTTGTTTTCAAATTCACAACTTTGGTCGTGTGCTCACATTTGTGTAAATTGTTGTTATTATTGTGAAAGAGCTTCATAATTTTGCTAAGAAACATAGTTTTTGTATTTTTGGTGAAGAAAATGTGTTTATAAATCATGATGCAGTACATGCAGTCACCTCGTTCACGCTGTGAGACGGTGGTTTTGAGCATCCCACTGGTCTCCCTCATAGCTGAGGAGGATTTAGTGAGGACAAGCCACGTCTCCTGTGTCAAATACTATTACAGTATGGTTTAAGATGCATTGAAGGTGTAATGATAAGCTGGAATGTGAAAGAAAGAAATGGAGGTAATGATGTGACAAAATGTGAATATTTTTGGCTGATATGTTTTGTTAAAGTGTAATAACAGTAACATGATTCTGAGTAAATATTACGATTGACAGTGTTTACAGCACAGTAAATATGACATCTGCACATTGTTGTGTATTTGTTGTGTACATGTTGTTGTTTATTTGTTGTCTGCACATCGTTGTGTATTTGTTGTGTACATGTTGTATAATATACAACATATTATGTGTTTACCTCTGTTGCAGCCACGGCCGACCGGACCTCACGGTTCAGCTGAGCCTGACGAAAAGCTTCATAGAAACTCTGGTCGGACGCCATGGTAACTGTCAGAACAGCGCTGTAGGCATGGCGAAGCTGAGTGCTATTGGTCAGCTGAGGGAATACTGTGTCCTGATTGGATAAAAGACAGAACCGAACAGAATTAGATTCTTTACTTTTACTGTATTCTGAAAAAGGTAAATCTTCTTATTCTTATTTTATTTTATTTTATTTGTTTATTTAACAGGGACAGTAAGCAGTCACTGACTGTCCCAGAATGATCTTGATAGCTAAATTTCATATTGTGTATTTAAAGTTGCTATGGTTCAGTTTGACTGTATGGATGACCCTTTTCACCTGTTTTTCAAAGGTTAGGTATAAATCAGTGGTGGGCATAGATTCATTTTGTTAATCTATATTAATCTCACTGAAATCTTGAAATTAATCTAGATTAATCTAGATTAATCTAGATTAAAATGGCTCGTTCAAAATGCGAAATACCTAAGTACTGATTGTTTTGCCCCTAAGGCAAAATAATGTATGCTTCATTTTTTAGGCTTTTATTATATAGTGTTATTGTGCTTGCAGTGCAGAGCACTTCCGGATAGCGATCGCCGCAGTAAATGTGTAGTGAAGTGTGTTACGGAGCAGTTGTTCTTCCAAACCACACTGTAAACGCCACAGATGCAACGTCTTTTCACTATGTTGTCTTCACTGCAACGCAAGGCTGCAGCTATCCAACTAGCTAAACTCTTCCATGCAAAATGATCACTGTAGTTGTATCAAACATTTTATCCATTCACTCTGTCTGTGTAAGATATTACAAGAGCCACAATAAATGGATAAAAAGTATGCTGCGACTCCAGTGATCATTTTGCATGGAAGAGTTTAGCTAAAAACTAGTTCTCGCCCCTTTCAGTGCAAATATGTATACATCCGCGCTAAAATATCACGTTGAAAGTCATCAGTTTGCTTATTATAGGACCCAGCTCCAAACCCAATTTTGATAATAGATTAACGGCGGTATTTTTTATAGTGCTCGATAAGAGTTTCACATTATCGCAGCGTGTTAACGCCGTTAACGTCCCACCACTAGTATAAATCAATAATTATCCCAAGGTACTTATAGTCTATCTGAAGCTTTTTACCCTTAACAAAGACTTGCTGATTTTCTGACCAGAAACTTCCATAATATTAAAAACTGTTAAAAACTAGTCTGCCTTGTCTTAAACCAAATTTCAATGCAGTTTTCAGAGAAAAATTTCATAAAGTGATCGGTTAGCCATGGCAAATTGCTCTTTCTGCAACTATTTCTTATTTTCTTTACATTTTTTATGCTTTATTGTGTCATATATAGTTCTTTGTGGTATTTAATTGTAATATTGCCCTTTAGGGTGAATAAACCTATTTTGGTTAGTTTCCTGGTGTTATGATTTGACAGTCCGGTAAGAAGATTGATTAATTTGTTTGTTACTAAAAATTAAATCAATTTGGGGTTTTGAGGAAGTTGGATCAAATAGTTTGTCACTTCTTTGAGCTTCTATTTGATTGTTTTGTCAACCCAATTAAGTTTAACATCACTAACAACAATACACTCCTTTCATGGACTTCCAGTTCCTTAAGCGGTTTCTAAAATTATAATAAAACAAGCCTGTGAACAACTTTACTAGTTGCTCATTTTCTGGGATATCGCTTATGGGATAACCCTAACCCTAACCCTGACTGAACAATTCAACAACTCACACAGACGTGGCTCCTCAGTAGGGGGACAGCCAAATTAATAGGACCTAGTTTAGCTCCACATCTCTGGCTAGAAGGAGCGTTGCCACCAGGAAAATCAACAGCTTCCATCGTGGTTATAAAGATCTTTCTCTCATAGTGTTGGTTTGCCCGCTCCGTGCAATAGCTTGGCTTCATAGAATAATGCATTTATCTTTAAGTTATTGATCCATAAATATGTTTATGAGTTTATGAAGTACAGTGATGATATGTTCATTACCTGGTATGGCATGGCATACAGAAGTGCATCATATGGGATAAACATGTATCCATCTGACACCATCCCCATGTCCAGAGCAGCCAATAGGAGCTCTCTCTGATCCTCTCCACCAATCAGGACGGAGCTCATACACATGATCACCACTACAACAGAAAAACACACAGTTCAACACATAAAACATTTTTTAATGTTATAACAAATCAGCTGTTACAGTCCTGACATTTCAGACAGGTGTAAACACAGGTAGCAGTTACACTCAGGTGTTCAGGATACATAATGAGAGTAAAGACTGAAGATCTGACTCAAGGAAGGTAGCTGGTATTAATTCTGTGGCTGGATGAGTAATGAGATGCAGGTGTAGTCAGAAGACTACTGATGGACAAGTGAGGAATGTCAAGGGTGGGAAACTCAAATATCTGCCTCTACTTCTGCATTCAGTGCTATTCTGGATGTGATGTAATTTAATATTTCACGTACATATCAGCTGATAAATTGGAGATTAAAACGTGTCATCTAACACAGTTTTAGTTGATGGAAAATTATTATGGGTATAATTATGGTTTTTTTTCATAATTAACCTGAACACATTGTGGACAGTTTTTCAGAATACACAAATGTATTGTCATCACTTTTAAATTTAACCACACAAGAACCTTTATTCACTGACAACATGATGTTAGGCTGTTCCTTCAACTCTTTGTTCAAAATGTGATTTTGCTATGTGATAATTTGACTGAATAAATTAATCTTTTGGAGTATAAAGATTTACTACTATTTACTATTTATTAATACTTCTTATTGCAATACTATGCTTTACTACTACTACATACTACTCTAACACTGTTGACTGTCATCTCTGACCAAGACAATATTGGAAGCTCTGACCTTTGACCTTGTCAGCCTCTCTGATTGCCTTGAGCGCCTCTGCAGGTCCACCCTTGTTCTGGGTTTCCATAGTAACCACCGGACCAACCGGGAGACCCAAAGCCCTGAGGGCGGAGGCCACCTCCTGTCCTGTGCTGTCCCATAGGTCGGTTGGAGCTGATGACACAGAAAGAGGACACACACATTAGACCACGCCCACGCATGTCAGACCACACATACACATATTGGATCAAACCTAGATCTGTTAGACCATAGCTTCAATGATAGACCACGCTCACTGAGGTGACATGACGCCCCTTACCTGAGATGATACTGACGTGTGCCCAGCGGAAGAACCTGAGCACAGTGAACAGCACTCTGCTGGGGGGAGTGATGGGCGGCAAGTTAGGCCAATCAGCATCCAGACAGCCTGGTGAGGAAAGCCCAGCCTCCCAGTGCTGAGCCAATAAGGAGGCAGCATGACATAGGGCGGGGTTAAAGGGTCCAATGTAGGCGTGGCCATAACCCTCCAAGTCATCAAGTTCTGTTAAAGCTAAAATAATATGTAAGTGTCAGTGTGGTTTTTAATTATGTTTTACTTTATAGTTAGTTACAGTTATAGTCTTGGTTGGTTGATTGCTTAGTTATTCTGTTAGCTCTTCATTTAATTCACATTAATTTCTTACTTTCTTACTTACCTCCTTGTTAGTTAGTTTGCTACTCCTTTGCTAATTGGTTGCTTTCTCATTTATTACCGTATTTTTCGGGGCATAAGGCACACCGGCACAGTATCAGTCTACATGTCAAATGCTGTCACTGTCCACACATAGGGCCCATCTGATTATAAGACACAATAAGCAAAAACAAAACGTGTGTCGGATAAGTCGAACTTTACTCAACTAATTTACAATACCTCTCAGTTGTAGGTTAACACAAAAATACAAGTTTAAATGGGCGATTTCCGCATCAAATATGCCCGGATCCCTCTCAACATTGTTCAGTTTTAACACAAAAATACAAAACCGTTCAGAGTTTAACAGTTGGGTGATTTTATGATCCAACATGCCCGGATCCCTCTTGTCATTATCTGAGTCAGTCTCATTGCTGTCACCGGGCTGTTCAGTGATGATTCAATACGTTATTAGCCGGAATGTGTACAACATAAAATCGGTTCGAGGTTAGTAAACACAACCAAAGGTCATAGATAAGGCACACTGTTGATTTTTGAGAAAATTTAATGATTTTTGATGCGCCTTATAGTCCGAAAATTCCGGTAATTGGTTACCAAACCTTTGGAGGTGGAGCAGTCCTCATCCAGCAGTTTGATGTCATACCAGTATCCTCTGCTCAGACTGCTGTCCCTCTGTAACCGTGACAATGCCAGGTTGGCTGCTGCTGTTGGCATAGCCCTGGAGAACATTGGGTCACATGTCCATGGACCAATAAGTGCAAGCTTGAAGGTAGCTGTCCAAACCTCTGCTATGCTTAGCAACCACAGACACGTCGCTAGCAACCACCTCGGAAGCAACATCCTCACTCTGAAAAAAGGAAGAAACAGTTTATTAAAGAATTAAAGATGCAAGCTTTATGAATGTTTGTAGCTTTGAAGATTTGTAAACCTACAGAGATGAAAGAGAAAAGACTGGAGGGGAATATTAAGTACACCTCTTGTTTGAAGAATAACGTTATCATCAGGTTATACATTTTTGCATATATATATGATCAGTATGAATTAATAGAAATGATAGTAAAATGACATTACCAGAAAACATTAATTGAGGACCAGATCTGATGTCAGTAAAGAAATGTTAAGCTCACAGATAGCAGCATAGCATCTGCAGATAGCATCTTAACAATACAAATCTTAACAATAGGCAATATGGCCTCCCTCTTTGGAACCTAGTCAAAGAGAAAAACAGTTTATTCACTCAGTACGTTCATCGCTCTCCATAGAACTCTCTTGGTCTTGAGTGTTTTGAACACAGTTTCACTCATGATATTGCAGTCATCCTCAGTCAACTGGCCTGCTGCCAGTGTTCAATGTCACTGTCTAATCATCATCACCATGAGGCCTGCTATTAACTGAGCCAAGATAATACTGTCCATGTTCCTCACTCACTTCACTCACCAGCCTGCTTTTACTTCCCACATCTGTTGACTTCATTGCTGGGCACTTGTGGCTGTGTGGTGTTTTACCATCCATGTGCTTGTCCAGCAACCACCATTTTGTCCTTGCACCGCTGCCATGTTGTTGTACTACCTCCTGTACAGCACAAGTCCTCTCCCTTGCTGATTGACTTAAGCTTTCACCTCCTCTGACTGCTGCGCACCCTGTACGTTATCTCTAAACTAGCTGTAGTCTCTTAGACACATCCTTGTCCAGGATGCCCATCACAATGCAGTCCCTGATGTGTTCCTCCCAGTTTGCTCTGAAGTTGCAGTGCACTGACAGCTCATACAGTGCACGAATGAGCACCTGACACTAGCGAGAGTTCAGTCTTTGCAATGAATGCTAACTTTATTGTTTTAATACTGTTATAAACACACATTTCAGTTCACAGGACACATTTCATGTATTTCTATGGAAACAATATATGTTTCTGTTGTTATATGACAGTTAGTCTAAAAGAGTATAAAATGAATAAACTCAGTTTGTGACATTTATGACAGAACAAATTTATGACACAACAATTAGCTGAGATGCTGAATGTTTCTTGTTTACACTTATTTTATTTTAAGTTGTATTACTTTTCTGACCAACTGTATCTTATTTATTCTGTTTACATTGTATTTACATTAATTGAGGTTTTGTGTTATTCTTGAATGTTGTACAGTTACAGTTACAGATGGTTATTAAAATGTTTTATTAAAATACTGACAGACTGTATTTTATTTATTATATTAAAATGTTATTGTTGAATGTTTTACAGCTACAGAGAGTTTGTGACTTCTGACCTCAAAGCTTTACATTAATGCTGCCTGACACTATTAATGCTAAAGAGCACTAAGAAGGCTAAGTATAGCATCGATGCTCTTAAGCCAAGCTGAAAAAGGTACCTAATTTTTTTTTTCTGAAATGGCTTGTGCACAGTTTTAATTCCTGAAGCATGGTCTACGTGGGGGTGACCAAGGTAAGGCAGGTGAAGTCAGGCTGAGCGTCATTAACAACCAATCACATGAGCTCTTGTCACCCCCCGTTTATTAATTCTTAAATACCATTTATAGATTTTCATCACTTTACTTCCTTCTCGCTTCTCTCTGTACTTGTTTTGTTAGATCTTAATGCTGCATTTGACCATCACATACTACAGAGACAAGAACATTTAATTGGCATTAACTGCATTAAACTGGTTTAAGTCCTATTTATCAGGTCAAGTTTAGTTTGTACATGTTAATGATGAATCCTCCATGCATGAAAAAGTTCCACAAGGTTCTGTGCTTGGACCCATCCTATTCACCTTATATATGCTTTCTTTATAATATTACCCTTTAGGTAATATTACTAGGAAAAAACGCATACATTTTCATTGTTATGCAGATACCCAATTAGTACCAAGTTAACTAAACTTCAAACATGTCTTAAGGACACAAAGACCCGGATGACATGCTACTAAAATCAGGCAGCTCCCAAAAAGTCTCTAAAGACTCTTCAGCTGGTCCAGATGCTGCTGTGCATATTCTGATAAGAACTAAAAAAAGAGATCCTATTTCTCACATAATAGCTCTGCTGCTCTGCACTGGCTGCCTACAATATCTGCTGTTAAAAATCCAAATGAGTATGTGCATACACAGACTGTCACTCATATACATACACACACAATGCCTACAGTATCTTCACAATCTGCCATCAACCAACAGGGGGTTAGCCTTTGGCTAGCTTTCTATTTAGGGCTTTGATTGACAGGAAGACAAAGGAGTTGTTAAAGCAGTTGAGCCTGCACTGGGGGTCTCTGATGCATCTTCCTGAGGAGAGAAGCTGGTACTTGGGGTGGAGGACATGGGTGGGGTCTACGATAATTTCTTGGGCCAGTCTGATAATTGTTTCATCAAAGACAGCTTTGAGTGTGGGACGTTGTCTGATTCCCATGATTTTCATGGCTCTTTTTGTCAGTCGGGTGATCTGGGCTTTCAGCTTGTAGGTTATATTTTGGTGGCTGTTTTCATTGAGTCCTATAGTTTTCTAGAGTTCAAAGTCGTACACATGGGTTGCCATGATGAGGCCATCTACAATTCTTTATTTATAACAGCCTATAATTAAAATATTCAGCTTTCATTATCTGTCATAGGACAGCATGAATGCTCAGATTTACATTTACAAGTAAAACTGTTCTGTTTGAGAACAAACCTGTAAGTCTCCAATTGGTCAAACTCTTTTTCTTTTTCTCTTTCCATTATTATTGGTTTTATCTTGAAACTGACACAAATGTATTTGTAAATATCTCAAATCCTTCGGGCTGAGTTTTGGGGAATTGTGTGTAACTTGTTGAACATGTGATGAAATTATGTAAATATGATGTAAACATTATAATTTATAGTTGTTTTATAAACACAGTGTCTTGTTATATTCAGTGTTCATATGAGATCTGTGAATATCACTGATTAAATGAAGAGACCGTCTGATGGTCTCCTGAACTCCTGAACCAACACCATCCAAGTGTTTGATTAGAACAGGCCTCCTGCAGGTGAACTGTCTGTAAACATCTGGATCACTGTAAATTATTTTAACTTTATGCAAACTAACAAATTCAGTTTCAAACTGCCACCAGGGTCCAGTCACCATGATAACAAATCAGACAAATTTCACTTATATCTGACATCACACTGATATCACTGCTTAGGTGTGATGTAATAACTGAGCTGCTGTTAAATTATTTCAAATGTGATAACATCACAGCAGTATGAGGTCACAGTTTGATCAGAAGATTAGTGAGGAGTGGATCAGCTGATTGGTGATGAGTGTTGAAAGCTTTGAGCTGATCAGCAGGATGAAGCCAATTTATCTACTTACAGAAACTTTACACGTCTGTATGTACAAGGTTTGAGATAGATAGATAGATAGATAGATAGATAGATAGATAGATAGATAGATAGATAGATAGATAGATAGATAGATAGATATTTTATAGACAGATATTTTACTCAGTCTTATACCCTCCAAACATTACACCTGCACATGAAATGACATTAACTCAACAAACTGCCAATGCACTAATACACTAACACCCATCACACACACACACACATATATATATATATATATATATATATATATATATATATATACACACACGCACAGTTTACCTTTGTCTCAGAGCGTCATTTGTTTGAAGAAAAAACTTCAGTCTTTAGTTGACAAAAAAAGACTTCAAACCAACAAAGAGAGAGAAAGACAGAGAGAGGGACAGAGAGAGAGGGAGACAGAAAGAGAGAGAGAAAGAGAGAGAGCGAGAGGAGAGGAGAGAGAGAGAGAGAGAGAGAGAGAGAATTATTTGCTGTTCAGTTGGATCAATGAGTCCCCATGTCCTGCATGAACTAACGCCTGTCCTAAAATAGTTGTTAGTGTCATCTAGACCATTGCGCTGTATGGTTGTGAAGTATGGGGTCCACTTAGTCATCACAGCTGTACCTGTTGTGACAAATAATATAGAGTCTTTACATGCAGAATTCTGCAGATACATTTTACACATCCACAGAAAAACACCAACAAATGCATGTAGAGCAGAGTTAAACAGATACCCACTGACAATCAACATTTAATCATCTTAGATCCAGCCTCCTAGACTTCCACCGTTCCACTAGACCAGACCCAAACACAGAGAGCAGAGGGTTAGGATTAATAACTGAAGAATAACTTTTTATTTTCAAAATTGGAGTTGGGAGTGCAGAACAGAAGAGACTAAACAGAGGATCCAACAAAACTGAACTAAACAATAGGACTGAAATAAAACACTGAATTAATCAACAAATGGGAGCAGGACAGGGCTGACGAGGATGATTCAGGGCGGATGTGGAGGAACACAGAAGGAGAAAAACACTGAAGGTGCATGAGTCCATGATATGCAGTGTGTCATGTTCTACATTGTTTCATGTTCTGAAGAGGCTGATCTGATAATCCTGATCTGGATTAGTTCCATCCTCAGAGATCACAGCTCCCAGCAGGTCTGCCGCCAGGAATAGAGATAGGATTAGAGCTTAGTGACCCGCCTGTCAGTGATGTGCCATCTGGGTCAAAGTGCTGCAGTGTATATATATATATATATATATATATATATATATATATATATATATATATAATATTTTGACCCAACCACAGCTTGGGTCAAAATATCCATTTGAGCTTTAGTAACTTAAGGATTTTTGCTCAATGCCACAAATTTGCTTACATTTGATTGTTGTAAATATATTTCCAAATCCTCAAATCCTCTTTCTGATTATTTCCAGGTTGACATGAAAATTTTTTGACTTTTCAATGTGCCCTCAGACTTTTGGACCCCACACGTGCATATGTACATGTTCATGTGTTCATACATACATGTACATAAGAACATAACTACATGTAGTTTTATGGACACTACTTTCTACAGTTTAAACAGTCAGAAACAACAGCTGAGCTCTTCATATGTCAAACAATCTGTAATATAAGCTTCAAGCATGTCTTAAGGACATAAATACCTTGATGACCTGCAATTGTCTGCTACTAAACTGAGACAAAACTGAGGTTATTGTGTTTGGTACTAAACATCTTAGAAACACATTGTCTAATGATATAGTTACTCTGGATGGTATTACCTCGGCCTCCAGCACCACCGTACCGTACAGAATCTAGGAGTTATCTTTGATCAGGATGTGTCCTTTAACTCCCACATAAAACACATTTCATGGACTGGCTTTTATTATTGCTAAAATCAGACATATCCTGTCACTAAAAGATGTAAAAAAAATATCCATTTGTTACTTCCAGGCTGGATTATTGTAATTCCTTATTATCAGGCTGACCCAACAAGTCTCTAAAGAATCCCCAGCTGGCCCAGATGCTGCTGCATGGGTAATGACAAGAACTAGAATATTTATCCCTTAATAACTTCTCTACACTGGATCCTGTAAAAAGCAGAAAATAATTTAAAATCCTTCTCCTTACCTACAAAGCACCTAATGGTCAGACACCGTCATATCTTAAAGAGGTTATAGTACCCTACTGTCCTACTAGAACCCTGCACCCTGAAGGTTTACTTGTGGTTCCTAGAGTCACCAAAAGTCCAATGGGAGGCACAGCCTTCATCTATCAGGGTCCTTTTCTGTGGAAACAGTTACAGACACCCTCTCTACATTTGAGAGAAGGCTTAAAACTTAAATTTTTGATAAAGCTCAGGTCTGGCTCAGGCCTGCCTTAGACCAGCTCCTAGTTATGCTGCTATTGGCTTAGACTGCCGGGGTACTTCCCATGATGCACTAAGCTCCTCTCTCCTCTTTGGAGATTCATGTCCCATTAATGCATGCTAATAACTTGACAACTTCCCCTGAGTTTTTGGGCTTTCTTGTCTTGCACGTTTCTATGGATCACGAATTGTGGTTGCACCTGCTGCCACAGGCCTGCTTGACACCCCAGTAAAACTATTATTATCATAGTTTTTATTATTGTTGTTGTTGCTGTGCATCTCAGTGTCTCTCTCTCTTGTCTGATTAAACTGATCAGAACTGACTCCACTGGTTCTGTTAGTTCTACTGGTTTTACTGGTTGTCATGTGCAATTTTGAATTAGATGATTTGAGGATTTCTTCTCCCAGCTGCTGGTCATCAGTCAACATCACAATAAAGTAGTAAAACAGCCTTAGTTAAATTCAGTCAGTTTATTGATCCACAGTCTACGCACGCACGCACACGCACACACGCACGCACGCACACAAACACACATAGCAGGTGTCCTATGACCATTCCAATGACAAAGCAGAGTGTGATAATGGTGATCTGCGTCATGATTGGACAAGAGGACAGTCAGCTGACATGTTTGTCTATCTTCAGAGAGAAATCTTTGTGTTTCTGAAGCTTGAGTTGTCCCTGAAACAGAAAACATTACATTACAGTATAACAACAGTACTAACAGTGTACAGCAGTGGTTTTTGTCATTACCCTTCTACTGCTGCATTACTGCTGTATATTGCTTTAGTATACAGCAGTAATGCAGCAGTATAATACAGCATAATACAGCTGCAGTAGTAGTACCTGAGGCTGTCATTGTGTGTCTTGTACTCCATGATGGTGTTGGCTGGAAGGTTCAGGACTCGTCTCAGAGTGTCTCTGATTCTGGACGTCGTCGTCTGATCGCTGGACGTCCGGTTCCAGATCGACAGGATATCCTCCTGAGTGGGAGACAGGTAGAGGCAGACAAATGGGTATAGTCAGGGAGACAGGTAGAGGTATATATGCATTTTATATATATATATATATACTCATCTAGTGCACTTCTCACTCATCTAGTGCACTTCCCATACTTGTTCTTTATACTCTTATTTATGGTGTACATTTGCACATTCTCTGCACTTTCTGCTGTTTTTGCACTTCTGGATGGATGCTAACTGCATTTCGTTGTCTCTGTACTCGTACTCTGCACAATGACAATAAAGTTGAATCTCATATATATATATATATATAACGGCGTTAACGCACTGCGATAATGTGAGACTCTTATCGAGTGATATAAAAAATACCGCTGTTAATCTATTATCAAAACTGGGTTTGGAGCTGGGTCCTATGATAAGCAAACTGATGACTTTCATTGTGATATTTTAGCGCGGATGTATACATATTTTCACTGTAGGGGGCGAGAACTAGTTTTTGAACCTCTACGCGCCTGTGAATTACTGAACTACCAAACGTGATAGTCTATCATGATGCAGCCACAAAGCCGCAAGGCTTGCTTCAGGGAAATTAATTTTTAAGAAGCTTCCCGATGGTGGCATCAACAAGACTAAGGTTGTGTTCACCTTATGCAATGCAGAATTAGTTTACTGTAGGAGTTCTTCCAGTCTCAAATACCACCTGAACACAAAGCATCCCTTTGATATAAGCAGTCAGTGATGCATTTTGGCTCCTGTTCTAATGCATCCTCTAGTTTAAGAAACCTGTTCTCAAAGACTTACCTTTGGTCAGTACTTAGGTATTTTGCATTCTTAACAAGCCATTTTAATCTAGATTAATCTAGATTAAACACCTCTGCAATATTTTAATGTCACTTTTTTGGAACCTAGCCAATACAATGTAATGGAAAAACAACTACAGTAGTATTGCAGTAGTACCTGGAAGCGTATGGACACCACGGCACCACAGATCTCATCTCCCACCATGAACTGTTCTCCCAACATTGCCAGTACAATGTTCTCCCAGAACCGACTCGCCAAACCTTTACGCAGCCGGATGATCCACTTCCCCCCACTGCGGTTAGACTCGTCCTGCAGACAGACAAGTGAGAACTCAACTCAACTCAACTTTATTTATAAAGCCCTTTAAAAGCCATATAAGACATATAAAATAAAGAACAATATAAAAACAATAATAAACGATAAAACAATGTTAAAATAATATTAAAACAAAAACAGAAACAGAGTCTCATGCTGGGTTAAAAGCCAAGGAAAAAAATTGGGTCTTAAGACGTGTTTTAAAAATGGACAGTGAAGAGGCTTGTCTGATGTGTAAAGGGTGGTCGTTCCACAATTTAGAACCAGCAGCAGAAAAGGCCCTATCCCCTCTGAGCTTCCGTTTAGCCCTTAAGAAGGAGACAGGTGAGACAGAGAGGCAAAATAGACAGGTGAGGGGGGCCAAGTGAGACAGACAAGTGAGGGAGAAACAGGTGAAACAGACAGGTGAGAGAGAGACAGGTGAGGCAGACAGGTTTATAGGGTTGTTACCTCCCACATGGGTTTGATGCCCTCCTTGAACAGGTGAAAGTCACTGTGTCCACTCAGATCGCCTGGACGAACCAGGTGACTATAAAACCTCCAGAACTGCTCCACCTGAACAAACACACAAATACAGAGCAGAATGACTGATTATTAGTTGGCCATTATTGATCTAAAGCTTCCTCTAAAATAAATATCACATAACTGTGTGTGTTTATATAGAATCATTGGCTACTTTATTAGATACACACGTTTAACTGCTCATTAATGCAAATAAATGAATGAATCAGAGTTCAGAGGATCAAATATGACATTAACTGACATGTGTGGCATCAAAGGACCACAAAGTCAGTAGCTCGCAAAAACTCAACAGGGGAGCTAAAGCTTTTTTAAGTTGACATCAGTGCAGTTTTACTGCTGTTACAGTCATGTTAATGTAATGCTAGATTGAATACTTTCACACTGTGTGGTGTTCGGCTATGAGTACAGTAATTAACACTATACAAGTTACAAGGAAGCTTTTTGCATTTTCACAGTGAGTGAAGGAATCAGGAGAGAGGAGACCAAAGTGATGAGGATGTAACTGTTCAAAGAAACACAAGGAGAAAATAAAGAATTGATTCAAGACTCAAAGAAAAGGTTTAAGGATGAAAGAGAAACACATGTTTCCTTAGCTGTTTCCTTACATACACACTTCTGTTACTGCCATATATCTCAAACAGGGATTCATCAGTAAAGAGGACTTCTTTAAAGTCATTCACTGCGACATGTTGGCATTTCTTAGCCCACCACAAGCGTTCTTTCTGCCTTGTTTCCCTCCTCCGAAAGCATTTTTGAAACTGCTACTCGTCCCCTGAGATCACTACAGCACAGCCTTTATTTGACACAACTACAGCTGATAGGAGTCTTTCGTATCTATGGTTTAGTTGCTTTTCTATCTCTCTTAAACACGCATCTGCTTAAGAAATAGTGCATATGTATATATATATATATATATATATATATATATATATATATATATATATATATATATGTGTGTGTGTGTTCTTCACATATATGTACGTGTGTGTGTGTGTGTGTGTGTGTGTGTACATACTGATGCCACAGTGCCGATCTGTCGGATGTTTTGCTCATAACTCTGAGAGCTGGCAGGACGACTCGGAGTTCTCCTGCTGTACCAGAAGGTGTAGTTATACTGCAGAGGGTGTTCACCTGCAGCTGGACACACTATCTGTACATGTACATACATATACATATATATATACACACACACAAACACACACACACACAAAGGTACACAGATTAGTATCTGTAAATACACACGGTTGTGTCATTTAATGTTGATCACCTTGCAGCGGTTGTTGTTGTTGTTGGTTCCGTCACTGTTGTCATGGCAAAAATCTGACTCCTCCTGTTCCTCCTCGTTTTTTTGACTGAAACATACAATTGTCTCTGTTAGCATAGCAGCGTCAGTAGATGTCAGCAGGTGTCAGTAGATGTCACGTCTGATCATTCAAGCTTCAACATATCAAATATAATTACATTTTTAGTTTACTGAACTGATCAGAACAGGGTTAGGGTTACCCTAACACTAACCCATAATAACAGACAGGCTACACATGTGTTTTTGACTTGTTTAACATCCTTCACTTTAGACTGAATATTTGATGCTGTGACATCATAGTGGACGCTGTTATGTTAACAGCGTTCATTCAGACAGGAGAACAACAGGAACAGGCTGTCATGTTAAGTCATGGATACATTTATTGAGATATTTAGATGTGAAACATGTAAACTACCCGTAAACCTTCATGCAACGATAATGATGATAATTTTACCTGCAGCACTTTTACTTTAACAGAGAACTTCAGTGCCATTATATTTGATTTTGAATAAATGAAATGTATAAAATTCATCTTGGTCATTTTTATGTTTTCTATGTGTTAGCCGTTAGCTATTTCCCAGTTAAATGTGAGTCTTACCGCTCCAGCTGGTTCATTCCTCTTCTGTCGGACACTATGATCCTTTTTCTCTCTATTAATTTATTATTTCTCTTGTGTTTCTTCTCCTGCTGCTCAGCGCTGTGTAACAAGCTAACACTTTCTGTCAGTGCGCATGTGCATGAGCAGGGTACGGCAAATGGAGAGGGACACTTTACAGACCGCGTTTTTTCGCTGAAATGTTTACAGTTTCTTTTAAAACTTTAATGTAATTTAAAGAGTTTCTGAGTGTTTTAAAATTTTAATGTACAAAAAAAAAAAAAAAAAAACTTTAATAGAGTTAAGTTGACACAACCATAAAAGATGAGCTAAATATAAATAATAAAAGATGACACAAAAAATGACAAAATTATAAAATACTACACAAACAAACAGGTTATAATAAACAGTAAACATGGAGTCTGGTTGTACTAACAGGTGAAACTAGCAGGTGATGCTGTCTCACTGATTGGAGTCACAGTTTGTATTAAATCTGCTGAAACCTTAAATAAAATACAGAGTTTAGAGATGGTGATCGTGGCTACTACCAATGGCAATGGAAATAAATGCTGATATATGTGAATCATACATGTAAATAAATGTGAATATATGTGAAGCTCCATATAAAAGTTGTTAAAATATAAAAAATGACTGAAACGTTTGACATAAAGACAAAAGTCTCCATAAATTCACATCATATATAAATAATTTTAAAACCTTTGTCTTCAACATGACGATTGGCTGCTGAGTCTAACCTGAGCAGGTGAAAATAAATTTATGTTTAAACATCTCTTGGTGACTGATGACTCATCAGCAGCTCAGCTTCTGATTGGCTGCTGAGTCCAAACTGAGCAGATGTAAATAAACTGATGTACCATGATGTTCCAGCAGGGGGCGTCTGGGCTCCACCAGCCTGCTGCTGTTCAATAACAAAATTCAACAATTTTCTTGTGACTGAATAGTTTAGTTACTCTCTCCATAAAACAGTAAACTTACTCAAACTGTTGAACTGTTCCTTTAAGTAAAAATATATTTTTATTTTTGAACTTCTTTATAGATTGTTGGTAAATTAACCTATAACAATGCTAAACTGTATGATCTGATTATGTTCTACGAGCTAAAATATTTACCTGTAAAGTAAGCAGATATTACAGCTGTTAGATAAATGTAGTGGGAAGCACTTCATGGCAGTTATTATTCCCTCCAACCAGCACAATCAGTATTTGTATTATTTTTTAATTTTCTACTGCAGGGGTTTTATAAATTATAAATAAAATTATCAACACATTACATTAGTGTCCTGCTTTGATTAGATTTAGACAAAAGTTGTGATGTTACACTTTGGATTGTAATGAAACATTTTGAGTATCTTTTAGATGTTTCAGGAGTTAAATACATAAATTAAATTGTTAATTACTCACAATAGATAAAACAAAACTGAGGATAAACAATTGTGTGTCAGAAATATGTCCTGTCACAACTCACGTGTCCCTAGGTAACAGCCCATTTTTTCTCATAAGAAAAAAGTTCTGATGCACAAATCTGTTTTCCGCTTTTGGACTTTTTCTCTAATCTTTGATTTTTGCTGAAATATTGGATCATTTGAACATTTATTGAAATGAAACCATGTGAGAAATTTAGAGTTAAAAATCACTATTTGGTGGAGCTGTTAACAACTCATAGACATCTGAAATGTGACCCGACTACACACTGCTTTTAGTGACGTCAAAAGACAAAAAGGTTGAAACCACTGGTTTCATCAGTTTTTGGTCAAACATTATTTACATGTTTATCCTGCTCAGTTAGTACTTCTCTCTTTATAAAGTACATGTTATTGGTTTCAAGTATTTAGGTTACCTGTATTGCAGCTGTTGATGAACAGGTGGAGGTTTAGCACAGTGAATCACAATACATGTTAATATACTGAGTATAACTAGATGAAGTATAATCAGTCAGATAAGAGGTGCTGGTTATGTGATCAGACTGTTTGTTCTATCAAAGATGCACAGTTCCATAAATACATAAGTAACTAAATATGCAGCATGTCTGCTGTATTATCTTATTTATATATTTATGACTCAATCAGAAACAGAGCTGCTGATGAATCTTATAATGATCAAACCTGAGGTTGAAGCACATGTTTCAACAACATAGAAGTGTGTGGTAACCAAAGCAACACACATCACTTTTCCTGTATTGATCTTTATTGGAAACTGGAATGAATCAGATCATCATCATCATCATCATCATCATCAAATAACAATCACATCAATCAATCAGTGTGTGTGTCCTGCTGACACACACTCCTAAATCATTAAAAAAAACAAAAACCTAACAGATTATGGAGAGAAGATGAAAGAATAGAAAAAATGTACAAATAAAAAATTGGAAAAAAGGAAAAACATCCTGTAGTTTCATTGTGTTTAAAAGAAGTCAAGGTCGTCCGGAGCATCAAGGTCTCTGTACTCGATGATCGATCGCGGGTCGCCTCGTACGCCCCTGCACACACATGTACACACAGACATACATGTGATCAACGAATATCCAATATAATATGTTTTCATTCACTCTGTCATCATCACTTGTTTACCTGTTGTTCCGTTGTTTCCCAGGAAACCCTCCCCCTCCTCCTCCTAGATGACCCCTGAAGTTGTCATAGTTACCATGGCCTGCACCAAACTGGTTGGGAGGGTAGTGAGGACCACCGCCTGCAACACACACACACTCTTTTAAATATGTCTGACATTTTCTGTTTCTGTTTGTCTAAATTTTTTTTAGACAAACAGCCCAGACTCTGACATGTTTGCTGTTAATAAGCTCTGCTCTGAATGGCTGAAGGCGTTTTTTCTGTACTGTCGCTGTTTTTGCTATAAATGTGAAAGTAAAATGCAAGGTGCAGTGATTGAGCTTTACTGCCCCGACACTACACATCTAGTTAACGTGCTTGTTTTTGACACAGACCGAAAGAAGAAGTCTCGCTCTGAAAACAACACTGGAGAAATTTCAGAGTGAGACTTCTGTCTTTCTAACGCTGACTTCTGTTTGACTTGTATTTTATCCCTGTTGCTTTCTACTGATGTCGTTTTATCTCCACTGTTCCTTTCACTTTCGTTGACTCCTGTTGTGTTTAAATAAATGAGTTTCTCTGGTTTGGATATCAGAGATGATGAACGGACGTCACACTGAATGATATCACCAGATGTTTCATGTCTGTGTTCACGTGTGACAAGTTTTGAGTCTCATCACAAATGACGTTTTTAGAAGTCAGCTCAGTTCAGTTCACAGTGATGATGATGATGGTGGTGGTAGTGTGTGTGTGTGTCTCATACCGGGGAAGCTGGGCATGGGCGGTCTGACTCCAGGTGGATATCCCAGAAGACTTTGCTGCTGTGGTGACTGACCAGTGAATCCAGGCATCCCAGGCGGAGGGGCTGGAAACATGTAGAGGGGGAGCTCTGTTCAGTCAACCTGCCGCCTCTGAGACTTCCTACACTTCCCAGAATGCCTTTCAGCAGTGTGTATGTCTTACCTTGTGCTGCTGGTGGTGGGGGCTTGTTCTCAGGTAGAGCAGGTCTCTTGGCGTCCAGCAGGAAGTTGTTAAAGAACTCAACCTCCTGTCTGACTGCTGTGACCTTGTCGCCATGTTTGTTGAGAATGTGTTTGCGCACAAACTCTGGAGCCTAAACAACAACCAGTGTTACCATGGTAAGCACTCAGTCAGGCTTAGATATAGACAAACAGGTGCTGGACTTACCTTAAACTTCTTCCCGCTTAGAGGACAGAGCCATTTGTCTTTACTGAGCTCCTGAGTGTTGGCCGAGAGGAATTTATCTACCTGAACAAAAAAAACAGACAGGTAGACAGACAGGTAGACAGACAGGTAGACAGACAGGTAGACACACAGGTAGACAGACAGATGCGGGTCTCACCTCCTGCTCCGGTTCCTTCTTTCCCAGTCTGGAAGCTTCTTCCTCACTCAGAGTTTCTGACGGCAACAGCAGAGGAGCCAGACGCTCCTCACACATCCTCTGATGTTCACTCACTGTCCAATCACAACACACACACCAGCTGAATGCCGTTTCCATGACACATAAACACTCTTCACCAATAAACCAGCTGTTTTAACAAGACGACTGACTTTTGTGTCACATTGATATTTGATCAATACTGTAATTTAGTATCATTAACTGAGATAACAATAACTGAGATGTAAAGCGTGTGCATACCTTCGGCTGCAGTGATCTTGGCCACAGGTAGGGGTCCTCGTACGTGAACCAGCCCACAGCGATGAGGCATCTCATCCTCGGCAGGATACTCACAAAAATTATAATAATCCACAGAGTGAACCAGACGCAGGTACAGCAGGAGTCTGTCCAGCACCTGAGCAGGTAAAACACAGCAACAATTCAGCATTCACAACCTAAACCTGAGAAAAATGTGCGCATGTTTTACAAGGACTGTATATAAAACCATATAGATGGTTTATTTATGTGCTGTAAATAAATATCATTAATAGTTTGTGCTCTTGTTTTATTTCAGTTCAGTGTAGAGAAATACACCACTACAGACAACCACCATACAGCACGCATCTATGATGACACTGTCCACACGGGACCATTATGTTAACCAGACATGACCTGTGTGGTGGCTACATCAGTAATTAGAAAGGACAGACAAACATCATGTTACTTGAATAAAAAACACAAAATACAGACAGATTCAATTATTAAACAGCAAAACGGGGACAGAGACAGAGCTCCTCCCACCTTCAGCAGCTTGTCATCTGTCTCCACTGTAACCTCAGAGGAGGCGGCGCGGTCTTTGGCGTCGCCTGGATCATCACTGTTACCCCGCGAGGCACCTGTCAGTTCCTCCTCCTCAGCACTCACCTCCTCTATCAGGTAATCTGTGATGTTCTTCAAGACCGGGTTGGTCTCCATCTGTAGCACGCACACACACATCAGAGCCACATCATCCAATAGTCTTTCCACAGAATCCTATTCTATCTGACCATTTTTAATAACCTTTGAGTTCATACTACTGGACTATAAGCCTTTTTGCAGAAACTCCTACAGCAGATGTTTATCTGACAGTGCTGCAGCCAAATTTAAGGAAATGATTCCTATAGTATTAAATTCAATGCCATGTCTTAATGCTACAAAGGACATGTCTGCTTTCTTTAGCCCCTCACATGGATCAGCTTGTTAATAATACTACAGACTCATTATGGACAACTTTTGACTATGAAAAAGAAGATAATGAAATAGAGCCAGCACACTCGCAAATTAAAGCAAGAGGCACATAAATCTGAATGTAAATGGCGTGCCTCTAAACTGGAAGAATCATGCCTAGCCTGTCAAGATAATCTTACAACTTATGGGAAGGCTCTGCGTAATGCCAGAACAGCCTATTTTTCTTCATTAATAGAGGAAAATAAGAACAACCCCAGGTTCCTCTTCAGCATTGTAGCCAGGCTAACAGAGAACCACAGCTCTATTGAGTCATCTATTCCATTAAGCCTAACTAGTAATGACTTCATGAGCTTCTTTAATGATAAAATTCTAAATATCAGAGACAATATTCATCACCTTTTGCCTTCAACAGGCACTCATCTGATTTCTGATACAGCAAGTTTGGAAATAGCTATAAAACCTGATATATATTTAGACTGCTTTTATCCCATCGACCTTCAACAAATAACTTCTTCATCTAAGCCGTCAACCTGTCTCTTAGACCCCATCCCAACCAGGCTGCTTAATGATGTATTACCTCTAGTTAGCCCGTCCTTATTGAATATGATTAATCTGTCTTTATTATCAGGATATGTACCACAGTCCTTTAAAATAGCTGTAATTTGGCCTCTTCTTAAAAAGCTGACTCTAGATCAAGAGGTTTTAGCCAATTACAGGTCGATATCAAACCTTTCATTCCTCTCTAAGGTACTTGAGAAAGCCGTAACCCTAACCTTCAGCTATGTAATTTTCTCCAGACAAACAGTTTATTTGAAGGGGTTTCAGTCAGGATTTAGAGTAAATCATAGCACAGAGACTGCACTAGTCAAAGTTACAAACGACCTCCTAATGGCATCAGACAAAGGACTCATCTCTGTACTTGTCCTATTAGATCTTAGTGCCGCATTTGACACCATTGACCATCAGATTCTTTTACAGAGGCTGGAATATCAAATTGGCATCAAAGGAACCGCCCTAGGCTGGTTTAAGTCATATTTCTTAGACCGATCTCAGTTTGTTCATGTTAATGATGAATACTCCATGCAAACCAAAATTTCCCATGGAGTCCCACAGGGTTCTGTATTAGGACCACTTCTATTCAGTTTATATATGCTTCCTCTAGGGAACATTATTAGGAATCATTCAATTAACTTTCACTGTTATGCCAACGACACCCAATTATATTTATCGATCAAGCCTGATGAAACCAAACACTTAACTAAACTTCATGCATGCATTGAGGATATAAAAAAATGGATGACCCACAATTTTCTGATGCTAAATTCAGATAAAACTGAAGTTCTCGTAATAGGACCCAAACACCTCAGAAACTGTCTTTCCAGAGATTTAGTTGCCTTAGACGGGATCACCCTGGCCTCCAGCTCCACCGTAAAGAATCTTGGAGTTGTCTTTGATCATGATTTGTCCTTTGATGACCATCTAAAACAAATTTCGAGGACCGCATTCTTCCACCTAAGTAACATTGACAAAATTAGACGCATCATATCTCAAGCGGATGCAAAAAAACTAGTCCATGCATTTGTTACTTCTAGGCTGGACTATTGTAACTCTTTGTTATCAGGCTGCTCCAATAAGTATTTAAGTAACTTTCATGTAATTCATTGTGATTGTACAACATGTGTGTTGATTTGTTCTGTACATGTGACATCCATTGCAAGTCTGTTTGTCCTGAGAGAGGGATCCCTTCTCTGTGGCTCTTCCTGAGGTTTCCTGTTAAAAGGTTTTTTGGTGGGCAAGTATTTCCTTACCCGAATCGAGGGTCTAAGGACAGAGGGTGACACTCCCTGTACAGATTGTTAAGCCTTCCGAGACAAATGTATTTTGTGATTTTTGGTTATACAAATAAAATTTGATTTGATTATCTTGTTCCTGGTTGTTGTCCAGAAACTAATAAAAACATGCCAGTGAGTCACATGGCTGCAATGGGTCACATGTTCCTTCATTTTGAAGAGTTTACAGTCACGTTAGTTTGTTTACAAATGGCTCCAAACACAAATAACAGATCATGTTTTCAGTTTCTGGAGAGCAGTTCTGTGTAAGGCAGACTGAGCATGTTGGTTTGCATCAAAACATGAGATTTGTCAATAAAGACAAAATACAGAAAATCAGCAGAATGATCCTTTAATTTCTGCAGTCTTTCTGGCAAAATTATACAAGTGATTATTAGTCAAGTGAATATTTTGACCATATCATCATTTTAACCATAATTTCCTACTCCAAGCTATTGAATTTAATGCATGTGATGTGTATTTGTGTAACGAGGGAGGGTGTGGCCTAAGGAGATCAACACCCTATATCAACGTGTGCATAATTGTAGGCAGATTCTTCTCATGAAAAATGGATCAAAAAAGATTTAACTGACTCTGAAAAGTCAAATATTGTAAAAAGTCTTTCAGAGGGATGCAATACTCTTGAAATATCTAAGATATTGGGACATGATCACAGAACCACCAAATGTTTTGTTGCAAATAGTCAACAGGGTCACAAGAAACGTGCAGAGAAGAAAAAAGACAAATTAATGGCAAAAGATTTGAGAAGAATCAAAGAAGAAGCTACCAGGAACCCGTTATCCTCCAGTGCTGCCATATTCCACAATTGCAACCTACCATGAATGTCAAGAAGTACAAGGTGTTCAGATCTCAGAGACAAGGCCAAAGTAGGAAGGCTGAAACCCGACCGCCTCTGAACAAGACTAAAGTTGAAACATTAAGAATGGGCCAAGAAATATCTGAAGACAGATTTTTAAAGGTTTTGTGGACTGATGAGATGAGAGTGACTCTTGATGGACGAGATGGATGGGCCCGTGATTGGATCAGTAACGGACACGGAGCTCCACCTCCACTCAGAGGCCAGCAAGGTGGAGGTGGAGTACTGGTATGGGCAGGTATTATTAAAGATGAGCTAGTTGGACCTTTTCAGGTTGAAAATGGACTCAAAAGTAACTCTCAGACCTACTGCCAATTTTCAGAAGACACTTTCTTCAGGAAGTAGTACAAGAAAAAAGTCTGCATCTTTCAAAAAGACTTTGACTTTTGAGCCCTTCTTAAGCAGGACATTTACAGTGAAGGTAAACAGTACACCTCTCTGAACAGTGTCTGGGAGGTGTACTGTTTACCTTTACTGTAAATAGTACACCTCTCTGAACAGTGTCTGGGAGGCTGTGGTTGCAGCTGCAAAAAAAAGTTGATTCTGACCAGATCAAGAAACCGACTGACGTGAATGGAAGGACTGTGACTGTTATTGAAAAAAAGGCTATTCTGCACACTAATAGTTGCCCAATAATGGTGTACTTATAGATATTATTTTAAGAAAGCCAAAACTTCAGGTTCAGGTTTGAGGGTTTGTTAACATTTTGGATTGACCAAGAGCACTGTACTATAAGAAAATTAATGCTGAAAAATACAACTTGCCTAACAATTGTGCACGCAGTGTACTGTCACACTATTCAAAGATTATGTTGAAAAAATGTCATGGGGGCTGGTACCTGTCCGGCCCACAGCTCCCCCCTCTGGTCCAGACTGTGGACGAGTCGAGCCGACAGCCGGATGTCGTTCCTCACCACCGGTCTGTGGTGAGTCAAACCGTTCACGCTGCGAACACGTCGACACAGATCTCTGTTCACCACCGGGGACAGCTCACAATCTCTGAGCTGCAAGAGGAGAACAACCTGCTAACAATCCATGTCAATGATTAATCCATTAGAAAGTTCTGTTTAAATGTCTCAAGCCCATTGAGACATCTTCAGACGTCTTGTCCAAAATCCAAATATGATCAGTCTGAAAAGCTTCACATTGTGACACAGCGTGATAGGCAACTAATGCCAGGACTTTTCATTTGTCTTACTATGATAACATCTGTCTTACGGGTAAAACATGAGACTCATGTACTGGGCAGAAGAGAAAGATAGAGTTGTTTACCCTGATGTTCTGAAGGTTCCAGCACGTCTCCTTGATGTTCACACTGCGGTCAAAGGTCACCCAACACCGTCTGAAGAACCTGAAACACACACGTAAACAAATATCTTCTCACTGCTTTAAACATAACATTTCCTACCAGAGCAGAGACAGCCCTTATATTTTTGTAATTGGGTTTATTTGCAGTAATGATCACTGATCATTATTAGATTGATGTTTGAGCTTACATTTGTTATTTTGTTTGTTTATAAAGGATTGTTTTTTAATAACTGCGACCTGTAAATTCGCAGTGGAGGATGTGTTGAGAGTTGAGCATGAACATGACGTCTGTCTGTGTGTTTGTAAAGGAACAGTTCCTGCTGTTCAGATGGTAAATCTCTGACACTTTAAGAAACATGAACTGCAGCCAGTTAGCTTAGCATAAAGACTGGAAACAGGTGGAAACAGCTAGACTCCTCACCTCCTCTCAGGCTGAGGGTCCGACAGTGCCACCCGCAGGAAGCCCGGGTACCTGCGACACAACTGCAGATAGGAATCATGTTAGTGCAAGTGTGTGTGTACGTTAGTGCGTGCAAATGTGAGTGTGTGCGAGCTCACAGTAGTGATCTCCTCCTTCGACACCTCGGGCGGGATGCTTCGGATGAACAGTGATGTGGTCAGGTGGAGGGGACGGGGCTTCGCTGGAGACTCCTTCTCTCTGTCCTTCCCTCGCTCTTTGCGACGCTCTGACATGCACACACGAACGACACATATGCACGCCACACACACACAGTTTTATTCCACATCTCCTGTGCGGAAGAAGACTACATTACTTACTTATGGAGCTGCCATGTTTGTTAATAAAGCCATACCATCCCCTCTGTCCTCCTCCTCTTCCTCCTTTTCCTCGTCTTCATCCTTCTCTCCATCAGAGTGGGAGGAGTCAGACTCAAAAGCGCTCCCCTCGCCACTGTCGGCCGACACGCTGCGTTTCCTCTTCCTGCCCTGAGAGGATATGAGACAGAGTTAACATCAGCACCATCAACATCTGCACTTAGAGCAAGCAAAAATCACCACCCTTAACTCACTTTCTTCATCGTCTTCTCATCCTCCTCTTCGTCTTTCCTCCCCTCCTCATCATTTTCCTTCTCGCCATTCGGCTTGGCTCCGCCCCCACAGGCCTGATAGGGAAAAGAAAACATGACATCAGGGTTTCTTGCTTTAAGAGTCAACATTATGACTCATGTTTGACCTACAATTATGAGACAAGCTGCTACAAACGACTCTTTTCATTATCGATCAATCTACCAATTATTTTCTGGATTAATCGTTCAGACTACGAACTGTATTAAAAGAATCACAGTCTCTCAGAGGTCACTACGACATCTTCAAATATCTTCTGTCTGATCATCAGTCCAAAATATTAAATATTCCGTTTATGGCTCTATATGGTGGCAGAGTAAAACTGCACACATCAGAGTATGATGTCACCCATTGGTTTCATTGGAGCCAGTTTAAAGCCCAGAGTTGCTGCTCACGGTTGGATCCACCTTTTCCTTTTTTCCAAGCTAAAGCTAACTTAGCGGGAACACTTGGGCTAACATTAGCTAACTAACAGTTATCAATATTGCAACAGTAGTCTGACTTAGTGTGGGTCCCGGAGCATCTGTACAGGGCTCCCAGTGTGTGTATGTTTAGATTTTAAGACCTTACTGAATGTCTTCATGACGTTCTTACCTTGTCAGAGTCTTTTGTCTCGCCTGTCTCTGCACTGGTCGTCTCATCCATCTGGCTGCTGGTCGATTCAGAGATGGCCTGAGTGTTTATGCTTCCTCCGCTGGGATCGCCCTGACTCCTCTCACCTTCTGCTCCTCTACAGCTGCTGCCACTCGCAGCAGAGGCAGTCGGCACCTCCAGCACCTGCAGGTCCAGGTCTGTACCTCCCTCCATCTTAATAACCGCTGCAGAGACACCAGAGCAAAGTGTAAGGATGTCATTAGCCAGAAGCCCCTTCCAGCTTGTCACTCGTCTCTCAGTTTACCTGCATCCAGGAGTTTGATGATGGTGGGAGAGTGGTCCATGTCCAGCGACACATTATCCAGCCAGTTGTTGTCCAGCAGGAAGAGGAAGACACCCAGTCGGGTTTTAAGGGCGGCTAGAGATTCTTCTTTCCTCGCCATGATGTCATCAGGGTGGTACTTGGAGCGAAACCACTCCTGGTCTTTGTGCTGGAGGAAGAAATCCTGCAGCTGCTGTCGCCTGAAGTCCAGTTTGTACTGATTGTAGCGCTTCACTGACTCCGTCTCGTCAACACTGTCCTCCATGTTCAACAAAAATTCCTGCAGATGTACAGACGAAAAAGAAAACGTGTTCACACAGAAGAAATTAAAACTAAATTTAAAACTTAACACACATATTTCAGTGCCTCATCCAACAAATGTTTGCAGATGTTGTCAAACAATCAATTAGTTGACCAACAGATATTTATCTGCAAAGTAGTTTTGGAGTAATGTAATAATTCACTCATTTGTTGCAGCTCTATGTGACTTTGTTTTTTCTTGAGATGTTTGACTCACCTTGAAGCTCCTCATAATAGGAGGACCAGGGGGCGGCAGGTCTGGATCCACCATCCCCAACCTGAGAGAGAAGTTTGACTTGCATTACTTTACATTTGACTTACTTAAATACATTTTCAGATAATCCTTCATTTTACATAAAACAGTGTGAGCTTCATGCTGTAAAACTGGCAAAAACAGTAAACTGAAAATCATGCCAAACATTTGATCAGACAAAAGACGTCACCTTGGGTAGAAATTATAATAGGAAACTTTTTTTTTCTCAAAGTATTACTTTATATACAAGCTGCAGTAAGTCTTTATTTTAACTACTCACCTGCCCTGCAGCGGGTGACCTCCATGGTGTGGATGAAGGTGGGGCAGGTCAGGATGCCAGCCCTGAGGCCCTGCCCCCGGAAAGGGAGCCCCGCCTCCTCCATATGGCAGGTCGTAGCGGTACGGCTCTCCCCGGTGGTCGTCCCTGGGGAGTTTATGACATTAATGACAAAACGACTGTTTATAGATGAAATAAATCTCAAGTCCTTACCAGTCTCTCCTCATGCGTTTGTGCTGAGGGCTGATGTGTCTGGGAGGAGAAAATCTCTCTCTGCGACCACGATCGTAATCCCTCCTCCTCTCTCGGCCACGCTCCCAGTCCCTGAAAACACAAAACATGTTAAATCTCTGTAACACACACACACAGGCCAAAAAGTGTTGGACCAGGATGCATTTTAGGCCTTCACAACCTGTAAATTCAAGTGTTCTGCTTGTTTCCTCTGTTCTCCACTTTAAGAAAGTTCCTGGAGGAAAATGTCAGTTCTGCTCAGGAGGCTGAATGGAGCTGTTGTCTGTTCTGTCACGCTACTGCTGCTAATCATTTAACATTACTGACGATTAAAAAGGCATTTAAATGTAACAGTTGTCATGTTAAGACGAGGACATTTGTCCCTGTGTCGCATTTTCAGTGGTGACTATATGAGATAAACAGTAGTGACGTAAGTTCAGTTCAGTTACTGTAGGTGCTCAGGTGTGTGTACCTGTCGGGCCAGTCGTCCCGCCTCCTCTCCTCTCGCTCTCTCGACCGCTCCATGTCGCTCCTCTCTCTCCTGAACTTGTCACGCCTCCTTCTGTCAAACTCATCGTCGCTGTCTCCCATTGGACTAAAAAAACTGACGCTGCTTTTTAAAACATGCACAAAAACATGATTCACATGTTCAGTCTTGAAATCAGTCAGTTTAAAAACTTTCAGTGACAGATTTATCTTTCAGTAAACTGAAGAAATAATAAGAATAAATTAGGTGCCTGCATAGAGACAGCTGCATTGATCAATTTTCAACGATTAGTTGATTGATTTGATAACTGATCAATCATTTGAGTCATTTCTGAAAGAAAGTCAGAATTCTCTGATATCAGAGATCCACATTTTACCTTAATTTGGATATCTGCCGACACCGGTACTATTCCGATACCAAAACTCTATTTGTTTCAATATTATTATTATCATCATTATTATTGTTGATTTTATGAGTTTGTAATAAACTCATCTCTACAGACAAGTATGATATGAACAAATGTATGCATGCATGTGCCAAAGGGCAACAGTA
This sequence comes from Pampus argenteus, assembly GCA_036937835.1. NCBI lineage: Eukaryota > Metazoa > Chordata > Actinopteri > Scombriformes > Stromateidae > Pampus > Pampus argenteus. Next base: position 91,315 of record CM072860.1, read on the forward strand.
ACAATCCAATCCTGAAAATAAATATGCAACGTGAAATGTAAGGATTTCAAATTGAAACTGCCATGTCTTCCATCGCAGCCTTCATGTTACTTGCATTGTCCTGTAGAATGACATGCACTTTTTTGCTTGAAGCGCCGCACAACAGAGTTCATGTGTATCAGTCAACCCAGTGCACAGTGATGCTTATCAATGACACTGGGCAGACTTCAGAAGCCAAATATCTGTGGTAAAGTTCAGGACTGAAACTCTTTAAGTTCGACTCTTTAAGTCTCGACTTTAAGACTTGGTCGAGACTCTGTTATTTAGTTCAAGTAAATATCTCCTGGATGGTAAACTATATCTTGGCTTCAAGTATTCGATCAGGCTGCGAAATCCTTCGTTTTCCATTACTGACAATGGTTGATCATCGAATGATCATCGATGAAGTGAAGAAACTTCTCAGTGATCCCTTTAGCTTTTATATTGTCAGGTGGAAGTTTGCTTTGTTTGTGGAATGACTCCAGAAGCGATTCCTCTCGGTTAGTTTGGTCTTTCTTTCCAATGTCTAAAAGGTCACTGTGCTCCTCCGTGTGGTGCTTTTTCAGGTGTTTTATTAAGTTTGTGATATTGTATGTTGCGCTGGAGCTTTCGCCTCTCTGCACAATGGTTTTGCAGACACCGCACATTGCCACCTTGCTTTGTGGGAAGAGAAAGTATTTCCACACAGCGGACATCTCATAATGAAAAGTCGTGCTGCTCAATGCTCGCAAAATGTGGAACAGATTTCCAGAATGAAGACGTGCCTCATCATTGTCTCATTGAGATACGCATCCGTTCAGGAAATCCATTCCACATTTCCAAACCAGCTTACTTGTGGATTCATTTCAACAGACAATATTAATGTAGCACAGACATGGCTCATTGATCCGATCCGTGAATTATGTTGGTATCAGACTCAGCAAATTGTATCGGCCCCATCCCTAATTACAATTTCTTAAATATGAATATTTTCTGGTTCCTTTAATCCTCTGACATTAAACTTTAGATCTTTGGGTCGTGGACAAAACATTTGAGGATGTCATCTTGGGCTTGAACCATTGTCAGAGATTTTATAGACACAAAATTTATTGATTAATCATGAAAATAATCAACTGTTTACTGAAATATTTTGTCCGATCAACAGTCCATATTATTTAACATTATATTCATTTACTGTCATGTATGACACAATAAAGATTCATATTCTCACGTTTCCTTTAACAAATGATTTTTCGGTTCTATTTCCGGACAGATTTAAATGACTGTGACCGTAAACAACAACAAAACAGAACAAATTACACAAAATAACTGCAACTAACGATTATTAACACAATATATTTTTTTTACGTTTTAAGGCACTATGAAAGAATAGTTTGCTTTTTAAAAATATCATTTTCAAAAACTGAAAATACCCAAGTAACCAATTAGCATCTTTAAAACTACCGTCTAACTCGAACAAAAAGTAAAGCAACATTAAAGTTAACAGTGAGCTAAAGCTACTGCTAACAGTTAGCTGTGAGCATAGAATACACCTATGGTCCAGAACTAACAGCGGCTAATGAGCTAACTGGTTAGCATCAAAGCTAGCCTAGAATGCTAACGCAGGTGCAATTCCTGCTTCTATTTATATCTGTTCGTGCTTGCTTCGGTTTGTAATGTAAACACTGTAATTTGTCCATGATGTTTTTTTTTACCTGCAGTCCTGTCGCTTAAAAGCTCAAAAAGAAGCTCGTCTGTTAGCGCAACAACACAACTAAACCGCCACCAGTAGTCCGAGAGCACAGCGAACCAACGAGACTTCCGGTTATATTTATTTCCGTTTAAAGTTTCAGATACTGATATAAACCCGCCCCCTAGCGGCCAGGAGGGGAACAACAGGTGACGTGCACCGGTCCAGATGAAATAAATAGTATCGGGGATGCAGACGACCCCTTCCACGAAAAATAACAAAGGGATCAGATTGTAAAGTTGTAAATTCATATCATCATTTGGATGCGTGTACATGTGACAGTGCTTAGGGGTGATTTCATGGGGAAATTTTACTTAAATAACTTTATTTGTTACGAATTAGCGATCCTAATTTCTCCAGTAATTAACAATATGTGATTATTTCAGCCAAAGTTCACATGCATAAAATGAATGTTAGCACCTCATATACATACAGTATAATTAAACAAACACATGTAAGCATGTCTGAAAAAAAAAAATATATATATATATATATATATATATAAAACGCCTGATCAAGTAACCGCGACATGCTGTGATATCGCGAGAACACGGATGTGATATTTACGCCGGAACAGCGTCAGTCAGAGAGCAGCCCACCGACCAGGACCAGAACAGGAGCTGGATGGAGGAGAACCAGAAGCCAGAGCAGCGCACCCACAGCCCCGTTAAAGGGGAAGAGTCAGGACCATCCTCCGGTACCATCGACGAACAGGTCAGTGCTCATGACGTCATAACGAGGCTCCGATGTTTCCTGGTTTCTCCTTGTTTACTTTGAATTTCACCTTCCCCCTCGCGGTGCATGGGCATGCGCAGCAGCCTTTAAAGAATTTACGTTCGTTAGAGTAGACCATGCATGAGCTGACTTAAACTCATTCACATCACAGATACTTTGTTTTAGCCTCCTGTCAGACTGTGACCGTAAACTATATATATATATATATATATATATATTGACTTTGTGTACATATAAAACTTTTTAAATATTTTTTGTACAAAATGTATTTTGTAACGTGCAAATAAATAAAGTGAATCACCAATCAAGCAGAAACAAATGCTATAAATTACCAAAACTAAGGGCGTCTGTTCAGACATAACAGTTGGTGGAGGTCAGACACAAAGCTTCAGACAGACCTACCACATATAAATAATTGTGTGGTTTCACAAAGGCATACAAGTTCATAATTAAATAATACCTAATGTGACATTCACAGTTCTGACTACATATATGGCATGAAGAAGATCGCTGTTGTCTTTTGTTTAAACTCAGTACTACAATATGCATTAAAACCCTTATATGTGTATATATCACACCCAACCAACCAGTTTGACTGATGTATACAACAAAATGAATGAACAACTAAGCAATTAAAAAGAAGTCACTACAGACCTTAGGTCATAACGTGAGATAAATAGATAAATAAAGTTTGCTGCAATCATCTCACATTTGTAATATGGAAGCGTTTTCAAATTCAGGGTTATTTTTATTATATTGGGAAAATGTTCATTACTCAGAGAGACTACACAGCCTGTAATATGTTTATGTGAATTAGCCTTTACAGTGAAACATGAGACAGAAAGTATTCAAAAGAAAAGCAATATACTTTGGATTTACTTATTTTAATTTAACTATAAAAGACAAAATCTAAAGTTTATATATAATAGTATGATAAACTATACAAGTATATAAAAAGTATATTTTTATTTATAAACATTTTGAGGGAGAAGAAGAACTGAGTCTGAAACATGTATTTAACCCTAACCCATCAGGTTAGACAGTCTATTCCATTATTTGAAAGAAACTGGACCGAGCAAAAGAATTTAGTGTTCAATGAGGTTTTTTTGTGTTTTTTGTGTTTGTTTGTTTTAAGGGGATAGATAATGGTTCACACTCCAACAACATGGTAGGTGATAATAATGCACCTCAGCACTGGTTGCCACATGACATAAAACAGGAAGAAGAAGAACAGTCCATCAGCCTGAGACACCTGCTGGGTTTCACTGATCAGGACCAGTACAAGAAAAGAACGGAGGAGAACCAGAACCCGGAGCACCGCACCGACAGCCCCGTTAAAAGGGAAGAATCAGGCTCTTCCTCTGCTACCACCGACGAACAGGTCAGTATGACTTCATAATAAAAGGGTTTGAGTCTGTTCAATCTGTTGTTGGAAAGAAAGTCTGAAAAAACTGTATACGAGTAATATAAACAACAGGTTTAAATAAAAAACAGAAATCGGACATTTTGAATGTTTCTGAAGCGAATTTCTAGCTAATGTCAGATATTGAGCTTCACTGCAGCTTTACCACTGCTAACAGGCAGCATGTAGTTGATATTTTTAACATATCTGCAGTGGTGGAAGAAGTATTCTAACTCTTAAATAAAGTACCAATACCACAATGTAGAAATACTCCGTTACTAGTAAAAGTCCTGCATGAAAAATCCAACCAAAGTAAAAATACATTAGCAGTCCCCGTGCTGTATATACAGATGGATCCAAGGATCTAATTCACGGGAGGCAAAGTTTAAACAAAAAAATGTAGTGCCTCCACAGAGGTTAAATACCTGGGTTTCTACACCAGCCTAGTCAAGCTAGCATGAACTGATGAAGCCTCTTGGATGAGAGGTGAAACGTCTTCAAAGACAAATAACCAAGTCCAGTTGCATTCGATTTAATCTACTTGAGATAACTATGACCTGGATGAATGAGAATATTCACAGGCTTAAAAAAATGTTGTGTTCAATGAAATATTGTTTTTTATAAAATTATTTTGTTTTCTTTTGTTTGTTTTAAGGGGATGGATAACTCTGGTTCATACTCGTATACATACAACATAGGTGGCAGTAATGTCCCTCAACCCTGGTTGTCAACTGATATAAAACAAGAAGAACAGTCCATCAGTCAGAGAGGAGTCCTGCTGGGTTTCATCAACCAGGACCAGTACAAGAGCAGAATAGAGGAGAACCAGAACCCAGAACAGCATATCGACAGCCCCATTAAAAGGGAAGAATCAGACTCACCCTCTGCTACCACCGATAAACAGGTCAGTGTTCATGACTTTATGATAAAGCCAGCTTTATAACAACACTAAAGACACTTTTGCAGGAGCATGCAGAACAAAAGACAATATCAGACACTGACCTTTACTGTGGCTTCAACGTCTCTAACATTCTGTAGTTAATGTTTTTAACATATCTGCAGTGGTGAAAGAAGTATTCCTTTACCTCTCTTTACCTTCAAAAAATGAAATTGTGTGGAAAACATAGCTAGTGTTTAAATTGGATGAAAGCGCTATATATATATATATATATAGTGTAGTGACATGATATTTATGGTTTTAGATCACTCGTCCCACCATGTCATCTCACTGTCTCTCTTTCTGTGTGTTTGTCTGTTGCTATAGAAAGAAAAAGAAAGAAAGGTACTCAAACATCACTGCTGTCAGCACTGTGACAAAGCTTTCACCACATCAAAATATTTAATGATTCATCAGAGAGTTCACACACAAGAGAAACTTCCCAGCTGTGACCAATGTGGGAAAGCTTTCACTACAGACAGTAGTCTAAAAACCCACCAACGCATTCACACTGGAGAGAAACCGTACATCTGTGAACAATGTGGAAAAGCGTTCACTCTTCTTGGTAATCTTCAAATCCATCAACGTGTTCATACAGGAGAGAAACCGTATAGCTGTAATCAATGTGGAAAAGCGTTCACTACAAACGGAGATCTAAAAATCCACAAACGCATTCACACTGGACAGAAACCGTACAGCTGTGACCAATGTGGTAAAGCTTTTACATTGATGTGTAGCCTTAAAAAGCACATATATATCCACACAGGAGAGAAACCATTTAGCTGTGACCAATGTGGGAAAGCTTTTACTGATGACAGAGCCCTAAAATGCCACCAACGCCTTCACACAGGTGAGAAACCATACAGCTGTGATGAATGTGGAAAGGCTTTTACATTGCTGTGTAGCCTGAATAGGCACATGCGCATTCATGCAGCCCAGAAACAGTTTAGCTGTGATGAATGTGGGAAAGCTTTCAGTCAAGACAGTAATCTAAAATGCCATCAACGCATTCATACTGGGGAGAAACCGTATAGCTGTGACCAATGTGGTAAAACTTTCACTGCAAACGGCGATCTAAAAAAACACCAACGCATTCATACTGGAGAGAAACCGTACAGCTGTGACTACTGTGGGAAATCGTTCACTACAGACGGTAATCTAAAAATCCATCAGCGTGTTCATACAGGAGAAAAACCATACCGTTGTGACCAATGTGGAAAAACTTTCATTTCAGACAGTAATCTAAAAAAACACCAACGCATTCACACAGGAGAGAAACCGTACAGCTGTGACTATTGTGGGAAGATGTTCACACAATATGGAAATCTAAAAAGCCACCATCACATTCACACTGGAGAGAAACCATACTGGTGTGACCAATGTGGGAAAGCTTTCACTACAGACAGTAATCTAAAAATCCACCAACGCATTCACACTGGAGAGAAACCATACAGCTGTAAGCAATGTGGAAAACGTTTTGCTCACAGGAATTCTCTCAAAACCCACCAGCGCAGAGACAAATGTTTTTCCATTCCTGAATAACAGTGTTGTTCTATCCTGAGCTTCTCTACAAAATTGGGGCTATAAGCAGTAACTTTAGAATCAGCATGTATGTTACTGTGGTTACTGTGTACATACTGGTTCTCACACCCCAAAATCCTGCAATTGTCAAGCCATGAGGCCACAAAGCCAGACTTGCTGTTTCTCAGTGATTCAGCCTGATCTACTTTAAATGAATACATATTCAATTCAACTCTGGTAAGATGGCTGAGCTAAATTTAAAGTTATGCAACTTCATTTTTGTCAATCTCAAAATTTGTTTTCATTCCGAGCAGTAGTAAAATATTCTAAACTCTACTCAAATTATGGTTGCAACAAATTAGAGCTGTTAAATTATTTCTTGATTATGTGCAATTATGTTTCGTGTTTCGTTTGTCCATCAATCCAAAGATTGTTATCACATGAACAGCAAAGCCTCAGAATTCAAAGGATGAAATTATAACATCAGTTTCTTTTCCAAAAATATTTCCAAAGGGTAAAAGTACTGCACAACTTCAAGTCCTACTTTCAGAAATCATCAGATAAAACAATAAGTTTAGGAGTGTCAGTCATGGAGGACCCAAAACAATTAGAATGTATGAATCAATCAGAGCAGCGATGATAGAAAAAAAAGGGAATGCAACTTGAAGTTAGATGCTAAAAACGTCTAGTTGTTCGGTAACTTGTAAGCTGCTCTTCTGGATCCAAGTCCTCTTTGTAATATCATAAATATTACTAAAACATTGCTTTCATATAATTCTATGTATTTACTTATTTACTTGTACTATTGTGTGGAAGTTTGTGCTTAGTGTGTTTTATGTAGAATAACATGCTCTTATTTACTTATCATGTTTGTCTTCCTTCCTAAAACCAATAAAGATATCTTTTTTTTTTTTGCTTGAAAAATTACTTAAATGATCAATAGATTATCAAAATAGTTGCTGACTATTAAAATACTTGTGAGACTAATGATAGCTTAATTAGCTAGTGAGATATAGTCGATCGAGCCTGCCAGAGTCAGTTGTCAAAAACTAAATTAAATTAACTAATTTACATGTTAGCAAGAGTAACTGAGAGGGCAGAGCTTAATTGGTTAATTTACCTTTATGACGATGAAAAAGAACCGATCAGAGGTGTGAGAAAACAAACTTTCTTTTTGTTAATTAAATTCTGGTATCAAATGTCCAGTTTCTGTGTCCATGTTTATTAAAACGTGGTAAAAGTTACAGAACAGCAGTCAGGGTGAAGTTTTCTGATTGGTCTGTTGTGTTGAATGGGCGGGACCAGAGGCCTGAAAGAGAAGAAGATTTAAGATTACATCGTCCTGCTTTCAGGTGCGTTTCCATCCATGTGTTTCAATTTGCACATAAAAAATGACGAAATAAAAAAAGTCACAAGTTTTCTGTAAAAGTGATTGTGTGGATAAAAAGCAAACGTAAACAGATGATTTCAAGCATGTGATCACTTGTAAATTGCGCAAAATACCTGCATAGAAAAAGCTGGAAATCGCAAAAATGTTTTTCTGTTCGGCTGAGGTGTAAAAGCATCATATACCGAACCATAAAAAAATCTGATCTGTGTGAATAATCTGTGTGCTAATATACAGCAGTGGAATCAAACAAACATTTGGATGGAAACCTGACTGTTCTCATGTGTCTCTGTCTCTGCTCACCCGTAGTCCTCCTCGTCCCGAGAAGACGGTGGTCAGTCCGTTGTGGGCGGGGACATGTCGGAGGGGGCGTGTCCTTAACTCTTTCAGCTCTGACAGGAGCTCGGGGCTGGACAGCGACAGACGAACTGGACACAAAATAAACACTCAAACATTCAGTTTCCTCTAAACCTGCAGCCGATCAGCCAAATCTAACCCTAACCCTTTAAACGATTAACATGTATCAGCCCCTAAATAACTAAGCACATTAGTCCTTTACACTTGACAGCAGTAAAAAGCAGTTATACTTAACCTGTATTCAAGTACGGTATGTATAATCTTTACAAGACTTTACATATACATATAGAATGTAGTACACACTGCATACAATTAGGATGTAGTACACAATGTATACAGTTAGGATTATGTACACACTGTCAGTAGTACTGTGATCTGTCCTCTCCAGCAGAGGGCGCTGTTTACTATGAACTGAAATGTTTCTTTAATGTGACGTCCAGCTCACCTGGTCTGCTGTCACCACACGGAGAAGAGGAGGAGGATGAGGAGCTCCAGTGGGAGGAAGAGTGAGTAGGACTGAAGGGGGAGGGCGGAGGAGAGGGGGAGGCCCCAGGGGAGACACTTAATTCACTGAAATCACTGTGAGACTGAAATTTGCTCCGATGCTCTGGAAACAAAAAGACAAAGGTGTGACATAAGATAAGATAAGATATACTTTATTGATCCCACAACGGGGAAATTCACTTGACATGACACATTTTTTGTCTCTGTGGACGTTTTTGTCTCTTTGTGGAGGTTCTGTGTCTTGTAGGCTCATTTAATAATCCATGAATGCGAGGAGAACAGATAGAAGGCAGATTCTCACCTCTTAGAAACTCTGGATTTTGCAGAGAAAAACAGGGATGACAAGGAGAAGATGACGAGGAGGACAGCAGCTCCGTCACTGAGGTCACTGAGGTCGATGTTACTGATGATGAAGACTTCATGATGAATGTCTGCAATTAGAGACAAGCTAACATGTATTAGCAGCTGCAGTCAGAGAACTTTAACATGTCATCATTTCAACCTGCAGACATCCAATAAAATCTGTGATGAACACGGAAATATAGATCAGAGGAGGAAATTACATTTTTGAGTAACCCTGACCCAGATACTTTTACTTGTAGTGCTTCAAGTAAAACCAAAGATGTTATTTTAAGTTTACAGATTATCTCAGAGATTGTTTCCTATTTTATTTCATGTCAAAGGCCTCAAAGGTCTTGTGACCCGGGTCCTCCCAGTTCTCCCAGTCTGTACTTACTGACCAGTGTCGGCTTGTCACAGCATCAGCAGTGCGATGAGTTCCTGTGAGAGTTCCTGAGAGTGTGTGTTTGTGTATGAGAGAGAGAGAGAGAGAGAGAGAGAGAGAGAGAGAGAGAGAGAGAGAGAGAGAGAGAGAGAGAGAGAGAGAGAGAGAGAGAGAGAGAGAGAGAGAGAGAGAGAGAGAGAGAGAGAGAGAGAGAGAGAGAGAGAGAGAGAGAGAGAGAGAGAGAGAGAGAGACACACACACACACTGGTTTGAAGAGAAAACTTTGTTCATGCAAAACACACACCACTGAAAAATCCACATTAATTATTGACATGTTTATGACAAGGTTGCCATGGATACCAGGAAGAATCAGCTGGACTTTTAACCCACACACACATATACACACCTCTTTACAGACAATAAAGATGATTAAGGTAGAATGAGCAGGACATATTTTAGTTTATGAATAATTAATTGAAGTTAATTAATAAGTCTTGTTTTAAATACTGTAGTTATTCTGCTGTTAAAAAATGACTCAAAACAACCACAACAGTGAATAGTTGTTTCACAAGTGTCTCAGCATGAAAGTGATTAAACGTCCAACTAGCAGCGTTGCTATAAAAATCAATAATCTGAGAATCCTCTGGTTCACTGTGTGCAGGTTATAAATGTTGAAGGGTTGAAAGTGTTTTATCTTCCTCTGAGCTTTTTACCCTCGTTGAGCTGCTGGTTTGTAATATTTGTTTAAAAATGATCAGACAGAAGAACAGAAGGAGAGTACAATCTTAGTTTCTTTATTTAAAACAAATCAAACTTATATTATTTACAAAACAACATGTGACACATCATAGCTACAACATCTTCATCATCGCCATCGCCATGGTGACGAGGAGGCAGTCACAGCGTCCACTTCAAACACCTGCAGACACAGAGCAGACGCTAAATAAATAGTAATACTATAAATTCTGTTCAGTTTCAACGTTTAGCTAATCATCAGAAATCAATCAGGAAACATTTTGATAAGTTTTTTTGCGTTTCTTTGCCAAGCATCATATTTGTGTTTTGTGTTGTTGGTCGAACAAAACAAAGCACGAAGACGTCACATCTGAACATTTTCTTCTTATTTACTCACATTTTATAGACAGAACAATTAATCGATTGGCAGATTAATCAATAATGGGGCTGGATAATGTTGTTTGAAGAGACTCTAACCTGGTGCATTAATAAAAATATTAATGTTTAGGTCAACTTACAGTCAGTGAATAAACAACTACTCCAGATTTGAAATGACAACTAAAGGCAGAGTCAGTCAGGCATGTTAGACTCTTCATACATGTGACTCTCTTCACATATGAACAGATGGACTGTCAGTCGGAGCCTTATGAATGAAAAACATTGTCATTAATTGTAGTTGTTCAGTATGATCCAGCAGGGATCATAAAAACCTTCACTGAACTTCACCTGCTATCATTCTTCAGACAGAGCGGAGCAACGTCCTTGTGTTTTAAAGTGGACAGAGTAGTTTTTTTTTTCTTCTACTACAAACACAGAGTAGTTTTTTTTTTCTTCTACTACAAACATGTTTTTGCTAATCTGACAGTTGCTGACAACAGCATGTCAGCCTCCCAGGACGCATGACGCATCACATGATGTTCACACAGCTGTCACTGGATCAGTGTGATCAGAAATGATGATGTCATGAGGTATAAATCACTCTGAATGATGTCAACATGTGTTTCATGTGTGTGTTCAGATTCGATGGATCCTGTCACTGTCTGAATGGAGCTTTAGTGACACCTGCTCGCCTGCTTTGGTGTGTTTGTCAAAGCAACAGCAGTGAACATCACTACAGCAATAAAGACCACACCCATGATCCCTCGCTTCCTATGACAACATACACTCTTTCTTTAATTACTGTTTTGATTGAGAGACACCCACAGAAAATGTCATATTGCTTGTGTGTACCTTGTCTCTCTGTGTGTGCACAGACACTTGCTGCTGCAGTAGCGCCCCCCGCATGTGGTGCAGGTGTAGTGTGAGGGGAACCCACATACGCAGCAGAAGTGTCGGGGGGGCAGCGAGGAGGGTGGGGCCACTGCAGACAGGTAGTTTGGCTCCGGCTTCTCTGACAGATTCTGCTAATCAGAGGTGGGGTGGGGGGTCAGCGAACAGACTCACAATCAATGAAATGGCAGGAAAAAAACAAAGGTGTGTGACTCACTTCCTCCTCCAGAAGCGTAGTAAAGTTCTTCCTGAAGCGCTGCTTGAAGTGATCGCCCCTTGTCTTCCTCTTCTTCTTCTCTGGACGCATACGCAGAGAGACAAATAAAAATTTAAGTCATGTGATACCCAAACCAGGAAATGAGGAGCAGAGTGAGACGAACAGGAAGCAGCTACAGTCACATGGAGACCTTTATAAGTTTCTATCTGCTGACTTTGTTTTATTACACAACATCAATGTAATAACTAATAATAACAACAATATTAATACATTTAGACAGAAACATTCAGACATTTCCTCTCCTCAAACTGCTCTGTTTCTGTTCATTATCATGAATCGTCATCTTTTAAGTACTCTAATAATAACTAATTAACTGTGTAATTAAACATGGAGAGCTAGATGACTAGCATGGTAGCTAAATGTAAAAATCTGCTTCTCACTGAGTTCAAACAAGATCAAATCTGATTTTAACTCTGTTTGAATCATTCAGAAGGATTTTGATAAAATAATCAATGTGGAGGTTTCAAAACTTCTCAAACTTAAGAGCAATAACAAACTGACACAAACTGTTAATAACTTTGCTCATTTTTGAAAAAAACTGATTATCCTGTGGACACAATGTTTTAAATCTTTCGTGCCTCACCAGGTTCTTCTGTCTCGCTGAATGCAGGCAGGCGGGCGGTAGGACCTGGGGGAGGGAGGGAGGACAGAGGGTCGTCCTGGAAACACAAAAAAACAACATGTTGCTGTGATAGAGCTGAGAACCAACCTTTAAAGTGCACACAGGAACACCTCAGTGAAGTGAAAGCTCTCAGTAAGTGGACATTGACTTCAGGTGAATGACATCATCTCTTTGTTTGTTTTGTAAAAATTGAAGACAAAGATCACTGAAGATCAGGACAAACATTAAAAAGCTCAAACAGAAACAGTTGTAGATGTAAATATTAAAACCTCTCGTTGTTCTGTCTCCTCTGGAAATACCTCGAGGCTGAAAACATAAACACTCAGACACACCTGGAAGTTGTCTTTCTCCAGAGCCTCTAGCTGTCGGCTCAGCCTCCGCTGCCTGGTGGCTTCATCCAAAACTCTGCGCTGACCCGCCTCTACCCGAGCTGACACAGAGGAGGAGGGAGGGATGAGGGAAGGAAGGAGGGAGGGAGCAAGGAAGGGCGGAAGGAAGGGAGGGAAGGAGGAAGGAAGAACGAAGGAGCAAGGAAGGGAGGAAAGGAGGCAGGAGGGAGGAAGGGAGGAAGACAGGCAGTGTTTACATCTCGTCTGTTATCTGTAGGTCTGGCGAGTTGTCATCACTCAAATCAAATGTGGCTGTTTGTCCATAATGACTATTGATGGCACACCAGCGCCTCTACTTCCTCAGGAAGCTGCGGCGTGCTGGACTGGGGAGCTCTGTCCTGACCTCCTTCTACAGATGTGTGGTGGAAAGCGTCATGTGCACCTGCATCACCGTGTGGCACGGCAGCTGCTCTGCAGCAGAGAAGAAGGCTCTGCAGAGGGTGGTCAAAGCTGCACAGAGGACTGTGGGATGCAGCCTACCCACCACCACGGACACTTACACCTCCAGGTGCAGGAAAAGGGCCTCCTGCATCATGAAGGACCCCACTCACCCCGCACATGCTCTGTTTGCCCCTCTCCCCTCGGGCAGGAGGCTGCGGAGCATTAAGAGCAGGACCACCAGACTGAGGAACAGCTTCTTCCCAGAAGCTGTGAGACTGTTGAACTCTGGAGGACCCCAGTAGCCCCCACCCCCACCCCCATCCCCAACCCCACCTCCAAAATCCTTGAATCCTTGATCAAAACTTATAAAACATTGAACTTTATTTAAGACTCGTTATAAAATAAACATGTTAATAAATCAGTACTTTCTGATTCTCTGCTAAAATCAGAAAAGACGTAACACGCAGCAACAGCAACAACAACAACAACAGCAGCAGCAGCGTCTCTGTGGGGTTAGGAGCTGTTTGACTCCTTCTTCCACGTTAAGTGTCTCAAGGATAAAAAAGGAGACATATTACTGCTGTTTGCTCCTGCTTCTCCACACCTGGACCAACACACACCTGCACATCTTCCATTAGCTTCTGAAAGGACAACAAGCCCTGGAAACCTCCAGGAGGAGGTAAGAGGATCATGTTCAACCAAGAACACACTGAAGGAGGAGCAAACATTAGTATTCCCACAGTGACAGAGACGGTTTCACCATTCCTTGTTTATCTTGGTTTTGTGTACGTCTTCACCAGTACGTGTGCTGTGTGCTGCACAGCGACGTTTTAATGTTTAATTTGGAAAAAATCACACAAAACTCACCGGAAGCTTTCTTCTCCAGCACCATCTTGGTTGTCGGTGTCTACGGCGGCCGGAAAGGAAAGTAAAGCTCGAAAGTTGCGTGTTTTTTTTAATAATATGTCGAGTCGTTATCAGTACTGCTGACATAAACTCAGAGGGTTAAATATAAGATGAAAATGACATGTTTAAGTTTCTGTGAGACCAAACTGGCGGAACATCAGTGATATAGGGTCTTTATGTGCTACGGCAGGCCACATGGTGCATTTGAATGAGCGCGTTTGTTGCGCTTTGTCGCCACCTCGTGGTTTATGTTACTGACCTCAACAGCTTGAATATTATAAATGCATATTATTAGATGGTATATAGATATTATTAGCATATAATATATAAATACATATATAATGTATATTTCCTTTTCACATATTTTCATTATATCAATAATTTTAAAAGTCATTATTCTGTTGTAATAAAGGGATTCCTTCAACATTGAACATAGTTAAAACATGACTCTACAGTCCAGAACAGAATCATTAATACCAGACTCTGATTATTCAGAATTGAAATTAGTAACACCGTACTTGTCTAATCAATATCCAGTTTACTTCATCTTAACATTAGGGGATAAAGACACAAACCCTCTGAAGCATTTCCAACTAAATAATTCCCATTAAATATGAATTTGTCTACAAACAAGCACAAATTTCAACTTGAGAAAAAAGATAAATCACCAATAATGCCAATCACCAACAATAGGTGAGTAGTGAATTAGTTTATTAGTTTGATCAGAAAAGCTCCAGTACACAGTGATAATAACACACGAAACAAATGTGGTGACAGTAAAATTATTTATTAAAATCCAAAAACTTTAATCACTCGTCATTAACAAATAATTTAATGCAGTTTGTACAAAGCCAGAGAAAGTGGATTCCTCGTATCGACCGGCACGCATGGAGAGAAAACTAAAGGGTCAGGTGGAAACCTCGTAAGTTGCTCCTCACACACTCAAAACTATAAACAGATTTTTAAGAGATGAGTGTTTCACACTGGAAAATACCCGACTACATGATGGAAACAGAAAATCTAAACAAATTAATGTAAATTTGAAAACTAAGAAAATAAGAAAATAACAGACCTTTAGGTTTTTCCCAGTATCAGTTCTTAAAAGTGAAGTTTCACCTCCTTAATACTCAATTTACAAACTTTTCTTCTCACCTTCTTCCTCTTAAACAGTCCAGATTCAACTATGATCCTCCCTCTGATCTGTTTGACAAAAAGTGTAGATTCCCAGCATTCTCAGCTACACTGCTGGTTGCTACGGTAACTCCAATATC
Organism: Pampus argenteus; assembly: GCA_036937835.1. Classification (NCBI taxonomy): domain Eukaryota; kingdom Metazoa; phylum Chordata; class Actinopteri; order Scombriformes; family Stromateidae; genus Pampus; species Pampus argenteus. The sequence goes on from CM072860.1 coordinate 106,479, forward strand.
GCCCAGGCTGCGAACTAGTGATGTGTGTTAGAAGAGCATGTTCCTTCACTAACGGAGGTTGCAGCCAAATGCTGTTCGCCAGAGCTGGGAACGTTTTATAAATATGATTGATGATGATGTTGTGGTGTTTAGTGTTGCCACAGCAACACAGGTTAAGGATGTAACTGTAACAAACATCATCTTTCAAGTGATATTAGAAAATGTTCATAGGTAAGCAGTCCTTTTGGACAGATTGTAGTATTTGGTTGGAATAATGAGAGAGAGACAGAGACAGAGAGAGACAGAGACAGAGAGACAGAGCAGTATAAACAGATGTCTCTCCTTTGCTCTACCTCCCTTGTGCTCTTTCGAGGTAACCTACAGTAACCTATATCACCAGGGGCAACCTGGATTACAATGCAGTTACTCACTCAAGGAATGACTGCCGATTACAATATAGTATTGTGAAACCAAGTCCTTTGAGCTGTTTTTGGTTGCACTTTTGCGGTCACAAAAAACTAGAAAAAAAACGGAAAAAAAACCCCGTCCTGATACTGCAGGAACATACCATACGAGGCTTCTCATGATCATGTAGAGGGCGCTCTGTGTTGTGCAGCACACACAGGTAGGGTGTGTTCTGCTTACATAGATATTCAGGTAGAGGTTAATGTAATAAGGCAGCATGGTGACAACAGAGTCCTCCTCAACCCTTACCAACATGAAATCTTGCTTGTTTGAAGTTATCGAATGAAAATCAGGACTAAAAAAAGTGATTCTTACTCTGAAATGTGAGACACAGGTACAGGTGGATCAGCCAATCAGAGATAAGAATAACACAAATCAGGTTGAGAAATGTTTTGAGACAATGTGTTCAAGGTCTTCATGTAGATTCCTCCGTCTGTTCTGTCCGTATCTGTGATGAGGTTAACTGATGTTCTCATATGCATGCGCATGCGCATGCGCGCGCGCGCGCGCGCACGCACGCACGCACGCACGCACGCACACACGCACACAGTAGAGTGTTTAGGGGTCGACAAAGGACACCATGATGTATCGGGTTCCTCTGGTGGTGGGAAGGCCCTCGTGGTAGTGCGTCAGGCGGCCCGGGTGCATGAAGGACCAGCCCTTCCTGGGAGACTCTACCTTACAGTCATAACGCAGGAACCTGCAGCCTCCACCCTGACACACACACACACACACACACACACACACACACGTAAACACACTGCGGGAGGTTTGTTCAGTTTTTGTTTGTTCTGTTTCATATAAGTTGTCACTGAGGAACCTTCATTTTGTGAGTAGCTGGACGATTAAATGAAACTCATCTGTTGTTGGTTTGTGTGTATTTCTGTTTGTTTACCTCGTAGTCGATGCCCTTTCTATTCAAGGCGATGTTGATGGTGAAGGTGGAGGAGTCATGATGCGGCCGCAGAGACGGCTGCTCGTCAGGTCGGTAACGAACCACAAAGTTCATGATGGCCTGGGCCTGCACATACAGAGAATGAATGGTTTGTAACATCAACTGATATGTGACAGATGCTACACAAAGAGGAACTCCTGTCACATTTTCAGACTGTGTGTACTCTGGGGTAGTATTTTTAATGTGTGTGTACCCCGAGGTGGTATTTAGAATGTGTGCATCTTTGGGGAGTATCTGGACTGTACTTGAAGTAGCATCTGCAAAGTGTGTACCTTGGGGTAGTATCTGTAACGTGTGTGTGTACCTTGGGGTAGTATCTGTAACGTGTGTGTACCTTGGGGTAGTATCTGTAACGTGTGTGTACCTTGGGGTAGTATCTGTAACGTGTGTGTACCTTGGGGTAGTATCTGTAACATGTGTGTACCTTGGGGTAGTATCTGTAACGTGTGTGTGTACCTTGGGGTAGTATCTGTAACGTGTGTGTACCTTGGGGTAGTATCTGTAACATGTGTGTACCTTGGGGTAGTATCTGTAACGTGTGTGTGTACCTTGGGGTAGTATCTGTAACGTGTGTGTGTACCTTGGGGTAGTATCTGTAACGTGTGTGTGTACCTTGGGGTAGTATCTGTAACGTGTGTGTACCTTGGGGTAGTATCTGTAACGTGTGTGTACCTTGGGGTAGTATCTGTAACGTGTATGTACCTTGGGGTAGTATCCAGGATAGAGTTTTTCAGTGACAGGGACAATGTACTCTTTGAGGAACTTGAGCCACTCCTTCTCAAAGCCAATCTGGTTCATGTGGATGTCCACAGTAGGAACATTTTCATAACCACCAGCCAGACGCTCATCCTAAACACAAACACACATTTCAACGCAAGAATACTCTTTAAACTCAGTTTCCCGCTGTCTTACAGACAGGTTACCTTGTGTGACCCTCCTGACCACTGCCCATTGTTCTCCATGGTCTCCACCAGATGATCACACATCTTCTCTGAGAATGCTGGAAACCAGTAAACATCTGGACAAGGCTGAGAGACACAGAGATCATATAAATAATCTAAAACCTTTGTTTGGTCAAATTGATCTTAACTAATTACCTGAAACAGAGAGAGACAGAGAACAAAGGCCAAACTGACACACTCAAACAAATTAATGAATGACAAAAAAAGGTCATGCTTTATTCAACAGGTCTTTACTTTCCTAAGAAGTTTCCTGGAGAGAACTATATAATTTGGTAGTAATTATAGGTAAAATTGAGAGTGTGCTGGCACAGCTATTTTGCTATGTTAGTTGTGATGGGTTTAAGAAGTTTCCAGAGAAAATACTCAATTTTAACTCTATGTATGTTGTTATATGTCTTCATGTCAGCATTGTTCTTTTCAGGAAACCTTTTAAGGAAATTAAAGACCTGCAAATGATCTATTCTTCTTTTGGATTCACCATATGCTCCCACATGCAAATCTTGCCATGAAATAAATATAATAATAAAAATCAGTTCAATCCCACAGAGTGAATGGACTCATTAGTGCTTTGTTGTGTCACCTGCTCCACATATGTCTTCTCATCCTCAAAGATCTTAGAGTAGTTCTCACTGATATACTTCTCCTTCCAGTCCTGCGAAGACACAAATGTTCAGCCTGTACTGTCATTTACTTCATCATGTGTTCATGTTAGTGTTTGTGTTTTTGTGTGTCTGACCACAGGGTTGTCGAAGATCTGCCACATGTCCGGGTGCAGCCTGGACGTGTTGAAGTTGGCTGATGACACCAGGCGACCAAACTCGTCGCGGTTCGACACAAACATGAAAACTCCCTGGGGACGGACAGAGATGAGCATTGTGTAGTTGTTTAATTTTAGTGTGTTTTTCCAAAGAGATAATGGCCAAATGTGTACAAAAACAAACCTCAGGAACAGTGCAGAAGACATGATAAAGTATTTATTACTTCCGTTTTTCACTCTTTCGATTTGTGAAATTGAGGAAATTAATTAATTTTAAATTAAACTAAAATCATCCACCTGTTGCCCCACTTACTCAATCAGGAAACACATAAGGAATGAATGTATAAATGAATGAATTCTCTAAATACTCTGAACATTGCTGACAAACATCGGCTTCACACATTTTCCGTGTGAAATATCTACCTATACCTGCTTTCAAGTAGGTCTCAATAGTAGGAGTACATCTGTTGTATGGTGACCAGGTGTTCAGTGTTACCTGGTCTCTGATGCTCCTGCAGAACACCATGTCAGGGTCCATCCCATCGTTCACATACAGGCTCACCTGGGACAGTTCAGACCGCAGCACGCTGCCTTTGATCAGGTAGGCCTGGGTAATGTACGGCACGTTCCACAGGCCGCTGCAAACACAGGTAAAGTTTTTTTCATTCCACCTGTGCTGTGAGGAGATTTACAGATAACATAAAGCACCCCTGACTACACTGCTCACATCCTCTTGCCCTGGACGATCTCGATGTAGTCTTCAGATCTGGAGTAGAACCCTTCGGGACTGAGAGCACCCCAAAAGTTACTCCAAAGCTTCCCATGTCTGGACAGCATGGGAGCAATGACTGACCTGAAACAGACACGTGGACAGGTGAAAGACATGGAAGGGTATTTGTTAGGGTGTGGGATATATAAAAGGGTGCTAGGGTGTGTTTGTTAGCATGTAGGGTATACAGAAGAGACCTTGTTAGGGTGTAGGGCATACAGAAGGGTATTTCTTAGTGTGTAGGCTATTTAGAAGGGTACTTTTTAGAGTTTAGGGTATATAGAAGGGTACTAGTTAAGGTGGGGGGTACCCTATGGGATGACAGAAAAGGGTACTGGTATGTATTTGTTAGTCGATAAGATATACAGAAGGGTACTAGTGTTGATAAGAATAGAATATATCGGTGTATTGTTTAGTGTATACAGGAGGGTACATACTTGTTTTCCTCTATTAGTATCCTCAGGGTGTCGGTGTTCGTCAAGGCGACATCAGAGTCGATACTGAAGTAGTAATCACACTCTGGATTCTTCCTACACGCCTCGCTACACACACACAAACACACACACACACACACACACACACACACATCTTTGTCAATTACATTTTGCAACTTGTGTACTGTTCAGTGAATTCCCTCCTGTGACTGTGTACATATGTGGGTTTTCAAGCATAAACAAAGACTCATTTAAAGGACAGAATGTTCATATTTCACATATTTGGAATTGCCAGAACAATCCAATCTTACTGTAAATACACAAATAAAGTATATACTGCCACAATATAATAATAAACAATCACTTAACTACCTCACACAGCTAGGACTGTGCCAAGATCATGCACTTTACTTCTAACTTATTGCACTACAACTACCTTTTGCACATTACCTGTAACTCACAGTTTATTTATATTTCATGTTATATTTATGTTACTTGTGTGTTGATACTGCATTCATGTGGGACAACAAGTAAGAATTTCATTGTACAAAGAAACTTGTTTCTATACTGTGCAAATGACAATAAACTTTGAATAGATTTGAATTATACTAGTACAATATATTCAAGTAAAAGAACTTAAAGCTCACTACAAATATCTTCCTAAAATATTCCTTGTAGTGGGCAATACACCAATGACTACAAAATGATGGTGGGGGATCCTCCAACATCAGGGGAGTGAATAGCAATTGTAAAAATAAAAATAAAAATCACAACATAAAGAGATTTCTTTCTTTAAGATTCTACCTCAATAAATGTGTTAAATGTTGGACACAACGGATGTTGTATGTGAATATGGATACTGACTAACAGCTGGAGAGAAGAGAAAGATTTCCATTCAATGTTTTGATTTTGTTTTGTTCTGTTTATGTACGTTTGTCTAACAAACACATAAACCTTTTCATGTAAGTTTTGGCAGCATAAGTAAAGCTGTAGCTAAACCCAACCATATTATGTATGAACTTTGTGTGTAATTTTGTTCCACTCACACAGCCATGTTTCTGGCTTTGTCCTCCTGCAGGTTCTCCTCTGGTCCAATCAGCTGGGCGTCAGGGAACAGGGACCTGTGATGCTCCCAGAATCTCTGGATGTGACGCTCGTGGTACACAACCTGGATCACAGCAGCAGATTACAACATCTTCATCAGGTCACAGTAAAGTGAGAAGAATAGAGTGCATTGTGTTTGTGTCATACGTTGTTGTGGATAAAGAGACGTATCCTCCCTATGGGGTAGTTGAGTGTTGTCAGTCGGTCCAGGAACTCTTCCATGAAGGGCGTCGCATGTTCAATAAACACCGCAACATACACCAGAGGCATCTCTTCATCCTGAACACACAAACACTTTAAACATCTGGACCTGAAGTAAACAGGTCATACTCTCAGCTTCATACAGGCAGGTGAGCACACGTACAGGAGCATCGTTAAAGAACAGCAGGTCGTCATCACAGATGCCGCAGCCGTTTTCATAAGTCCACGCTGTCGGGACGTAGTTACCCAGATAGTTGAGCTGGAGCTGAAGAGAAACACAGAGGTACAAGTCGACTTCAGATGGAGGGCATCTTCAGATGGAGCAAGATACAGGAAAACACTGAAAGCTGCATTGACATCAACAAAAATTATGATTGTTGTTTTTTCCCGTAATGAAAATGAGAAACTAAAAAAAAAAAAAGTTTGAAAATGAAAACTATGAAGAACTGTGGCTCCTAATTTTTCAAACAGTCTCCTCCAGCAGCCAATAAGATGTTCCGAAGCTCTCAGTTATTTGACATAACACAGTTATGGACTAAATTTATCTACGATCCACTGAGAACGAGACAAGAAGCAACAAAACAGCTGACAAATCAAAATTTACCTTGGTGGGTCCATTGCCATGGATAACAACAGGAAGTGTGTCATGGGCGACGTTCCTCGCCCTGACCTTTGCCCTTTCAAACTTTAAGACAACTTCCTCTGACAGAGAAAGAGATATTCAGTTCATTCCAAGTTTCTGCAGCTTCATCAAAGACAAAAATACAATTTACTACCAGTTTCACAGATATCCACTTGATATGACTAACTCACACTGATGAAGCCTCAGAGAAGCTTCACATCTACTTTAAATGACTGTGTGGACACACTGTGGATTTTAACCTCCATCACTGACACTGAAAGCACATTTGAAGCAGATCTTTCAGTATGAACGGGAGGAATGATTACAGCGAGGAAAACCTCTTTCACTTAAGGTGTATCCACTGTGTTTGCTTCTGCTCTGGAGTAGTTTCAGTTTTAAAGCTAGTGTTGGGAGCAGCTGGACTCATAACGTGTTTGAATAAAGAGCCAATATTCAGAATATCAGATGTGTGTTTTTGCTGCCTTGATCTGCATTTATCTGCGTGAAGTTTAACTATATTTCCCAGGAACATGTTGATAGTCTTGGTGTTTTGAAACTTGTGTAATATTTTATCGTGTTTCTCACCAACAGCTCCGTTCAGGTTTTGGAAGATTCTGGAGCGATGGTCCAGGGTCATGTTGAACTTGGTCTGAAGACACAAATCAAACATATTTTACGTCTTCGTTTTTAATGGAGAGCACCTACAGAGTGATGCATTCTGGGTAGTTTGTAGCATTAATGTTGCTAAGCTAGTCTGTTAACTCAGTTTAACCTGCAGACTTGCGTCACATGTAGAGCTGCAGCTAATGATTATTTTCATTATCAATTATTCTCCTGATTAATTTGCTGAAAATGTCTGGGTTAGAATCAGAAAATATTGACAAATTACATAATTTTCCAGTCAAAGGTGATGTCTACGAATGCCTCGTTTCTGTTAAACCAACAGTCCAAACACAAAGTTTACTGTTGTGTATGCCAAAGAAAAAGGGGCTAAAACGATTATCAATCAATTAATCAAATTTTATTTATATAGCCCAAAATCACAAAATACATTAGTCTCAGAGGGCTTTACAATCTGTACAGGGAGTGACACCCTCTGTCCTTAGACCCTCGATTCGAGTGAGGATTGTCCACTTACTAACTTATTACTAACCAACTGTTGCAGCTCTACAGTAGTAATCTAATCTATCCTAATATATAAGAGACTGTTGTAGTGCTAGTGTACCCGCTGAGTCTTGTCCAGGTAGATTTTAGTGTAGAAGAGCTGGTCGTCATCATTGTCTTTGTACTTCCACTGCTGGACGATTGCACTGAGGTCCGGAGCAAAGCCGATAAACCCTGCAAACACACACACGGCTTTTAGCTTCTCAGATGTGATAATTTAATGATTCTCTTTGTCATACATTTTTTTAATTTGGACCGTTAAAAAAAATAAATAAAAAATGACGTCACTGTGAAATTATAACATTCACATAACAGCATTTTCAAAATTTTCTGTCATTTTACAGACATAATAATTAATCAAGACAATAACCACTAGAGATCAATGGTTTGAAACATGAGTTTTTAGCAGTCTTTTACCTCCTGAGTTGAGGTAGCGTTTCCCAGAATGCACCTCGGGGTATTTTGAGGCGAGCCTCTGGTCAGGCCAGCAGAAACCCTCCGCTGAGAAAATCACTCTGTGGCCCAGACGAGAAAACTTCAACAGCAGCTCCTCAGGCCCCGATGCAAAGATCACGTCGTAACTACAGACCAGAAATATGTTCACATGTCATATGAACAATACTCTATTATTTGTTATTATTATTCATCATGTATTCATTGTAAAACCAAACCTAAGTAGAGTAGGTGAGTCAGATTCCTCACTGAATAAAGATAAAGACATGAACAAAAGAAAAAGGCGATGAAAGGAAATGAAGACACAGTCAGGAGTTGTTACCTGTCCACAAACATGATGACCATGTCCTTTTTGTCAGAGTGTTTGAGCAGCTCCTTCTTCAACCATCTGACCTTCTGACCTCCGCCCACTGTCCGAGCAACATCACCCCCCTTCCAGTCCTCCCCCAGACCCAGGACCTACACACACACACACACGTTTTTTTTTAATTATTATTAAAATCGCAGTAAAACATTTTGACATTAAAGTCAAAAAATTGTTTTAATTACTCAAAGACACTTAAAAAAAACTTCCTTTTCCTGAGATCTTAAAACAATCGGAAAACATTAAGATTTTCTGATTTCTTTGTAATTTACAGTGAATGTACATGGGTTAGTGTTGGGGTAATCACAAATTGTAGGATTCACAGCGGACTTCTCACTCTGTCAGCATATGGTACTAAACAGTGGCAGGTGGGAATTAAAATAACTTTTAAATAATGATAAAACAATCTTAAAATAATTAACTTCATTCTACAAAAGCCCAAAATACTGAAGAATTATTCCTACAGAAAAGATATAACTAACTGTAAATCTTACTAGCAACATAAATTATGTTGTGAACTTGAGGTGAAATGACCAAAATCAGTCGCACACACTTTGTCAGCAGTAAAACCAATAAATTAATCAATCAATCAATCAATCACACTGAGATAAATAACTCATGTAGTCACATCCACACATGTACATTCATATTTCTGCTTTTAGCCTTCCTGTAATGAACACATTTTACCTTCACAGTGTAGTTAAACTCTCTGGCTGTCCTCATGAAGCGATTGAAGCCGTCCGTCTCCTCTGTTGCCGCGGTGATCACCAGCAGGTTTTCTACACACCCACACACGTTTCAGTCATTTTTTCAGAAGACAGTTTGCACCATCAATGAACCGCTTCATTAGAGATCAATCAATCAAACCGACTCTCATTAGTTATTCTACATCAGCAGTAATGAGATTGATCATACTGTTAAATCACTGTAGAGCTTAATTGATTAGTTAACAAGTCAACATTTGAGGACATCATCTTGAGTTTTGGGGAACACTGATCCACATCTTCACCGTTTCCTGTCATTTCATGGACCAAACAACTAATAAAAGGACATTTACAGACAAGACGGGAGGTCAACTAGTGGACTCGAGGAATTCATGGGATTGAAATATTTAATGTTTCAAGGGATGCAACTAATTTATTTTAATTATCAACTAATCGTTCCGTCTGTAAAACATCAGAAAAAAAGTGGAAAAGTGTTATTAAATCCATCTTAATTGATTGAATAGTTTATCTATCATGGCATATAAAACTTCAGATTTACCTCATAATATATGGAGTTGTTTCACATTTTATACACTAAAGAAGCATAATCATTGGCTGCAGCTGTGAAGACAGGAACAACACTGCCTCCTCCTCCATCTCTCCAGGAATCTGGTGAGAGAGAAATTCCTCCAAAATTCCTGGGAAAGGTTAAAGAGGTGAGAAAGGGGAGGCAGAGAGAGGAGGAAGAGGCGAGCGTTTGTCCTCCGTCAGTCCAATACCGACGTGTGTTTAAAGCTTCACTGCAGAGGAGAAACTAAACCTAGAAAATAAAGATCCTGCAGATTTGCTACCAGCTGCCCCAGTACAAAGTGTCTGACACCAGTTTATCACAATATGTTGATATTATATCACTACCGTCTTAGATCGAGATATATGACAGAAGTGTTCTATTATTTGTCTTTACCCACTTAGTCATTATATCCACATTACTGGTGATTATTGATCAACAATCTCTACGTGTAAATACTTTGTGAAAGCACTGATAGACATCCCTACAATATCGTCACAAAATCTGATATTTGATTCTGGTGTCTGAATCATTTCTATGACAGGTCTTAACATAAAGACCAGAAGCACAAAGCTAAACGTGTTTTCTATAGTTTTATGTGACATGTTGAAGAGATTATTAAGATCAGTTTTTCAGGTTGTTAATGTTTTAGAGCTAAATACTGAAGTCTATGGACTGTCAGAAAATAATAAAACATGTATTCCCATTGACCTACATGCAGATTACAAGACATTTCGCTCTCACAGAAACTCGTCTGTCTCATTTGTTGCACTTTTTTTGCTCAAAATATATCACTATATTTTTTTTCTCTAAATATTGCAAATATTTTTAATCAAAATACAACTTCCACACAAGAGCGCACTTTTTATTAAAATCATTTTCACATTTTGTCAAAATGTATGTATGTGCCATTAATGTGATGTTAGTTCCCGAAACAATATATTGTTCAGCACTGAAAGCAGTGAAAAGGATTGATCATTGTTTTAGACAGCGGTGCAGTTAAAATTCATTTTATTCATTTTAGCATCAACTTTGCTTTGAGAAACATAAATATGTTTCACTACAAAACAAATCGGTTGTCAAGAACTTTGTCAGGATGATGATTTAAATCAATCTTAGGAACAATATACCATAAATAACTTACCTACAGCAATTAATTCCTGCTAGTTAGCATCCGGGCTAGGTTAAAAGTTAAAGAGGTTTAATGGAGTTCATACCAGCTAAAACTACCAGTTAAAACTCGACTAACTCACTCATCGCTTATTCAAGGATGATTTATAAGATCTAAATGTGAATAACTGTAATCAGCGACAGTTAGCAAAGAGACCCAAACCCCGGCAGCTCCAACGGGTCAGGGCGGTCCGCCTGGCCGGGCAAGAGATACTCCGGAACGGCCTTACCTGGAGAAAGCCTCCGTTGTTCGGCCGACACGGAGCTCTGGAAGAAGGCGAGAGCCAGAAGGCAGAGCAGGCGACTGGAAGACATGACGGCTTTTGGTTAAACGTTATCGGCTGTTTTAAAACTGTACACAGTCACTTTTTATCCTCTTTTCTTTCACTCGTCTTCACTCCATGAGCCTTCCTTCTGTATCCCACATCTCTTAAATCCCGCGATACCTTTTCACTACGTTAAAAAAACATGTCAACACAAGCCAGAAAAAAATAGCCCGCCCATTATCATCGTGTCAGCCAATGAGAAGCTTAGTAGATATGATAGAGCAATCAGCGCGGCGTATAGGCTTCAGACGAGCCAATCAGGTGACGACATATGGAAAAGAGGCGGCTTTTCATCGGCTGGCGCTCCAGAAAGTTCGTGAAAAGTGGAGAAAGTGAATCTCTGCCACGTCTGACACATTCCTGAGAGAGAGAGAGAGCTGGGGAGGAGGCGGGGAGAGCCGGAGAAGAGAGCCGGAGAGCAGACGGCAGCCCCGCCCCTCCCTCATGGTTGCCAGAGTAACATGACAACAACGCTCGCTTTATAGCCAGTTTGTAGCCGATTAACACGTTATTAATTCATTTAAACATGTTGTAGCTGTTTGAAAATGACGGAGCTGCCGAAGTACTTCACTCCCAGAGAGGTGGCCGCTCACAACACCGCTGATGACCTGTGGGTGTCGTTTTTAGGCAAAGTGTGTGACCTGACCCCTCTGATGAAGCAGTACAAAGGTGAGCCTGCAGGTTAAACCTGCAGTGGTGGTAGAAGTACTCAGAAGTACCAGTACTCCATTACAAATATACGCCCTGCATGAAAAATCCTACTTCAGTAAAAGTACATAAGTACTGCAGTAACAGTATATAAGTATTGTGATCTTGATGTAGTTAAAGTACTGTAAAATACTGTACTGTTAAAGTATTATTATATATGAAATCATTATCTGAGGGGTCGTGAGATGATTAATGGGAGAGGAAAGAAGAAAAAACAAAGTTCTTATACACAAATCTGTTTTCAGCTTTTGGACTTTTTCTCTAATCTTTGATTTCTGCTGAAATATTGGATCATTTGAACATTTATTGAAATGAAACCATGTGAGAAGTTTAGAGGTAAAAATCACTATTTGGTGGAGCTGTTAACAACTCATAGACATCTGAAATGTGACCCGACTACACACTGCTTTTAGTAAGACGTCAACAGACTAAAAGGTTGAAACCACTGGTTTCATCTTTAACAATGTGTTGGATTTTAAAAGCTTCTTAAATTATCCATTGAGTCAAATCTGCATCTGAACAGTAACTAAAGCTGTCAGATAAATGTAGTGGAGTAGAAAGTACTAGATGTACCTCTGACATGTAGAAAGTACTAGATGTACCTCTGACATGTAGAAAGTACTAGATTTACCTCTGACATGTAGAAAGTACTAGATGTACCTCTGACATGTAGAAAGTACTAGATTTACCTCTGACATGTAGAAAGTACTAGATGTACCTCTGACATGTAGAAAGTAGCAGCACATGGAAATACTCAAGTGAAGTTCAAGTACAAAGTAAGTCAATGATAACTGGGAGGCAAAGTTTCAGACATTTTACAGAAAAAAACAATCAGTCTAAAGAATAAAAACTAAACTAAACTCAACTCAAGTTTATTTATAAAGCCCTTTAAAAGCAGCCGCAGCTGACACAAAGTGCTGTACATAAAATAAAACATGGAATAAGACATATAAAACAAAGAACAATATAAAAACAATAATAAACGATAAAATAATATTAAAACAAAAACAGAAACAGAGTCTCATGCTGGGTTAAAAGCCAAGGAATAAAAATGGGTCTTATATGTGTTTTAAAAATGGACAGTGAAGGGGCTTGTCTGATGTGTAAAGGGTGGTCGTTCCACAATTTAGAACCAGCAGCAGAAAAGGCCCTATCCTACTAACTATAAAAGATTAAGAGATGATAAAAAATAAGTTGCAGACCTGTACCACATACCTGCTACACAGAAGCACTTTATATGTATGTTCTATTAGATCAAAGACACAACTTTGTCAAGGTATTAGGTGTAGTTCATTTTCATATACATGTGGTACATACTGTCATTTTGTGCCCTGGTAGGTGATGCTCTGCTGTTACCCATCATAGAGTGTGCAGGCAAGGACATCAGCTGCTGGTTTGACCCTGAGACCAAAGATGTGAGTACTCACAACAAAACGAACCAATCTGTGACCATCATTCAGCTTTGCACTTGGTTTATCTGCATGTGTGTGTGTTTGATGTGGTCTGTTCTCAGGTCCTGAGATACATCCATCCACTCACTAACTGTGTGAGCTACTACACCCCCAGGGGGCGCTTTGTGCACATCCCCCCCACCGGCCCTTGCTCAGACTGGGCCAGTGTTCACGGCAGACCGTGGTGGAGGGATGAACTCTACAAGGTGGGACTGCTGTCTGTTAAGACCAGGTGGATACGAGTCATCAACACACTGACGTCACAGGAGCAGCATTTGGAGGTGAGATTTTTACACATGTACAACACATTATTTAAAATGGATGGAAAACCAATCTATGAAGAGTCAAAGCTAACCCTCCTCAGAGTCACAACTGAGTCAGATCTGTAATCCAGTGACAGTTCAGTTGTCTGTAAATTTGACTAAACATGAACAAATATGGAGGCAAAATAAAAAAAATACTGAAAGTAGCTGCAACTGAAATGGAAGCTGTTTGTAATGTGAGTCTTGATTCTCTGCTTGCGTTCGTCAGGTGTGTTCGGAGGAGACTCTGGCTCAGATCCTGCAGCGTTATCTGCACTGCAACTCACACGCCTGCAGCTACACCTGGAAACACGATGGAGCCAGTCTGGACATGAGCAGAACACTCACCGAGAACAACATCCCCAACGATGACCACCAGCTTGAGCAGCTACGCCTGGACCACAGCCTCTTCACCCCTGCCATCCTCCTCCACTTCACTGATGACCTCACTGAGTGATGACCTCTGACCTCACACAGTGCTGACACTAAAAACACTAAGGAAGAGCCAAGTGTCTGCCTGCTTCACGTGTATTAAATGAGAAATGTTTGTTCCATGTTCCCCAGAGGATGAATCCCTTTTTATCTAGAACCACAATGAGGTTGATTTGAGGGTTTGAGTGAAATATCTCAACAACCTTTTGTTGGATTGTTATGAAATTTATTAAACATATGTATGTTCTTCCAGGATAAACCATAATAACTTTGATCCTCTGACTTCATCTAGCGCCATCATCTGGTCAAAATTTTAATTTGTCCAACTCTTTTGTTTATTACCAATTACACATAAAACTAAACACGGCTGGATTAAATTTTGGATTAAATTGATTAACAGAAATGTAATTGGCTACAATTTTGATAACTAATTAAGCATTTGCAAATATTACAGCTTCTCAAATATGGATATTTGCTAGTTTTGCTTTTTCTGCAATAATAATCTTAACAGCTTTGTGTCTGTGACTGTTGCTCAGACAAAACACATAATTTAATATGTTCAGTAACCCTAACCCTAACTTCAGCAGAGAGTAAGACCTCAATGCAGAGATCAGAGCTGAAGAGGTCAGTAGGTGAGTGGGTAAAACAAAAGCAGGAAGCTGATTGGTTGGGGAAAACAGGGAGCAGGGCAGGACTGACAAAGGTGATGTAGGTCAGGTGTGGAGGGAAAGTTGTGGTGGGAGGAGCACAGAACACAGAAGGAGAAAACAGTGCAAACAAAAACAAAAACCCCAAAACACAAAAAAGATTTGTTCCCAGAATGCAAATAGACCAAATTCAAAAAAACAAAAAATCCACAAAAAGAGTCCATGACCAAAATAACAAAACCCATGAGTCCATGCCAGTACACTGATCAATCACTATTAAAGACAATAATGACAGTCCTGCTAATAAATCTGTAACTGCATAATCTCCCACTCAAATGTTGGCTGCAAGTTTGACAAATAAAAATGTGTGTGAAATAAAAAAAAAACAAAACACAACACAACATATCCGGTTCTAAATAGGCATCATGAGTCTGATAACGTGGTTTAATGCTCATATAACACAGATGCATCGGACTCTGAGGACGTGATTTCAGAGTTTTATACAGTTTGTTGGTTGAGAGCAGATGTGAATTTGATTAAACTGCATAATTCCTGGTTTCTGGAGAAGTTACATAGAGAACTAAGCTTAGTCAATAAAAAAAGGAGTTATGGTTTCTGTTAAATCTGTAAGTTGATGAACTTTTATGCCCATGGACATCTGATTTTTTTAGGGAAGCACTGACTGAGGTTTGATAGAGAGAAAGGAAAGTTCAGAAGAAGATGACATCTGTGACTTCTCGGGTTAATTCGGGTTAATTTACTGGAACTAGACCTGCAGCTGAGAAAATGTTATGAAATGCTGGACTGTCAGTGTTAGAAAAAGCTCATGCTTTCTTTCAATGCGGCCTGATATAGTTATAGGTATTGGTATTATTATTGGATTTTATTACTTTATGATAGATTAGACAACTGTACAAATGGTTTATATACTTACAAAAAACTCTAAAATCCTGTTTTTTGTCATTATGGGGTGTAGACAGTAGACTGATGAGGAAAAAACTGAATTTAACTTTAGCATGAGGCAGCAACACAGCTCTGGTTGTTTTTGGTAATATTATTCATTTCAATCTTTACAGCTAATCATTGTTTATCAATTAACAATGAAATAATCACCAGTTACTTTTTTACAGAGCAGATTTCCCATGATTGTTATCAATGATGGGACACCAGTTACAAACTATTAAAACAATTTATTTTCCTGGAGTTTCGAGTGAATTCATGTAGAGTATACTTTAGTAAATCTGTTGTACCACTGTCATAAATTTTACAAATTAATCTTCTTGACTGACCTGCTGCTAGTATAATTATGTCTTTAATTAGTCTTAATAGTATAGTATATAAACAACACACACACGCACACATTTTTATAACTTCAGCCGTTGCTGTTTATTGTGTTACTGGTCGGAATTATGACATCTGCCCTCAGATACAACCTTGAAACAGTTTTATACAAACAGAGACACGTAGACACGTGTTTTCACCACGTCTGAACCTGACTGTTGTCATCATGAAGCGTCATAACCAATCTCAGCTCACAGCATTAAACTGTTACCATTAACATTAGTATTAGCTTGTTGTCCTTTGCTATAATGTTTTTGTCAAAACTAATTTGCAGCACTGCAATGTGTCCTACAAAACAGGATGGACATAAAGAGTTAAGCATAAAGTAGTAAGTCAGTGCTTTAGCCAGCTAACATTAGCCCTGAATTTAAAGCCTTTTCACCAATATTTTCTTGTTCAACTTTGCTGTTAAGTGTCATTCAAGCATAGTTGTAGAGTTTACTGATAGGGAGACAGTTTGATCATCAACATAGAAACCAAAGCAGATCATCACTGGTGTGAAAACAATGCCTGCCTGCAGAAATAATAAAAAAATATCACTGATCAAATAATTGATAAAGAAATTAGAGTATTATTACATGTGGTGCACAAAACTAATTTTTTCACTTCAGCAGCTGCTTTATTTGAAGTGAAATTCAACACTTTTTAACACACACACAAACACACACACATAGTGTTTTCCTGTTCAAAGTGCATTTGGCGGCCAATGACCCTTCAGCTTACCATTTAGACAGTCAAACTGCCAGTCAGTTAAGAAGAAGGAGAAGAAGGAGAAGAAGATAAGAAGGGAGTCACATAGATTGAAGAAATAGAGAGACATCGACATGACAACTGAATACCATGACGACACTGAAGATGAAAGCAGCTCCTTCTGGAACAAAGGTACCTGTCTGTCCTTCCACCTGTCTAGTGATGCAAGTATTCTGATCCTTTACTTCAGTAAAAGTACTGATACAGCAATGTAAAATATTCCAGCACAAGAAAAAGTCCTGCATGAAAAATCCTACTATAATAAAAGTACATTTGATCTTGATGTAGTTAAAGTACTGCAGCAACAGTAGTGACTGATATATTATTATATATGACATCATTATATTATTAATACTGAAGCATCAGTGTTAGAGCAGCATGTTACTGTTGTAGCTGCTGGAGGTGGAGCTAGTTTCAACTACTTTATATACAGTTAGCTAGTTTAGTCCAGTGGTTCCCAACCTAGGGGTCGGGGCCCTCCAAAGGGTCACCAGATAAATCTGAGGGGTCGTGAGATGATTAATGGGAGAGGAAAGAAGAAGAAACAAAGTTCTGATACACAAATCTGTTTTCAGCTTTTGGACTTTTTCTCTAATCTTTGATTTTTGCTGAAATATTGGATCATTTGAACATTTATTGAAATGAAACCATGTGAGAAGTTTAGAGGTAAAAATCACTATTTGGTGGAGCTGTTAACAACTCATAGACATCTGAAATGTGACCCGACTACACACTGCTTTTAGTAAGACGTCAAAAGACTAAAAGGTTGAAAACACTGGTTTCATCTTTAACAATGTGTTGGATTTTAAAAGCTTCTTAAATTATCCATTGAGTCAAATCTGCATCTGAACAGTAACTACAACTGTAAATGTAGCTAACAGATAAAAGACTCACCTGTCTGTCTGTCTCTCTGTCTGTCAGAGCCTTCTCAAGTCTCCTTCTTAGGTGTCTCCAGGTTCAGACGTTGGTTGTTTCCTGGACTGACGGCTGCAGTTATCCTGATTATGATCATCGCGCTGGGAGTCAGCAGTGAGAACACACAGACAATACATTATATTGTTATTCTGTGCTTTCTGTGTTGTTAATGGTAATGTAACAAAAATATAGATATGCTATTTAAACCTCTATTGTTAATGCATTAATCACTTCAAAAATACCTTGTACTTTATAATAATCTAGCTAGTAATACTTTACTATAACTGATACAGTATTTAAATTTTTACTACAAAGACCTTTACTGCCTTATTTACTGACTAGCTTCCTTTTAGTGGTATTAAAAACCGGAGCTGCAACAATTAGTCGATTTATTGACTAGTACTACTACTAGTCAACTAGTCAATTGACAGAAAATTAATCGTCGTCAATAAATGCTGTTTTGAGCTTCTTAAATGTGAATATTTTCTGGTTTCTTTAACCCTAACCATAACCATATAATACTGAATATTGAATACCTTTGGCTTGTGGACAATACAATACATTTGAGGACGTCATCTTGGGGTTTGGGGAACAATGATCAAGATGTTTCACCATTTCATAGATCAAGCAACTAGTCAAATAATCAAGAATATAATAGTAGTCTATAGTAAGTATGTAGAATAATCTAAAAAATATAGTTTTTTCCCCAAAACATGCAAAGAAGATATAAGGTTTTTTTTTAGACTTGTGCCTTTCCTCATAGGCTACTCAAAGCCCACCTGAGAGGTAAAACCCAGGGGCAAGAAGTCCACCAAGCCCCTTCTTTCTTCCACGTTTTCCACAGGTTTCTTGCTTTTAGTGCACTACTGATAGCAGACTGAAAGGCTGTAGCCACAATTCTTCTGTCATTTGGATTTTGCTGAATGGACAATCAGAGAAATGTTTACAGAGATTTTAGTGAGAAAATCAACCTGAAATTGTAAAAGCGAGGGGGACATGTTCTGCTCGTACCTAACTTACGCCACTGCGACCATATTAGTTGAGGAATAACATCTGAAAGTTTAAATATACAGTTTATTATGATAAATGAGCTGCAGTTCTGTGTTTTAAAATCAAACTTCATAAATGGCAAGTAATCCCTGGTAACCTGGGAAAAGGGTTAATCATTTTAACCTTCAACCCTTACACACACACACAAAATAACTGTATGTGAAATGTTGCACCAACATACTGTATTACATCTGTGTTTGTGTGTGTGTGCTTGTGTGTGCAGACACAAAGACATCAAACCGTTTGTGGTCTGTGGAAAAAGGTTTGTCCAACCTGACTCTATCACTGAGTGCTGCACAGCAGCTCACCACAGGTAACACACCTGTCTGTTCCTTCAGTCAGAGGAGGTGATTTAAAAGACAATAATAGACTCCCAGGTGAATCAGAATAGAAAAGAAAGAATGAAGTATGTTCCTCTGTTCCAGATGCAGCTAAAGAAATTTACCGGCTGAAGTTTGCTGTGGAGAGCAACAAGGACCAGCTGACCTCAGGTGTAATACACACTGCAGAGCAATGGTTCCTAACTGAGCAACACTCAATTGTACTAAGTGTATTATATTGACATGCTGTGTGTTTGTGTTCAGTATCGGAGGTCCTGAAGCAGCTCTCAGCTCTGGACACTATTAGAAGGACAGTTGCTACGCTCAAATGTTCCCTCGAACGCTTTATCAATAATGGTACACACATACACATGCACTTAACATACACTTACCTTAATGTAAACTGTGGGTGTCATTTTCTAAAATTTGCATTACTCTTGAAATCATTCCTTGCTTTCCAAAATGGTTGAAAAGTGATGTAATTTTCCAAAGGTTCCTACAACTTTTCACAATGTTCCCACTTTCCACAAATGTTCTTGCTTCCCAAATTCAATTAAAAAAGTTTTTCAAATAAAAAATGTCTTTACTCTTCAAATTGTCCCCAATTTCCAAAGTTTTGACTTTCCACAATGTCCCCACTCCCCAAAATGTCCTGTGGCTCTTACTCGTCAAAATATTCCTCATTTTGTAAAATGTCCTCATCCTCCATAACTCCCAAATCTCCCAAATTGTCCTCATTTTCTAAAAGTTCCTATGTTAAAATGTTCTCTGTCTTTCTCTGTCTGTGCCTGTTGACTTGTCTGTCTCTCAGCTTCAGTGGCAGATGGTTGTTGTCCTCTGGGTTGGGATCTATTTGCTGGGAGCTGTTATTACTTCAGCACGACAGATCTGGCCTGGCACGATGCCAGAGACTGGTGCAACGGGCATGAATCTCACCTGGTCATACTCATCACTGATGAGGAGTGGGTGAGACAGTCTGTCATTTCAGATTATTAGAGTTGCTGTCAATGCACAAACTGTGAAATTACAGACATAAGAACAAGTTCTGAATCAACAAACACCTCGTCTGTGGTGGAGTTGAGACATACAACATGGTGTCATCTGCATAATAATATTATGGGATATTGGGTGGGTGGGTACAGTACTGGGTGGGAAAAGAAACATTATTCATGCAAAGAGTTAATACTAATGGACTAAAAAAAATACTAAATACTAAAAGAGTAAACGAGTTTCACAAAGTTAAATCAGCTACAGCAACATGTCTCTGACTGTTTGTTACCACGGTCCAGGAATTTGTTATTCGTCACACCAACGGCATCTTCTACTGGGTCGGTCTGACTGATGAGAGAACAGGAAAGTGGGAGTGGGTCAACCAGACACCGTACATCATGAATCGCAGGTTGGCCTGTCTGTCTCCTTTTGTAGAAAGAGAAGATATTTATTTTTGATTAATCTTACCTTTAGCTAGCCTAAATTGCCTCTTGAGTACTGTGATTGATAAGCTCCACTGCTGTGTAAGGGTCCAACTGACTTGTACAATAAAACACAACGTGTGTACCTTGTGTTCATGTTTGATCAGTGTTATGTTTTGACTTTTCAGGCGCTGGATGCCTGGTCAGCCTGACAGCTGGACCCATCACGGCCTCGGCCCCGGAGACGAGGACTGTGCTCATCTGCACAGAGAGGGACGCTTCAATGACCTACACTGCTCCACCAGGATGCGTTACATCTGCCAGAGACACAGCCAGCACAGCTAAACAGCATTCCTGCAGTCCAGGCTCCACCTACACATTGCTTATGTCATATGTGTTGATATCCACTGTAGACTGTAAGACAATACCACTAAATAATTTGATCCCAACAAACTGCATTGTTCATCTGTTTGTGTTTCTGTTGTGTCCATGCTAACGCAGCATCGTGGCATCACGTGCCAACGCCACACTCTCTTTTGGGGAAAGAATCATGCTTCACATCACAGGAGAAACAAGAACATGTAAAAAGGCTGTTATGCAGCAGGTTGAAAGTAAAAAAAAAAATTAATCCAGATCTCCGGTTCCAGTCTAATGCGACCTGGTGACTGGATTAAATATGTGTAAATGTCGAGATAAGCAATTTATGGTTGTTGTTATCTCGTTAAGCCACTTGGACAAAGACAGGCCTAAACCTGAGTGTTTGCAATATGAAGGCAAATACTAGGTTGAGGTTGAGGCAAAGTAGAAAATAATTAAAAACATGTTTATAAAATAAAGTATTGTTTAACAAAAAGTGAATGACGTTTTGTGAAAATACCCAAATGTGCAGATCTGGTCTATTCTAGACTTCACTACGTCAGCTGCTATCATAAGTTGAAACCAAAATTAACACATAAACATGCTTCAATGTGTTTAGACAATGGATTTAAACCAGTTAAAATATTAAACGTCTCGCATAGCGGCTTGTGATAGTTTTCAGTTGTTTTTTAAGAGGTTAGAGGGAGAAGAAAAGAAGTAAAAACAAAAGAAAAATGACAGTGAGCAGAGCGGAGCAGATTTCATTACAATGGAACAGCTGAAATTGAAAACTTATTTCTCCAGAATGCAAAACTTTACATAGTAAATAGTAAAAAAAACATTCAGTGTCTTAAAGAACAACAGCAGATTTAACAAGCTGTAAATCTGAGACAAACAAACAAAGCTCAAAGCCCTCCACTCTGCTGTTAGACATATTTTGTTGGCCAAAAAGTAGTTCATGTAGTCAGGACTGACAGTACAAAATACTCAGCAGGTACATATTTTACTAAGTTGCTAAAACTGCTAAACTTCCCCGAAAAAAAAAGCATCTCAGGCGCAAAATTTGTTGTTAAGAGAGACACAGAGACAGAAACTGAAGCTACACTGCATTTAAACATCAACGTGTGTGATAAAAATACCAGTACTTCAGGATTTTCATTGAATAAAAGAAGTTGTAAACAAGTGGAGAAAAAAGTCATAATATTCTGACAAAAAATATTTTCTATTCTCTTCACACACAATGAAATTTAAAAATAAATAAATCCAACTTTTTTCAGTTTTAAATTTACAAAAATCCAGCTCTAACAATCCAAATGTATCACTGTCACTGGTAAATAAATGTAGTAAAGTAAATAAATGTGGTCAAATGCAAAAAGTAAAAAAACAAACATTGTCACATAAAAAAAAGTAAAAAAAGGAAAGTAAAAAATACTGTAAAGTATGTAAGTATTAAAAAAAAAATCTAAATAATCAAACCAGGCATCAGACTTTTATATGACCTCATAAGTATAGGCAGAAAAAAGCGTCTGTCAGTTGGTCAGCAGGAACGCTCTGCTCAGGACGACCTCAGTTGAGGCTCCACCCAGGTGACACACCTCTAGGATGCACACCAGCCTCTGATTGGTCAGCTGGGATGCCATACCTATGAGATCAGCTGATAGAGAGACAGAGTGAGAGGAATCTTTATTGTCATCATTCTTCTTTTTCTTTGTGTGTCTGTGTGTATGTGTGGACTGACCTGGGGAAGGTGGAGGTGTGTGGGAGGAGAAAGCTCCATGGGACAATATGGAGATCCAGGTATTGGAGTGAGGGAGGAGTGGAGGAGAGGGGGAAGAAGAGGAAGACTGAGGGAGGAAGATGGCATCGATCAGCACACCGTCTGACAGAGCTGCAGAGAGAAGGAAAAGCGTTTAAAAATGTTTTAGTTGATTACTGAATACGGACAAATAATTATTTGAATATTTACTTGTTTTCTTGAGAGAAACACAGAAATACTTTTTTAGCACAATATTTTTTTATATATTTGTTCATAGATGTAACAAACGAGTTTTGTAGTGAGCTTTAGACATGTTTGGGGATAACTTTGGAGAGAGCTAGGCTAGCTGTTTTCCCTGCTTCCACTCGTTATGCTAAACTAGGCAAACCACAGCTTAATCCCACATTCTCATCTCATTCACAGAAAGGACGAGAACAACTATTCCTGCACATATCTAAAAGCAGGTAACAGTTTTTTGTCATGTAAGATTTAAGGCATTCATTATTGTTTTACTCACAGGATGAGGTGAATATTTTTGTGTAAAGGTCAGCAACATATGACATACACAACCCGGTGAAGGGGTTCTTTCAAGCCAACTGGAGAGCAACACTCTCACTCACATTTAAACCCTAAAAGAAGTCACACCATCAGCTGATCACCTCCACAGGTACTCATCCATGTTAGGTGCATCGCATTGTGAGTTTTCTAGGCTATTTGAAGATCTCAGAACTGACACAAAAGCTGATTAATTCAAACCGGGACAAAGAGGTGGTTGTTACATACTGGGTTTCTGTTAGAATCATTATAATAAAGTTATCCCTTATTTGCTTTATTCAAGTTATATCCATTTATTCTTGTTATATTGTTTCTCATTACTTAATGTTTCACATTACTCGTTTATGCTTAAAGTTTGTGATGCTTAACAGGTGAGCTTGCACCCCTTTGTTTAAGTTCAACAGGAGAGCAGCGGCTGTAAGGAGTATAAGGGCATGACATTCATCTGTACCAGAGCTGAAGTGAAGCCCTTGAGAAGAGACTCCCTTATGGAGTCTTCATACCAAACACGGGAAGGTGTGCTGGGTGCAAGCCGTGCAAGCCTCGTTAAATACTCAATGACGTCATACACACACACTAATATACGATTTGTGGTCTTTACCATATATGGAACTTGCTATCCTGTGTTTTTCCCCTTCCCCTTATGTACACTTGAATTCTATGTAACTAGGGACCTCCTAATTTTCAATAAAAGCTGGTTGGCGGAAGATGTGCCTCAGAGCGAGTAGGAGATCTGTAACTGAGCACATCTCCCCGCTCTCCTTGCAAGTAAAACTTATACTGTTGTCTTTGCCTCATTTTGTGTGTGTTTTCTTATGTCCTAGGTTGTTTGAACCTGACAGTTTCTGTAAACTTTAAAGACTTCAGCGAGTTGGTTAGGGTTGTTAATGTTCAGATAAAAAGTTATGGACCTCACAAGGATAGAAGTTCAAATGAGTGTGTGTACCTTTCACCCTCAGTGTGTAGTAGTCCTCAGAGACAAACCTTCCAGTGATGGTCGCTCTGCCCCCTAGCGCAACAGCATTTGCCTGCTCCTCCCTGCAAACGTGGTCATAGTGCATCTTCAGTGTCTCCATGGCAACAGGTGGGAAAGCAGGAACGGACGGGGCAGTGACAAAGGATGAAGCATCTTCATCATCATTATCATTGTCTTCATCAGTGTTGGTGTTTTCTAGAAACTCCATGGAAGCTTCAAACAGAATAACTGCAGACAGAGGGGTTATTTTATGATGTACACACACACACACACACACACACACACACACGCACGCACACACACACACCTGTGTTATTGTTGTGCTCTGGTTGTAATGTGACCCAGGGACGTCTGTAGAAAGAAACACAGATGTCTGAACATTTATCGGAACAGTTCAATAATTTGTGTAATCTGAGATTTTGAGAAAAAAAGTAATAATTTTTTCAAAGAAAAATGTTTTTGTTTTCTACTTTAGAAAAAGAAATGTCATAATATTTCAAGAAAGGAAGATTAAATATAAAAAAATTCTTTCTGAGACCAAAATTCAGAATATTATAAGAAAGTTTGCTGTAATATTACAAGAGTTAAATTACAGTTATATTTTGAGAAAAAACATTCTTTTAGTCAAATATCTTAATATTTCAAGAAGAAAATTCTTGAGAATAAAGTCAATGTTTTTTACAAAAAATATTTCTATATTATTCCGATGCCTTCCTAAATTAATCACCTAAGTCATTGAACCATTTGTATGAATATATGATATTTACTAACATTTTTAATCAAAACAGTTATAACAACAGATGCCTATTGACAAAAAAGCAACAAGGTCAGTCAAGGCCGTTTGAAATGGAACTGAAGAGCCTGCAAATCATTAAGATCATCAATTAAGATCCATTTAGTTTCAGGAATTCATCTTTCACATGGTAAAGTAATGGCCAGATTCTGAAGGATGATGAGTCTCTTGGGATGAAGATATCTGCAGTGTTCAATATTACTATGCATGCTGTCACGCCATCTTGAAAAGCTTGTAAAATTGCCTCAGTCATACTCTTGACAGGTTATACTAAAGGGGTACAATGGCATGATCTGTTTAAATGAGGATGGCCATCATCATGAGGAAGCAAAAAATGACACAGGAAATTATTTTAAGAGGCTGACAATATATATAAATACTATAGTTGAATATATTTAGAGAAAAATGTCATGATGTGGAAAATCCCTGGAGGTCAGGGAAATTGACAACCGGCAAGAAAAAACTCACTTCTTCTGTTGAGTTTCTGCCTGCAGCAGCTGCTTCCTCTTACACAACTTCCTACACACACACACAGAGAGAGAGAGAGAGAGAGAGAGAGAGAGAGAGAGAGAGAGACAGAGAGAGAGAGAGAGAGAGAGAGTTAACACACTAAAAACAACAGTTAAAATTAAACCCTTCTTATTTTTTTTCTAACTCACCCTCCTCTCCGGTGCAGGAGGCGGGGCGTCAGGTGACTGACAGCTGAAAACGGAGAAGTTGAAGAGAAAGAAGAGGAGGAAGGGGAGGAGAGAGATGGTTGGGGTGAACGAGGGGTGGAGGGGAGATTGAGGACAGAGGAGGAGGAGAATGAAGAGACAGAAAAGTGAGGAGAGGAGGATTTAGAGAGACGAGGGGAGGATGAGGAGGAGGGTGAGAGAGAAGCTCTGTCCATCCACAACAGACAGCGATCCTCCTGAAAGAGAGAAGAAACAAAAAGAAAGAAAGAAAGAAAGAAAGAAAAAAAGAAAGAAAGAAAGCCTTTTATTGTCATACAAGTATAATGAGATATCAAGCTTCACCATCATGTGCACACATAAATAAACAAGTCAAATCAAAATTTTATTTATATAGCCCAAAATCACAAAATACATTTGTCTCAGAGGGCTTTACAATCTGTACAGGGAGTGACACCCTCTGTCCTTAGACCCTCGATTAGTGAGGAAAAACTTGCCCACCAAAAAACCTTTTAACAGGGAAAAAGGTGAAAGAAACCTCAGGAAGAGCCACAGAGGAGGAATCCCTCTCCCAGGACGGACAGACGTGCAATGATGCCACATGTACAGAACAATCAACACACACATATTGTACACTCACAATGAATAATAATGAATTACAATGGATGATAAGAATAGGTTACAATGAATGATGAATTATTACAGTAACAGTGGAACTTGTGATAGAGACACAGATGCACAGCAGCAAATCATTAACTAACTATAAACTGTAATGGGGATATGGTAACAATGATGACGGTGACAACACATGCAGAAGACGCCACGCAGGACCACAGCAGCAGACACAGTCCACAAGAACCTGCTGGACGAGAGAGCACAGAAACTCTGGGGACAAAGTTTAGTTAGTAACATGATGGATGGATGGATGGATGGATGGATGGATGGATGGATGGATGGATGGATGGATAGATAGATAGATAGATAGATAGATAGATAGATAGATAGATAGATAGATAGATAGATAGATAGATAGATAGATAGATAGATAGATAGATAGATAGTCCCCCAGCAGTCTAGTCCTATGGCAGCATAACTAAGGGATGACCTGAGCCAGCCCTAACTATAAGCTTTATCAAAAAGGAAAGTCTTAAGTCTACTCTTAAAGGTGTTGATCGTGTCTGCCTCCCGAACACAGAGTGGTAGTTTATTCCACAGAAGAGGAGCTTGATAGCTGAAAGCTCTGGCTCCCAATCTACTTTTAGACACTATAGGAACCACAAGGAACCCACCATCCTGGGAGCGCAATGTTCTAGTGGGGTGGTAAGGTACTATGAGCTCTTTTAGATATGATGGTGCCTGGCCATGAAGAGCTTTGTAAGTTAGTAGAAGAATTTTAAATTCTATTCTAGATTTAACGGGTAGCCAGTGCAAGGAAGCCAAAATGGGAGAGATGTGATCTCTGATCTTGGTTCCTGTCAGAACACGTGCAGCAGCATTCTGAATCAGCTGCAAACTCTTAAGAGACTTATTAGAGCAGCCTGATAGCAAAGAGTTACAATAGTCCAGCCTAGAAGTAACAAATGCATGGACTAGCTTTTCTGCATCCACTTGAAAAATGATGCGTTTCTGTTCTTCTGAATGTGGAAACCAGCAGGGACAATTACAATAAATATGTTATATAATTATATATATAATTATTATTCAAGTATATTCATTTACTGTCGTTTATATCATAGTTTTGTCAACACTTCCCAGCTGTATTTAATAATTTCTAATAATATAATTAATCAATTTATGTGAGCTGGACACCACAGAAAATGGATGGACAGAGTAACTAACTAAAAAATTATTAATTAATTTAAGTTATTAAAGATTTTGTTACCTCTCCTCTGTGGCAGTAGGTAACCATGGCAATGGTTGCCTGGATACAGAAGGTGCGTCGCTCCCGGTAACAGAGCCTCTCCACCTCCCTCTTAAAGTTCGCCCCTTGCAGGAAACCTGGCTCACCTGTCCACACACACACACACACATACATACACACACACACACACACACACACACACACACACACAGTCGTGTTTCCTTGACTTCACATTGATTTACATTATGAGGACTTGCTTTTTGTCCTCACTTGTGACTGTATATCTGGTACACACACACACACACACACACACACTCACTCTCTCTGAATACTTTAAATTAAAGTGATGATAATAAATGACCTCTCCTGTCTTTCATGTATTTTTCCAAGGAGACAGGAGGAGGCGGGTAGATGAAGAAACCTCCAATCAGAGCCCTACTCAGCACATGTGCCTCATCCAGACTTCTCAGCCACTGCAGGAACTGTCTCACCGGCCGCAGCTTACGGTAACTCATCTCTGAGTGGTGGCCCAGACCTGCCAATCAACCAATTAGGAGCCAGGACAGAGATTAGTTAACCAATGAGTGAGAGGACAAACTGATGCAATAATGACAGAGAACATTAAACTTATTTTAATAGCTCACCAGACTTCGGATATTAACTTGTACTCATCACTACAGTGTTATTGGTACTGATAGAAAGGATGAACAGAACTACCTGTAACACTTCTTACCTGTGCAGTACACCTGTGTGTATGTTGTATTTGTCAGGTAGAAGCAGCTGTTTGTCTGATCTGAAACCTTGATCAACTTTAGTCTGGTACAAACAACCACTGACACTGCAGACATAGAGATAGATAGAGAGAGGTAGATGAAGAGAGAGAGAGAGACTTGAGCTGTGAGCATCAGATGTACACGAAGCTGAACCAACACAGGAAATAACATCAACACAAACAAAGAGACATTTGTTTGTGTGCATCTCACATGGGTGGAGCTTGCGGTGGGTTTCAGGTTGAGACGTGGAGAAGAGCTTCACCATGATTGGCTGATCGCTGGAACTGTCCTCCAGTTGCAGCCAGCGATACTCCAAGAGCTCTGCCCCTCGACCATCTACCAATGATAACATATGTTAGATGTTGCATGCTTGTAAGAAAAAGATCATCAACATGTTTGTCTTGGTCAGCGTGGCAACCCCTTACCCTTGCTCCTGATTCGCTCTGGTCGTCCTGAGAACATCAGCAGGCCGATGACATCACACAGGACACCGTGAGGACTGTCCAGGAGCTTCTTACTGACAGAGACAGAGAGTACGTTGCTATGTTTGTGAGGACATTTTGGCACCTAAAATCGCCTCACAGCGGTTTTAGGTGCATATGTGTGTACCTGCTATAGAAGCTGTAGGTAGGTGCAGGTGGCAGGTATTCAGGTGCAACAGAGGATTCTGGGAGAACAGCGATGCGAGCGGCCGGATTTCTGCTGTTCACACTGATCTCTGCAGAGAGCAACAGAAAGAGAGCGGCGAGTCAGTGATGAAGATATCTGTTCTCCGTCTGATCCTCCTCTGTTGCTCTTCCATTTATTTCCTCGTCAAAAGAGTTTTCAGTGAGTTCTACTTCAAATAATTTAAGGACAAAGGATGTTGTGTTCCTGTACAGTTTGTAAAGTCTCCTGAGGCTAATGTGTGATTTGTGATATTGGGCTATCATTTTGTTGTTCTTCTTCTTCTACTTCTTCTCGTTCTCCTAACCCTAACCCTTCGGGGGTCTCCACAGTGAATCAGTTACACCTTTCCTTTCATTTTAGCTGAAACTCTTCTATCACACATCACACCTGACACTTTTCTCCACCTGTTCCAACCTGCCTGCACAAATAAATAAATAAATACTTAAAATCCTGCACCTTCTTTATCTCTTCTCCACATCATGATAGAACAACTTGAACCCTGCTCCTAAGCTTCTAGTCTTGCTACCTTTCCCCCTGGTCTCCTGGTCACAGAGTATGTTTACCTTCATCCTTTGCATCATGGCCAAAGATTTAGATAGATAGATATACTTTATTAATCCCAAAACTGGGAAATTACAGGTTTTTAAAAAAAGATAGATATACTTTATTAATCTTACTTTATTAATTAATACCTATGTCGTCATGCTCTGCCTGGTAATGCTGTTTGACTCTGTAGCAGCTCAGGCTGATGATGTCACCTGGTTTCACATGGCAGTACCAGCTGACACACACACTGTTCCACAACACCACACACACACTTCCTGTCCTGTCGCACGCCTCCAACACCGCCTGAACAGAGAGAGACAGACAGAAAGACAGACAGGTACTTAACAAGGTGTGAAGTCTGATATTAGATCCTTGTCATTTACATCATTTAAACATAAATAACTGAAATTGAAGCCTGTGTGTGTTCACTGACCTTATATGGGCACTCACAGTTCCGGTCTGTTCTCCCATAATACATCAGGTGTGACTTGTTTATGATGCGTATGATCAGCTGATGCTGGACAGCACGTCTGGTAACGGCCCGATGGCCCGAAAGGAAGGCGTCACGCAGCTCGGACACCGTCACAGTGGGACATCTTACTGTCACCACAAAAAACCTTGCTGGATTAAAAATTCATAACACAAAGAGTAATATCTGGGTGTCAAAAGTTTAACAGACGTCTCTCTTGTGAAGGGAATTTTAGTTGCAGTACCACGAGTGGTCACTGAGCAAACTGGCAGCACTGTATCAGCTTTATTTAAACATCTGTGCTCCTCACCATCCTCCTCTTCATCCTCATCCTCATCCTCTTCCTGAGTGGGCAGAGTTTCCTTCCACGCCTCCCCGCTGTAGTCCACATTGTTCCACAGAGGGAGAAACACAATCCTATTGGCTCTCAGAGGAACCAAAGAGCCTATGGGATCAATCAATCAATTAACCAATTAAAGACAGGTGGGTGTGGCTTAGGTATGTGTCTTCAGATAGTGATCTACCTGCTACCGCTGAGGATCCAAACCAGGGCAGAGAGTCCCAGTCCACATCCAACATCCTGACTCCATCTTCTTCATCATCATCATCATCATCTGAAGTGCAACCTTTGACCTCCACACTCACCAGTGTGTACCTACGAGAACAGAATATACAAAGTATATTACTGTAGTATTACTGTGAAAAGTTACTGCGTGAGGACACAGTGAGCTGGAGTAAGAGACTGAATATTCTCATTCATCCAGGTCATAGTTATCTGAAGGAGATTAAATCGATCGCAACTGGACTTGGTTATTTGTCTTTGAAGACGTTTCACCTCTCATCCAAGAGGCTTCATCAGTTCATGCTAGCTTGCTAGTCAAGCCTAGTGCTGGGACTAGTCCAACTAGCTGGTGTAGAAACCCAGGTATTTAACCTCTGTGGAGGCAGTCACATGGCCAGTGATGTCATTGGCTCATTAACACTCCATGTGCCCAACGACAGTCGTTTAGTGACAGTCGTTGGGGGTGGTGAAAGTTAGTTTCGACTTTGTTAGTGCTCTATTGTGTTATAGAGTCATATATAGAGTCACATGGGGTATTTTGTGAATGGCTGTTGTTCTTAGAGGTTAAGTTGCTGAATCTCCTGGGAATAGATGAAAGGGCAGCATTGTAAATTGGAGATAGATGGTGTCTCAGACCTCCTCCTCTGTGTAGTGTTTGTTTTTCTAATTTCACATAGATGGCTTCTTTTACTCCTCTTTCAAACCATCTGTCCTCTCTGTCCAGGATGTGAACATTGTTGTCCTCAAAGGAGTGAGCTTTCTCCTTGAGGTGTAAGTAGACTGCAGAGTCTAGGCCTGAGGAGTTGGACCTCCTGTGTTGGTACATGCGCTTGTGCAATGGTTGCTTAGTTTCCCCAATGTAGAGGTCTTTGCATTCCTCATTGCACTGTACTGCATACACCAGATTGTTTTTCTGAGTGTGTGGTGTTCTGTCTTTGGGGTGAACCAGTCTCTGTCTGAGTGTGTTGCTGGGTTTGAAATACACAGGGATACAGTGCTTGTTAAAGATCCTCCTGAGTTTCTCTGATACCCCAGATACATATGGAATGACTATGTTGTTTCTTTTGTCTTGTTTTTCTTTCTCAACCCCCTTCTTGGTGTTTTTTCTGGAGCCAGCTGCTGGAGTAAGAGACCAAAGTTTGTGCCTCTTTTCTCTTTATTCAATCAAGAATCGGTTTTAAATTGAATTGAAAACGTGAGATTCCCAAAGATTCCCCATGTCCAAGTGACATCATACCTGCTTTCTCCAGAGGTCCTGGGGCATGCTGGGAGCTGAGCAGTCATGGCGGGGGTAAAGGTAGCGTTAAGTAGTGTCGCTCCTGACCGCAGGATGTGTCTCTCCACCAGCCGGTTCAGACCAGGATCCAGAGTCACACGGAGCCTGCAGTCCCTGTCTGTCAGCGTGATGTCATACAGGTCCTCGCCTGAAGACACCCAAGCAGAAAGGACAACAGTCATAGCAGAAGAGACACCCAGTGAGGGGACACCAGTCCAGTGATGTTATATATATGTTATAGCTGTACAGGTGACAAGTAAATCCTGTCTGTCCTGTTTTTTCCCCACTTTGTCCTATCCTGTCCTGGTCATGCCCATGTCGTGTTTTATCCTACTTTGTACCTTTCCGACTTTGTTGTGTTCTGCTTTGTCCATTCCCATCCTACTTTGTCCCTGTCCCATCCTGTCCTACTTTATCTCATCCTGGCCTATTTACTTTGTCCATGTCCTGTCCTACTTTGTCCCCACCCATCCTGCAGTGTCTGACCGTTGAGGACAGCCTGGGGGAAGTAGATGGAGGATCCCTGGTCTCTGCTGTAGCGCTGCATTTCCACCACGAAGACAAACTGCCTGCAGATAGCAGAAAATGATGATGATGCCTGCAAGACAAACATATGGGGGGAAAACCCACCATTAAAAGACAGACGAAAAAGAAGAGAGAAGGAAAGCCAATAAATTAAGGAGACTTTATGAGGTCGCACCTGTTTTAAAATGTGGCTGTTCTTATGTAAAATAAACCAATACAGGGGAAATTAAAATAAAGTTTGGACTTTAGTTGGCCATGTACAGCATTAATTAGCATCAGTTATTATCAATACTGCTACATGCTATAGTAACACACCTACTACATATCTATAATTGATTTAGCGGCTCTTAACTGATATAAAAACTCTTCTTTTACTGGCCTCATAATTTAATGCTGTTTTATTTATCCTAGAAGAGTTTGAACAGATTTTTACTCCTTGTGGTGGTTTTATGGATAATTATCATATCGTTAATCCACAAATATCTGAACGAGTCAGGTGATCTGTTGATAAACCAGCCGGCTACAACACCGATGAACCAACTAATCGATGATGATCATAATACTGATTGATTGATTCAGACCTTGTTTGGACCGGGTCTAGTCCGGGTTAGCGTCCTCTGGAAGACGCAGCCAGTTGCCGCCATGTTGGCCAGGCAATGCAAACAATAACAGTACGGTGCATTGTGGGAAAAAAACACTGTTAAAAAGGAACATTTCTCTTATTTATCTTTGTCAAGGCTGCAAGTTGAAGCTTTTTATAACAAGATCAACCAAAACCAAAGAATCTTTGAAAATATTCCTTGAAATTTTTTTTATTTTTTATAATGCCAATTGTTAATTGGCATTTTAAAAGGAACAATACCAAACAGTGTTAACTTCTACTACCTGATTTAACGCTTTTCTGTGTCATACATAGTAAACTAGTTTATTTTGGATTTCTAAATGTTGATCAAGACAAAACAAATTTCAACAGTTAATTAATCAGGAAAATAATCAGAATAACTAAATTTCAGCATCATAAATGAGTTGCAGTTGTGTTTTAATACGCTGTAATAGACTTTAAACACAGAGACATGATGAAGAAACATCCTGAGTACAAACTCACCTGCTGACAGACACTCTCTTACACTTTTTAATGGATTATTGTCTTTATTTAACAGTACAATATACAGGTTTGTATGAAGGGACGCAAGACAGAGAAAAAAGAATCCAACTGAGAACTTCATAAAACGTTTGTATAGCAATAAAAGACTCTAAAAGTAGACACATGCAGCCGTACAGAAGCTCTAAATGAAATACAGTTCAGCTGGTACCATAAAGGCTCTGTGTGAGTCACTGTGATGTAGATGTTCCTTTACACTCTGCGTGTGAAGTGCTGCGAGTCTCTGAACTCCAGGTAGAGGCTGAACAGCAGGTGCAGAGACTGGATCCGGCTCCTGTAGACAGGGACATCCAGCAGGCTGCAGACGGCATCCGTGTACTCAGCCAGGTTGCAGTAGAGATGGGCTGGCGGCAACTGCAGGCAGCCCAGCAGCTCCTCCAGCTCCGCTGGCCACTCCTGCATCAGGCTGTCGATGTCCGGCATCGGCCGCACGTACTGAACGCTGGCTGGAGGTTTGGAGCGATGCAGGGCGATGATGCTCTCCACCCAGCTGTCCACCACCCGAGGGTTCGACTGAGGACTGGCCACACTCGTTACCTTCTTCAGCTGCAGGAGAGAGACAGTTTCTCAGTTCAGACAGACAGACAGGCAGGCAGACAGACAGTTTCTCAGTTCAGACAGTTTCTCATTTCAATTGATGTCATGTTGGTTGGGGTGACAACTGTGTGTGGTGATGATCACCTCAGTGGCTCCATGCTGTTTGGTCTCCTCTGACAGCCACAGCGACAGCACCGTGGGGTCCGACTGCTTCACACTGGGCTCATCCAGAACCAGAAGCCCTAGACCGTCCGATTTACCGTCCGGCCTTGGCACCTGAACACCACACGGATCACACAGAAAGGTCAGGAATCAAAGATTTTAATAGATATATTTTAATTAAAGATTCCTTTAATATAGTGTTCATGTGGTCAAGATAACGATGAGATTGATGAGACTTAAACTAAATTTAACATAATAGGTAATGTTAGTTTTCATCAGTAAATAAAAACTGAACTGAAGGATAACATGAAAGACAATTACCCCTGCATCACTAATTATAGTCCTTTGGCACTTTAGATACCTAAACAAGAATGTTAATCTGCTCTTTAATCCAACTATTTATTATTTTTTGGTAAATTTCCTAGAAAACCAGAAACTTGTACTCTACTTGAAACCTGCTGTGTATGAAGAGTGGACAAGTATGAAATTAAATTTGTTTTGTTGGCTTCTTGGTAGATTTTTCAGTTGTTCTGCCACAAATTTAATCCCATTCAGACCTTCAGGAAGGCGTCGATGTCACCCACGGCGGGGATGAAGTCTGGGATGAACGGCTTCAGGCTGTGCTCCAGCTCCACGGACTGAGGAGTGTATCTGGGAGAACACAACAGAGGTTAGAGGTTTGAAGCCCAGCACAGTATTTTTTCCATGAGTTGTTTGGTCCATAAAATGTCAGAAAATGGTGAAAAATGTTGATCAGTGTTTCCCAAAACCCAAACTATTCAGTTTATTGTCACAGATCTGTCATCTCTGTACTTGTCCTATTAGATCTTAGTGCCGCATTTGACACCATTGACCATCAGATTCTTTTACAGAGACTGGAATATCAAATTGACATCAAAGGAGCCGCCCTAGGCTGGTTTAAGTCATATTTCTTAGACCAATCTCAGTTTGTTCATGTTAATGATGAATCCTCCATGCAAACCAAAGTTTCTCATGGAGTCCCACAAGGTTCTGTATTAGGGCCACTTCTATTCAGTTTATATATGCTTCCTCTAGGGAACATTATTAGGAATTATTCAATTAACTTTCACTGTTATGCCGACGACAACCAATTATATTTATCGATCAAGCCTGATGAAACCAATCACTTAACTAAACTTCAAGCATGCATTAAGAACATGAAAAATTGGATGACCCACAATTTTCTGATGCTAAATTCAGATAAAACTGAAGTTCTCGTAATTGGACCCAAACACCTTAGAAACTATCATTGCAGAGATTTAGCCTTAGATGGGATCACCCTGGCCTCCAGCTCCACCGTAAAGAATCTTGGGAGTTGTCTTTGATCAGGATTTGTCCTTTAATAACTATATAAAACACCTTTCGAGGACTGCATTCTTCCACTTGCGTAAGATTTCCAAAATCAGACGTATCATTTCTCAAGTGGATGCAGAAAAACTAGTCCATGCATTTGTTACTTCTAGGCTGGACTATTGTAACTCTTTGCTATCAGGCTGCTCTAATAAGTCTCTTAAGAGTTTGCAGCTGATTCAGAACGCTGCTGCACGTGTTCTGACAGGAACCAAGATCAGAGATCACATCTCTCCCATTTTGGCTTCCTTGCACTGGCTACCCGTTAAATCTAGAATAGAATTTAAAATTCTTCTACTAACGTACAAAGCTCTTCATGGCCAGGCACCATCATATCTAAAAGAGCTCATAGTACCTTACCACCCCACTAGAACACTGCGCTCCCAGGATGCTGGGTTCCTTGTGGTTCCTATAGTGTCTAAAAGTAGATTGGGAGCCAGAGCTTTCAGCTATCAAGCTCCTCTTCTGTGGAAAAAACTACCACTGTGTGTTCGGGAGGCAGACACAGTCAACACCAGGTCAACCCTTAGTTATGCTGTCATAGGAGACCAGACTACTGGGGGACTCACACACTCTCTCCTTCTATCTATCCATCTATCTATCTATCATGTTACTAACTAAACTTCTTCCCCAGAGTTTCTGTGCTCTCTCGTCCAGCAGGTTCTTGTGGACTGTGTCTGCTGCTGTGGTCCTGCGTGGCGTATACTGCATGTGTTGTCACCGTCATCATTGTTACCATATCCCCATTACAGATTATAGTTAGTTAATGATTTGCTGCTGTGCATCTGTGTCTCTATCACAGGTTCCACTGTTACTGTAATAATTCATCATTCATTGTAATTCATTATAATTCATTGTGAGTGTACAATATGTGTGTGTTGATTTGTTCTGTACATGTGACATCATTGCACGTCTGTCCGTCCTGGGAGAGGGATCCCTCCTCTGTGGCTCTTCCTGAGGTTTCTTCCACCTTTTTCCCTGTTAAAAGGTGTTTTGGTGGGCAAGTTTTTCCTCACTAATCGAGGGTCTAAGGACAGAGGGTGTCACTCCCTGTACAGATTGTAAAGCCCTCTGAGACATATGTATTTTGCGATTTTGGGCTATATAAATAAAATTTGATTTGATTTGATAAAGAAAAATATTCACAATTAAGAAGCTGAAATTGATTATCAAAAAGGTGATTAATTTAACAGTTGAAAGCCTAATTGCTACGGCTACAGTAACCAGCTGAACCCTGAACACACCGTGTGATGTACTGGAACAGCTCTTTGATCTCGGTGCTGACGGGCAGGTTGGCATAGTCAGCGGGGTCATACGCTCCCTCCGGAGCCTCGCCGTCATCGTCCGTGTCCTCTTCGTCAGAGTCTTCCTCTTCCTCCTCCTCCTCCTCCTCCTCATTGGGGCTGACCCCAGGCTGCCCGTTGATTGGCTCTGCGGCCCGCTGATGCTTGTGGTCCTCGTCAAACTCGTCGCTGCTACTATTGGCTGACATTAGGCCACACCCCCTTCTTCTCAGCCTGGACTCTGACTGAAAAAACCCCCCAAAACAAACAAACAAAAAAACAATCAAAAAACAAACTACCGTGTGTTTGCGTATTTCCAATAGAATGAGACGTCTCTCTCCAGAGGATCTTCTACTTTCTACTCCACTACACCTGGTGACGACAGGTTGATAACTACTATCAAGACAATAACATCAAGACAATAAGCCTGTGAATATTCTCTCTCATCCAGGTCATGGTTGTCTCAAGGAAATTCAATCGAACGCAACTGGACAGAGTTATTTGTCTTTGAAGATATTTCATCAGTTCATGCTAGCTTCACTAGGCTAGCTAAAAACTTCAAAGAGAAATAATCAAGTCCAGTTGCGTTCGGCTGAATTTCCTTGAGACATCAAGACAATATTTTTGTACGTTTAGTACATGAAGATGATAGTACTCATGTACTTTTACTACAGGAAGCTGACCGGAGGATGTTACCTGATGCTGGCTGCGGGGAGGCGGGCTGCAGACGCTCGCTTCCTCGTCAGACTCGACCGCTTCCAGGCTCTCGTCGTACGGCTGGTTCTTCAGGACTCTCGTGTCTCTGCCTCGGTCAGCCCGCTCCATAGGGCACCGACAGGTTACCGATAGGTTACCGATAGAATACCGACGGCGGTTACAGTCATTTATCTACCGTTTTTATTCGACCGTTTAAGTTAGCATTAGCCAACTAGCAGCTAACAGCAGACCGAGCCTCCGCAGGTCGGTGTGCTGGGATAAAGGGTCCGACAGGAAACATAAACCAACACTCTGATATATTAAATATGTTTCCAACTTTCCACTGAGATCACTTGTTGCGGTTAGCACCGTATCTTAGCAACGGGTCACGCAATGCCTCATGGGTTGACGTCTAGTGTCTTTTCAAAATAAAGCACTTCCGCGTTCATGGAAAAACAAAATAAAAGCGATATAACGAATACATATACAAACCTTGCACATATGAAACTGTATTAAGGACAATTACTCTCGACATTATCTTCATATTTACTGCATTAAAACTGTGTTTGGGTTGTGGGAAAGTGAAATAATTTATAAAAACATACACTCTGAAATCATCAAAACATAATTCAAGGATTTAATCTGTTTTATTAGCCGAATATGCAGCATAAAACACATGTACTGTTTATTCACAATGTCTGAGTCATCATTTATCATTTCTCTTTGCAGACCCTAACTCTAACCTGTTTGATCACACTGATGTTTTGTAGAGGAAGTTTCAACTATTGACCACAACACGTCATTCAGACTGAACATGTCTGCATACAAATATCATTTCAAAGCTGCGACAAAGCACAGAGCAGGTTACTACTTTAAAACTATAAATAAATAATCTCTATATGTAACTCGAAGCAATGTTTTTTCAGTGTCCATAGTAATAAATAACATTACCAGGTTTCCCATAAATTCTCATATTTTCATGTAAATATGTAAAGTTATTTCCTGACCTGACAGTGGAGCCTGCACCCAAACCCCTCTCAAAATCCCCATCATTGCTGTCAGTTGCTGTGAAATGCATTCTGGGATAGTTCACACAAATAAATGATGGCTGCTTGTGTTCAGACATTTGTCTAGAGTTGTTTATTGCTACAGAAATGTTTTATGAAGTTCTTAGTTTGATTCTTTTGCCTTTGTTTTGTGTCCCTTCATACAAACCTTTATATCATACTGTCAAATAAAGACAATAATTTAATAAAAAAAAAGAGTGTCTGTCAGCAGGTATGGAGATGAGGAGGGAGACACCACTAACCTTCCTCTAAAACATATTCAACATGCAGAGTGACTGCGTTGGTGGGTTTTAAGGGAATTCCCATGAGCAAAACTTTTCCCACATTGTTCACACCAGTATGGTTTCTCACCTGTATGAATGCGTTTGTGTTTTTTGAGATTGCTGTTTGTAGTGAAAGCCTTCTCACATTGGTCACAGCTGTATGGTTTCTCTCCAGTGTGAATGCGATGGTGTATTTGTAGATTACCGTCTTGCGTGAATGTTTTCCCACATTGGTCACAGCTATATGGTTTTTCTCCCGTGTGAATCCGTTGGTGGATTTTTAGATTACTGTCAGTAGTGAAAGCCTTCCCACATTGGTCACAGCTGTGAAGTATTTCTCCTGTATGAATGCGTTGATGGATTTTTAGATTAATGTCTGTAGTGAAAGCTTTCCCACATTGGTCACAGCTGTACAGTTTCTCTCCTGTATGAATGCGTTGGTGTTTTTTTAGATGACTGTCTTGAGTGAACATTTTCCCACATTGGTCACAGCTGTACGGTTTCTCTCCAGTGTGAACACGTTGATGGATTTTAAGACTACTGTCTGTAGTGAAAGCTTTCCCACAATGGTCACAGCTGTGAAGTTTGTCTCGTGTGTGAGCTCTCTGATGAATCTTTAAATATGCCATTGTCGTGAAGGCTTTGTCACAGTGCTGACAGCGATGATGTTTGAATCCCTTTTTTTCTGTTTGTTTCTATGACAACAGACAAACACACAGAGAAAGCGTTTAAGTAAGATGACAGTGATCTAAAACCATAAATAACATCACGCCTGTGGAACAGTAATCAAGTCGAACTAAAGCAGCTGTATGGGAGTGTCAACAGAGGGGGCAAATGCCCCTGACTTCTTTATTATTAGTCAACAAACACATTATAGAGTTACACTGGGAAATGCAGGATCCAAACCAAATTGTCCATACAAAGCAACTGAACAAAGAAAAAAACAATAATGTAACTGTCTATGTCCCTTCATCAGAATGAATTTTGTCGATTGCAGGTTGCCAGATCTTAATAAAATCAATGTATGCAGGGCAAATGCTCGTCTTTCCAGAAGCACTATTTTCAATATTGCCGCATTCCAGTCTACCAGTGTAGGATCATCCTAAGAGATGCTATGTTTAAGGATCACTTTCTTGCCCAAAACAAACTAATCTTTCCTCCCTGAGAGACACAACCTTCTCATGTCACTCTGCTCCATGGCAACCAGCATTGTTGTTGTTGGTGATAAATTTACATGTCGACTACAATGACTCCTGTCATTTTGCAGTAGAGTTCTTGAGACTGAATGAGTGTCGTCTTGGCCTGAAGAGGCATGTTGATGTACTACTCACACTAGTCATCACCATGTGTATGACCCCAAGGAGGTCCAGTTCTTCCTCCCTGCCTCCTCCTGTTGTCCACCCTCGGGAAGCAAAGCCACATTGAGGAAATCCTGATCACCCAAATTGCCAACTTCGCCCTTCAATCTGCCCTCAAGGTCACAATAATCCCCTCAAGGTCACTAACCCTAACCCAAAAAGCCCACCCTTGACCCAGACATTCCTAACAACTACTGACTGAAATTTCAGTCAGGCTTTTGTTCAGCATACAGCACTGAAACAGCTCTGCTCAGAGTTATGAATGACCTGTTGATGACAGCCGATGGTGGGTCTCATTCTCCTTTATGTGACACAGTGGATCACAGTATCTTTTTTAATCCTCTTCAGACTCTGAATGTAGGTCTAGCTTGCTGCCTGTCACCTGTGGTGTTCTGCAAGGATCGGTTCTTAGCCCCATCCGTTTATCCTTTACATGGTTCCTCTTGAACATGTCATTAGCAGACATGGGACGCAGCATTGCTATGCTGATGATAACCAGCTGTACATCTATTCTGCCCCAAACGCTTCTGTAGCCATGTCACGCCTCAGCACCTCTCTCAGACCCCGACTACACACTGCTTTTAGTAAGACGTCAAAAGACAAAAAGGTTGAAACCACTGG
Source organism: Pampus argenteus (assembly GCA_036937835.1). Classification (NCBI taxonomy): domain Eukaryota; kingdom Metazoa; phylum Chordata; class Actinopteri; order Scombriformes; family Stromateidae; genus Pampus; species Pampus argenteus. Next base: position 147,116 of record CM072860.1, read on the forward strand.
TTTCATCTTTAACAATGTGTTGGATTTTAAAAGCTTCTTATATTATCCATTGAGTCAAATTATCACTTGTGTCTGAAAATTAACTAAATCTACAACACACTGGATTTCATCCATCTGTAGTATTGTGAAATAAATTAATGCATAATAATCATAAAACCATGAATTTCTTCAGGCTATAGTCTATAATACCATCTAAATCTATAATTGTTGCATAACAAGATCTGGATACTTCTTCCACCACTGCAGATATGTTAAAAACATTGATGCCACCTGTTAGTAGTGAAGCAACAGTGAAGCTCAGTGACATTAACTAGAAATAGAAATTTGATTTGTTTTTTTTCTCATTTTTTGCCCATCTGGTACAGAGGTGTTCGTGGAAGACCTGGGAAACACCAGGGAACTACCGAAGAGAAGAGTCTACATTTAAAATTCCTCAAACACCAAGTAAACAGTTTACTTAAGAACTTTTTTATAATACTCGAGACTCGTCCCTGTGTCTTTAGTCTTGTTATGAAGTCGGTTTTATCATGAAGTCATAAACACTGACCTGTTCATTCGAGGTAGCAGAGGGTGAGCCTGATTCTTCCCTTATAATGGGGCGCTGCTCTGGGTTCTGGTTCTCCTCCGTTACGCTCTGGTCCTGGTCAGTAAAATCCAGCAGGTCCCATCTCTGACTGACAGACTGTTCTTCTTCTTCTTGTTTTTCCTGTTTTATTTTGGGTAACCAGCACTGAGGTGCATTACTGCCGTCAACTATGTTGTAGTGTGTAGCACAGTGATCTATCCCCTTAAACAAACAAATTACAAAAAGTGAATTAATCAAACTAAAAAACAACATTTCAAATGTTCAAATGATCCAATATTTTATCAAAAATTAGAGAAAAAGTCCAAAAGCTGAAAACAGATTTGTGTATCAGAACTTTGTTTCTTCTTCTTTCCTCTCCCATTAATCATCTCACGACCCCTCAGATTTATCTGGTGACCCTTTGGAGGGCCCCGACCCCTAGGTTGGGAACCACTGGACTAAACTAGCTAACTGTATATAAAGTAGTTGAAACTAGCTCCACCTGCAGCAGCTACAACAGTAACATGCTGCTCTAACACTGATGCTTCAGTATTAATAATCTAATGATGTCATATATAATAATATATCAGTCAGAGGGACCGAGTCATAAACACTGACCTGTTCATTGATTATAGCCAAGCCTGATTCTTCCCTTTTAACAGAGTAGTTGGTGCAGTTCTCCAGGTTCTGGTTCTCCTCTGTTCTGCTCTGGTCCTGGTCGGTGAAACCCAGCAGGTTTCTCTGACAGATGGACTGTTCTTCTTTTTCCTGTTTTATGTCAGGTAGCAACCAGTGCTGAGGTTTATTACTGCCACCTACTGCGTTGCTGGACTGTGAACCATCTATCCCCTTAAACAAAGACAATAAATAAATAAATAAATAATACTTCCGAACACTGATTATATTCTAACTTTGTCTGAAAATGAAGCCTTTTTTCAGTCTATCAAATCAAATTTTATTTATATAGCCCAAAATCACAAAATACATTTGTCTCAGAGGGCTTTACAATCTGTACAGGGAGTGACACCCTCTGTCCTTAGACCCTCGATTAGTGAGGAAAAACTTGACCACCAAAAAACCTTTTAACAGGGAAAAAGGTGGAAGAAACCTCAGGAAGAGCCACAGAGGAGGGATCCCTCTCCCAGGACGGACAGACGTGCAATGATGTCACATGTACAGAACAATCAACACACATATTGTACACTCACAATGAATGATAATGAATTACAATGGATGATAAGAATAGGTTACAATGAATGATGAATTATTACAGTAACAGTGGAACCTGTGATAGAGACACAGATGCACAGCAGCAAATCATTAACTAACTATAATCTGTAATGGTGATATGGTAACAATGATGACGGTGACAACACATGCAGAAGACGCCACGCAGGACCACAGCAGCAGACACAGTCCACAAGAACCTGCTGGACGAGAGAGCACAGAAACTCTGGGGAAGAAGTTTAGTTAGTAACATGATAGATAGATGGATAGATAGATAGATAGATAGATAGATAGATAGATAGATAGATAGATAGATAGATAGACAGACAGACAGACAAGGAGAGAGAGAGAAGTTCTCTCTAACAACAGAATGAGCGGATGATACTCAAACTCTCAGCCGGTTTATCATGAACACTGACCTGTTTTGTCTCAAAAGGTGAGCCTGATTCTTCCCTTTTAACTGGGCTGTCGGTGTGGTGCTCCAGGTTCTGGTTCTCTGGGTTCTGGTTCTCCATTCTGCTCTTGTACTGGTCCTGATTGGTGGAACCCAGCAGGTTTCTCTGACTGATGGACTGTTCTTCTTCTTCTTCTTTTTCCTGTTTTATGTCGGATGACAACAAGTGTTGAGGTGCATTACTGCCACCTACTGTGTTGTTGTAGTGGGAACCAGAGTCATCTATCCCCTTAAAAAAACACAAGAAAAATTAAATCAATTTAAAAAAGAACAATAATTCACTAAACACTAAATTATTTTGTTCAGTCCAGTTTTTTAATAATGGAACAGACTTGCTAACTAGGGCTGCATGATAAATCGTATTTTCATTGCCATCATGATACGGACATGAGCAATAAATACATTGCAAAATACTGACTGAAACACGATAATGAGAAAAATAATTGTATTTACATGCGACACGTAGAATGTAAAATTCCTTAAAGTGATTTTCTAACTAAGTCACAACAAGCTGAAACCAGAAAACTCGGACTGTTTGTAGTTTCTTTTTTCAGACTTTCTAACAACACAATGAGCAGATGATACTCGGACCCTCGAGACTCGTCCTCATATCTTTAGTCTCATTATGAAACCGGTTTATCACAAAGTCATGAACACTGACCTGTTCAACAGTGGTGGATTCTTCCCTTTTAACAGAGTAGTTGGTGCGGTTCTCCAGGTTCTGGTTCTCCTCCATTCTGCTCTGGTCCTGGTCGGTGAAACCCAGCAGGTCTCTCTGACTGATGGACTGTTCTTCTTCTTCCTGTTTTATGTCAGGTGGGAACCAGCATTAGATTATTGATATTCTACATTTATTATAATATTCTCACATTTGACAGTCTGCAACCTGCAAATTTTCTGGCGTTTTTGGTTAAAAAAATTATTTAAACAGGATTCAAATGACAGAAGGGGCAGCGAGTTCACTGAAACTTAATCTATAATCTATACTTTAATAATTATTGGAAAATGAGCCACATGTAGAGAGAACCATTGGATTGTGGATATTTTCTGGTTTCATTTTTGAGTTGTGGACAAAACCAGAGGATGTCGTCTTGGGCTTTAGGAAACACCATTTTACTGTTTTATTATATCTATTTATTTCATGCAGTATTTTTTATTTTTGTCTTTATTGGTTTTGAGTTACAACATCTCGAACATCCCAAACAATTGGCAGCACAGAAAACAATACTGAAAAGGACAAAGACAAATAAACACTAAAATAAATACAGACATGAAAATATAAACAACAAAAATAAATAATAAATTAATTAATTAATAACAAATAAATAAACCTTATAACCTGACTATCTGTCATCAAGTTAATGTGCACTGAGTCATGCAGTATTTTTTAAAATAATTTTAATTTGATTTGTATTGCTTGTGTTATCATTTTTGATTGTTGTCTCATTCAATGAACTCTTTTGCTTTTGGTCTCATCCCTCACTTCAAGCACTGTGAAATGTATTTGAAGAAAACAAACACACAAAGACTGCAGCAAACGCAGTCAAACAGAATAATTACATAATATGTTTCACTATCTGTTCATGGATTTTTATGTACTTTTAATCAAATCAAATCAAATCAAATTTTATTTATATAGCCCAAAATCACAAAATACATTTGTCTCAGAGGGCTTTACAATCTGTACAGGGAGTGACACCCTCTGTCCTTAGACCCTCGATTCGAGTGAGGAAAAACTTGCCCACCAAAAAACCTTTTAACAGGGAAAAAGGTGGAAGAAACCTCAGGAAGAGCCACAGAGGAGGGATCCCTCTCCCAGGACGGACAGACGTGCAATGATGTCACATGTACTTTTACAGTTTTCTTTTTAAAATCAATCATTTCTAAAGACTAAAAACATCAAAGTCACCAACTAGCATTTTAGCTTTTAGCTCCTTCAAAACTGAATACTTTCTAATGAGCTAGCTATGTAGCATCGGGGTTAGCCTAGCATGCTAACGCCGCTCGCTTCAACACTTTGTGTTCATTGTTTATTTTACCCGCAGTCACGCAGCTTAAAGGTGAGAAATAACACTGGTATCCCATATACATACATATATATATACATACATATACATACATATATATATATATATATATGTCTATGTGGTATCCCACCGTCAGATCACAGCGAGCGACACTTCTTCTTTGGACTTATTGAGGGTTTATTGGTTTACCAGTTTGTAGGAGCAGTATCGCCACCTACTGGCCTGGAGTCAACAGATAGACAACGATCAAAGCGCTAAGCTCCTCACTGCATCTGTTACACATGTTGGACTGTGTGTTGTTATTTAATATACTGTATATATTGAATAGATGCATTCCTGTGCCAGACTGTACATATGTCTGTATGTATGTATTATTTTTGACCTCAGCTTTGTGTGATTTCAGTGATTGGTTAATTACTTTCTCATAGCCTTCAATGCCTCTGTGAGCAGGAAACAAACAGTCAAATGTCTGTAATGCACTCTGTACAGTATATGAAATTTTTCAAACATCATATCCTTCATCTTCATGAGAGCTTTTCAGACTTAATACTTGCAAGCGGTGACAGATCAGAAGCACTTGATAATGTACAGGTTGTTGTCTTAACCATTGTAGTGCTAATAATTGTTCTGTTGTCCTCTTTCTATACAGCTATCTTATACTGCGGGATGAGGAATGCTGCACCAGTTTCAGCATCCTCTGAACCATCGGTGAATATAAATAGCTTCTCCAAAAAATATTGGTTTATATACTGTAATTTTGCACTTTTGTTGTATTTGTGTTATGCTGCTGTTACACTTTAATTTCCCAGTTTTTGGGATTAATAAAGTATATCTATCTATCTATATTGTCCATGCCTTTGATTTTTTAAGATCAGCAGCAGGAAACAACACCAAAACAAATAGCAAACAGCTTTATTTATCTGACTCATAGAATAAGGTTTTATTTTGTTTTGTTATACAGAATGATGAAATACAAACTCATGCAAAGCATCACTGCAACAGCTGAAGAAGAAAAAGAAGAACAACCCAAGATTTATCATTTCAGGTTAAACTGAAAACAAGACAAAAAACCCCCCCTCAAACATCTGGTTTCCAAAAAAAAGAAGCTCATGCTGGGTCTGAGCAGCTGTGGTTGCCGTGACGACACAGCATCATTCAGTCTCCGCTGAAGTAAAGCTCAAAATATAAAGAGGACGTGTGACAGCTGTGATGGGAAAACACTGCCAGAGTAAAACAGGAAATCCCAGTCTGACCTCTAACCTGTGACATCATCAGCACGAATGACATCACAGCTCGATCCTGTTTTAGCTTAAATGAATTAAAATGATTTCACGTTGGCTTGTTCTGTGTTAAACTTCTAATTAACTTAAGTAAATAAAGAAAAAGAAAGTAATGAAAGTAATGAGTCTGAAGTGTTGGAGTCCTAACGTGAACAGAAACATTTATTCACTTCACATTTCTATTTTTACAACTCGTCCTTTATCGATCCAAAGTCCCGTCCACCTTAGTTACTGTTACTACATCAGATAAGTATGATAAAAATAAACATGGTGACACCCATTCCATGTGACATAAAACTGTAACGAAAAGTTGTTAATTGTTGCCATGACAATGCGTAACTTTAAGGGAGTATTATCATTAATTTTTCTAATTAAATAAATTACGTGTGATTAAAAAGCTTTTGATTGGTTTATCCATCTAAAAGAGGTCAGAGGGTTCCTTAAGACTCAACCTTACAGTCTTGCGCACGCACACACACGCTAACAGTTCATGCTGTAATAAATAAAACCATCCATCGCATCTATAAAGTCCCACTTTAGAATATATATGTTTATATATGTGATTGTTTAAATATATATGTATAAGTAGATTTGTTAGAATCATGTACATTTTAAGGTACAGAGCTTGTTTCTAAAATGCTGTTCAGCTGATTTGCTGCACTCGGATCCCCCTCCCTCCACCCCGTTTCTGCTCAGCTCAGGGTAAATTAAATCTGTAAGGCTGAACAGACGTTTTCGAATGGTGCTCTTTACGCTGCAGACAGACAGCTACATTCAACCAGGAGAAGAGACAGACAGACAGGAGATAACAGACTGATGAATAAATAGATGAAGTTGAGGAAAGCAGAGGAAAGGAGAGGAAAGCAGAGGAAAGCAGAGGAAAGGAAGAAGACTTGGCGCTGGATAAGGCATGTCTCCACCACTCTGATCTCTCAGTGTTTCTGTCTCTTTAGTAAACCTGCTGTTGTCTGTCCTCCTCCTTCAGGAGACAAATGGTTTAAGTGGTCAGACCTCTCCTCTCCAGCTCCCTTGTCTGCTTCAGCTCCTTTATCCTGCAGACAGATGGAGACAAACATGACTGCGTCTGATAATATGACAGATGTAGAGATGTATCTGTGTTCTCTGTGTGTGTGTGTTACCTGTGTCTGCAGCGCCTCAGAAACCTCATGATCTTTCTGGCTGCCTGGTCCTGTTTCTTTGTCAAGAACGATCCCCTGATGGAAAATCAATCATCAATATCTGCTGCTTACAATCAGTCATTAATATCTATTGGTAGTAATAAATAGATACTCATCAATATCTACAGTTATCAATATGTTCTATTAGTTAACACTACAGTCACCCTAGCAGCTCTGTTAGACTGCTGGTAAACACACCAGGGAGCTAAATGCTAACATGCTAATGTTCTGTTCGTTGTGCTGTGTTTTGACCAGAAGGTGGCGCTAGATGATCACAATCAATCAATCAGCTGTACTTTCTCTTTAATGTCTGCTAACATGCCAAACATTACATAGCAAAACATGTTATGCAGCATCACTGGAAGCATGTGAGCAGTAGTTTGATTGATTGACTGCAGTATTAATCATCTCTTACTTGATCTTGGGGTTGTGTCCGGCAGCGCCGCGCGGCGCCTGTTTGAGCCTCTCGTACTCCTTGTAACTGCGGTAGTACTGCTGTATAAGGACGGCCGCCCGCCGGCTCTGCTGGAAACGCTTCTGCTCGTAGTACGAGCGGAATTTGGACTGGATCAAGATGGCCGCCTGGGTCATCTTCTTGTAGAGAGCGTACTGCGGGGACAGAAGCAGCATGTCTGAGGACCAATCAATCATCTGTTTATTGATATCTGTGACTGACCTGCATGCTGTTTATATTCAAGCTAATATACACTATATGGCCAGAAGTGTGTGGACACCCCTCAGTGAACTGCTCCTTGTATGATTTTACTCTGGGAACCAAACACACAGCGTTTCTTTAAAAAGCCTGCTGTCTCCTTGATGATGCTGTTGACCACTGTAATGTCTCCATATATTGTCAGAATAATTGATCAGTGTTTTGTGTCTTACTTCATGAGTGCTGCGTGTTTATTTTCATGAAAGCAGCTTGAACACACACTGTGTACACATCACTACATCTACGGGTCAGCCATATTACCTTCAGAGCTATCCATGTTAGCTAGCCAGCGAGAGAGGGTGAAGAGACACAGCAGGTTAGTTCAGTGTTAGTGAAGCTTGAGGACACACTGAAATTACAATCCAGCGCACGCACACGCACATGCACACACACCTGTTTGTACTTCCTGTAACACCTCTGTATAACAGCTGCAGCTATGTCCTGCTGCTCCTTTAACCTCCGACCCTGCAGATAGACAGTGAGGAGGCTCATTATAAAAACACAAATTAAATAAAAATAAAAATCACAAAGAACAGATGCAGTAACAGAGAATGAGTGAGTGTGTGTGTGTGTGTGTGTGTGTGCCTTGTATCTCCTGAAGGCGTTCTGGATGATCCTGGCCGCCTCGTACAGCTCCTTCTGCTCGCCGTCTGTCAGCGTCAACAGGGCGAAGTCTCTCTCCATCTTCCCATTGGCCGAGGCATTTAGGAACTCCGCCCATGCTGCAGAGGAGGGGGGGCGGAGCCGCTGGAGGGCCAGCGCACTGAGGGGTGAGGGGAGGCATACCCGCCTGCAAGTGCACACACACATGCACACCTGTGTTTTTACCTGGTAAAATACCTATAAAACACAACACTGGTATATCGTAAGCGATCATTAGTGGTTACTACGGTAGCGAGCCACCGTTTACCTCGGTGGTGAGTGTGTGTGGGTGTCAACTGTGTCCAAGTAGGCTGCCAGCCAGGTGTCCTGTATAGCTGGGTTGTCCCGCCTCTCTCTGAGCGGTGACTCGGCCCCCCTGGGGAAATCTTCCTGTTTGATTCGCTCCGGGGTCGCCTCGATGATCTGCTCTGCCAGAGTCGCCATGTCAACCTGTTGGCAAGGGGGGTAACCATAGCAACAAGACTAAATTCTGGGGATCAGCTGCAACAAACATCAATAAAAATCACAAATTTGATTGACGAGGGTAAGATTTGGTTGTCCCGGCAACAGAAATATCTGTATATCTTGATTGTCCAGATGATTTATACCTATGCTTTGGTCACCTGTAAACTGTTATACATGTGTGTATTTGTTACCTGCAGTACCTCCTCCTCCAGGTACTCCTCTTCCTCGCCTTCATTCTCAGCGTTCTCGCTGTAGTTTAGAAGCTGCTCTTCCAGTGTTGCCACTGTGTGAGACCGCCGCCCACCAGTCATGTGTGCATGTTGGTAAGTGTGTGCGTGACCAGGGGAGGCGGGGCATGTGCTCTCATAGTCCATCAGGTACAGGGGAGAGTCTCTGGAAGTGGCGGGGTTCAAACCTACGATCAGTGATGATGATGATGAGCACTGTAGTGACACTGAACAAACATTTCATTCAATAGGCCTGTGAATATTCGCATTCATCCAGGTCATGGTTATCTCAAAGAAAAACAAGACAAAAGAAACAACATAGTCATTCCATATGTATCTGGGGTATCAGAAAAACTCAGGAGGATCTTTAACAAGCACCGTATCCCTGTGTATTTCAAACCCAGCAACACACTCAGACAGAGGCTGGTTCACCCCACCCACTAACAAGCCAATGACATCACTGGCCATATGAATGCCTCCACAGGGGTTAAATACCTGGGTATCCACACCAGCTAGTTGGACTAGTCTGAGCCTAGTCAAGCTAGCATGAACTGATGAAGCCTCTTGGATGAGAGGTAAAACGTCTTCAAAGACAAATAACTAAGGCCAGTTAAGTTCGATTTAATTTCCTTAAGATATTTCATTCAATAACAGAGAAAATGTGTTACCTGTGCTGATATTTGGCTCCTCCCACATGGACACAGGAGGAAGTGAGGAGAGCGAGAGGGAGGAGGGGGAGGGAGGGGAAACAGGCAGTGAGGAAGAGGAGGAGGAAGGAGATGAGGGCGGGGAGGTGTCCAATGGGGCGAGGCCACTGGAGTAGGCGGAGCTCTGGGAAGGGGAGGAGGGGTCGCTTGGGGACGGGAGGCTGCTAGAAGAGCTCAGACCTGGGGGGGGGGAGAGACTGTTACAACCAATCACAGAGCTGAAATCCTGTCACATGACTTCCACTACGCTCAGCTAATCAGCAGCATGTGTGTGTGTTACCTGTGTCGGGGCTTGTGGACAGAGGAGACAGGGGCAGATGTGGTTGCGGTGTGGCTGGCATGTGTGTGTCTGCTGGAGGCGTGCGAGTATCTCTGGGTGTCATGTATGTGTGTGTGTGCAGCTCCTCGAGCGCCATGGCAAGGCGGGTGTGTCCTCGGGAGCGAGCTACGGCAAGCGGCAGGCGGCCCAGCGAATCAGGGATACCCAGAGCCAGACTGTTCCAACCATACAGGAGCTCTGCTGCCGTCTGGTGGCCTAGAGCACACGCCCACATCTGGCATACACACACACACACACACACACACACACACACACACACACACACACACACACACACACACACACACACACACACACACACACACACACACGAGAAGCTCAACAAATGCATGACCGCAGACAATTCTGCTCTCTGATTGGCTGTTAGGTGTTACATAAGTGATTGTAATTGGCTGCTGTCGGTCAATCAGAGACCAGGAATCTCTTACACTGGAATTTCAGTGTTCTTGTTGCCATGGTTACCGGAGGACCTGTGAACTCTCATTTCAATCAGCAGATCATTTAACTGTGTGTGTGTGTGTGTGTGTGTTGTACCAGCGGGGTGCAGGAGAAGTGGTCGACATTCAGAGGATCAACTTCCTGTTCCAAATCCAAACTGTCGCTGTTCACTCTCCTAAAACACACACACATCAATAGGTGAATCAAACAGATGTGTGTGTACCTGTAGAAGATTACCATGTATTAGGTGTGTGTGTGTACCTGTAGAGCAGGGGTGGCCAACTAGTCAGAGACCAAGAGCCACTTTTATTTCTGTATTACTGCAAAGAGCCACATCATACACATGGGCACACATGAACATCATCCCATTCCTTAATCATGTATGCACGCACACACAGACCTCTGCTCAGCCAGATTTAATGAAAATAACCACACCAACATGATAATATCAGTTATTTTAAACAGTTAACATTGTGTGCACTGTCTTACACACACAAACTCTCAGTTCAAGCAAGTCCACAAAATAGAATAATTTTCAATAACATTTTTCTCTTATATGCTGCTTAGTGAGACTTGTGGCATTCCTTATCTTGACTCTTCAAATGTGGCTTGTATTCTGTTGTTGCCACTCGAAGCAATTCTTTCAAATGAGTGTCAGTCAGAACAGATCGATGCTTTGATTTCACGTGTTTCAGGGTAGAAAACACAGACTCGCAGACGTTCGTTGACCCAAAATTGACAGTATCTTAAGCGCAGCCCGTTTGATGTTGTGGTATTTTTCCATTGGCACACTTTTCCAGAACTCAATGGTCCCTTCCCTTAAAACAGCTTTCAGTTGATCCTCCTCACAAAGATCGATCATCTCCAACTCAGCCGCAGCCTCATCTGTGACGAGCGGGGCTTTCAAACAGTCTGTCGCCGCATTAAATGGGTCGACGAGGAACGTAATTGATGTCGCGCCAAAGATTTTCTTGTCACCCGTTTGATATCACTCAAACAGGTTTACCTGGTCAGCGTGCCATCTAGCCGTAGGGGGAATGAATGGCAACGCCAGGCAATCATATTTGACGCATGTCATGTGAAAGCTCCTGAAGAGCCGCATGAAACTAGTTAAAGAGCCGCATGAGGCTCGGGAGCCGCAGGTTGGCCACCCCTGCTGTAGAGGATCACTGTGCTTCAGGTGTGTGTGTGCGTGCAACAGACAGATGTGTGGTGTGGCTTTGCAGCAGTATGAGGTTGCGCCACCAGGTGGAGCATTTTACTGTTTAATGAGGTGGTGTTTTAGGTATGTTTGCTGATCGCCTGTCAGGGCTGCACAAACTGTAAAACAAACACACCTCCCTGCCCTTGAAGGCAGAGAAACGTGGCAGTGTGCCTCGCTCTGCTCACTGAGGTCATCGTGTTGAGTTTTGAGTGAGTTGTTGTCTGGCGGCAGTCCGGTTCAGCTATCTGAGGCTCATGTTACCATCTTTAGCAGAAAGAGAAGCAGCTGTTCGGTTAACGCAGGCTAAAAGAAAATCAGACAGCTGAGGGCTCTGCTGTGATGTTCAGCTGTACCGGCGCTCTAATTAAGCAGGGTTGAGCTGTATAAGATTGTGCCCTGCTCCAAGGATAAATAAGGGTGGCAATAAATGGACTGGTCTTGTTGCTGCGACAGTATGTGTGACTGTGTCTGTTTCCAGCAGCTGGACTGACGTTAGCCACAGTGAACTCACACATCATCATGTAGATCAAGTCTGCACATTATTTTATATTAAACCAGAATGAAGCCGATTGAGTTATTTAATCTATAATTCTAGTAACGTGATAATGTAAAAATCCAGCGGATCAGAGTGTGTATCAGGTGTGCGAGTGTGTACCTCCAGTGGATCAGAGTGTGTATCAGGTGTGCGAGTGTGTACCTCCAGTGGATCAGAGTGTGTATCAGATGCCTGAGTGTGTACCTCCAGTGGATCAGAGTGTGTATCAGGTGTGTGAGTGTGTACCTCCAGTGGATCAGAGTGTGTATCAGGTGCGTGAGTGTGTACCTCCAGTGGATCAGAGTGTGTATCTCCAGTGGATCAGAGTGTGTATCAGGTGTGTGAGTGTGTACCTCCAGTGGATCAGAGTGTGTATCAGGTGTGTGAGTGTGTACCTCCAGTGGATCAGAGTGTGTATCAGATGTGTGAGTGTGTACCTCCAGTGGATCAGAGTGTGTATCAGATGTGTGAGTGTGTACCTCCAGTGGATCAGAGTGTGTATCAGGTGTGTGTATCCCTGTGCAGCAGCCAGGTGCAGCAGCGTCATTCCGCGGTGACGGACGGAGTGATGGAGCCTCTCTCCTCCTCCACTCCATCGACCTCCTCTCATCATCCGCTCACACACGCCTATGATCCTTTTCTCGAACCACTGTGAAGACTGACAGACAGACAGACAGTAAACAACCTGCTGTTCAAATACTCAAATATTGTATTTTAGACCAATCACAGAGGAGCTTGCTGCAACTGATGATTTTCGATGAACATATTGAATAATTATTGACTTCATTCATCTTCATTCACCTGCTGCACAATAAACCTTTAAAACTATATCATGTCGTGGGGATAATCATGCTCTCAGGCGTGGGACTACAGTTCCCATAATGCTCAGGGGGATGGACACAGGAAGTACAGCCAAGGATTCACTTAAATTGTTTCTTTTAGCCAAGTTCCACTTGGAACATTTTGGAAGTGCAGCTCTTATCATCCATATCATGACATAAGATAGCTGGAGTCCCTGGTTACCCCAACAGTTATGGGATTTTTTCTGAAAGAAAAGACAGCTATAGATCCGAGTCAGCAAAGTGGATTTAAAGTGACTCTTTACAGCAGGAGCAGATCAGACTTCATATGATCAAAGTTAAAAAGAACATGTGACGGAACCCGCCACAGTCTGCATGTTGAAGCTGTGATTGTTCGAGTTAAGGTCACATCTCTCTCTGTCACATTGAGTCTATTTTAAATCCAGGACTCGATCTGCCAAATTCCCTGTGACATCAGAGGGAGCGGCGGGAGGCTCAGCAGCGGTCACCCTGCAGACATGTTTGACAGATTTTCCATTCAGCTTCATTTGATCTTCTTAACCCATTTACCAACCAATCAGCTCCATTTACCGTCACATAACATGACAATGAGCAGCTCTGATCTGTCTGTCCTCATTGTGACTGAAAATCTGACAACATGGACGCCTCCCATCAGTCAAAATGGAAATAATGTGATGTTGTCTACCACACATTCTGTATGACAGCAGTGGGCCAAATCTGGCCCCTCCAGCAAAAACATGTGTTGCTTGTTATTTTTCAAAAATTATTATTATTATTATTGTTATTGTTATTATTATTATTGTCATTATTATTATCATTATTAGGGCCCGAGCACCAAGCGGTTTTATTATTCTAAGTTTTTTATTATTATGTGCTGTCTTCAATCACATTTTTGAGGGGCTAGATATGCTCAAAAGCAAAAATTTTGTGCACATGTCACAAACATGTAAAGCTTATTTCAGCCAGCTCACCTGTTCATAGTCCTCAGGTAGTGGTGGAGGAGGGGGCGGGGCCAGCTGGCTGAAGTGCTGTTGCTGTTGCTGCTGATGTTGCTGATGTTGCTGCTGGTGCATGTCGCGCGCAGCCATCTCTGCCATCCTGCGCTCCATCTGCTCCAGCCGCTCCAGGATGGACATCCTGAACTGATTATCTGCAGAAACACAGAAAGCAGTCAGAGTGAGACCTATTGTCACACTTATATACGCAGACAGCTTCAGTACTAGATATAGAACATAAAAGTTGACATTAGAGGTGAGCCGAACTGATGAATATATTTCTTTACTTGGCTGCCATCACATAGAAATGTGAGGAAAAAACACAGCAAACTAGACACTACCACATGAAAACGATGAAAACAACTTTAAACTGACTCTCACATAAAGCAGCTGATTAAAAACAAGTCAGAGTGGCAAACCTGCAGATATTCTGTCTGGACCCTACATTTACCACAATGCAGCTAGATGGTGTTTTTCACAAGAGCCTCCACACCTCCAGCTTTCTGATGACATCACTGTGAGACATCACCAGAGGGGTTTAAAGACACGAGGAGCAGGTGCCAATCAAATGAGAGAAAGTCGCAATGAGCTAAACCTCAGCGAGGTTTGTGTGGATAGCAGGAGGCAGATGGAAAACTCGCTCCTAAATACTGTTTTAGGAAAGCCTCTTACACACACACACGGAAACTATCTCAACTGACTTCGAGACAATCGCGAGACAAATAAAAGCAGAGTCCCTAATATAGCATGATACACTGTGACCCCCCCCCCACACACACACACACACACAGCTTGTGTGTGTGCACCATGAAGAGTTTTTAAAGGAGGACAGAGATCGATGAAGTAGAACCAGAGATCTTTTTCTTTCCACACATTCTTCTCCTTGTCAAAACCTGCTGCCTACACCAACAATGCAACTCCACCACCAACAGTTAGGTGGGAGAATCACACTATGTCTACATGAAGCTGGCTAAAGTCTATAACTGTTTACAACGCAATCAGGCAACAATAACATGTACATAAATACACCAGTAGTTTTACTGTTAATACTTCTGTACTTTTACTTAAGTACTTAAATGCAGAATTTAATATAGTTTCATCTATCAGAGTTACATCACTTTTAAGATGATTGTAGTAAAATCATCATAGTAAATGAACAGACTAATGAACTGTAAGATGTTTATAAGTCATGTTAGATGAGTAATGAATGTCTGTCACCAACGTATAAAACATGTCACTGAGCTACTTTTTCCTTTCAGCTGTTACCCTGACAGGAAGTAAGCCATTTTAGTTTTCAGCATGCAGCCTGAATGGTGTCAAGAACCATGTGCTGTTCCTTTTGTTTGTGCCTCTGAAAGCATCGTCGGTAGGTATTAGTTATGTCTACTGTAACTGAATCATAAGCCACATACATAATGCCTGTATGGCATCTAAACATGATCAAATGTTATTTATTAGCTGTATTTCTCTGCTATAGCATTAGTGTATCCAGTAGATGAAACAGATACACAGTTCAAACTGTAGTGTATAATTTCATAATAATAAATATAATGATAATATAATAACAAAAAAGCTTAGTAAACAATGACATAAGAGGTACGTTTGTTAAAATCAATAAATGCGTTTGTACTGCTATTATAAAATTATAAGAAACTCAAAGCTTTTATAAGCATTATTCTGCAGTCTAGCAAGTCTTAATAAATGTCTAATTTGGTAATAATTGTGGTTATGATGCTATTAATAACAATGTTTACGCCATCTTATAACGTATTACCCGTTAACTATCACTTATTACAAGGACCTTAATATAAAGTGACACCCTCATCTTTCACTTAAAGTCCAATTTTAATTCAGCAGTTTGATAGATAAATACAAACTGACTGTGTCCTCCTCAGTCTTCCGGTTGCTTGGGAGACTGAGCAGCTGTGTAACCATGACAACAACTAGAGTCAGTCCTACCGTCCGTGTTGTCTCGCTGTGTTTCATCCATCTTGTTTGTGAGCACAGGTAAGGAGGATTATGGGTAGGTTATGATGTCACATGATAAGATAACACACACACGCTCAATTTTTAAATGTGAAGTGATGACAGGCTGATGAGAGGCAGACTGAGAGGCCAAGCAAGGATCAACAAGTTAAACAGAGAGAGACTCTGCAGCAAAGCATCGTGGGAAACCCCCCTGGTTGGGGATTGAGGGGCAGATCGGGGGGGTGTCTTCTCTGACCCTGTGACATTCTTGGCTTGATCTTAAAACACCGCCAGCCTCCACATTAACACACAAGCGTCTTCATTTATTCTGCTTCCTGCAGGCTGAGGTCAGATACATGTACTAGTATTGCACTTAAGTACAAATCTGATGTACTTGTACTTGACTTCAACATTTCCATGTAATATTACTTTATACTCCACTCCATTTCAGAGGGAAACATTTACTTGAGTCAGATTATAAAGTGTTGAGTAACGATTAATCAGTTAATCGACTAGCAATATTTTGAGATTTTTTTATTATTTTTTCTAATTTTCGGTGTGATATATAATATAAATAAAACCGTGTGCACGGAAAAACATCTTCAGTGTCTGTGAGGTTCAAAGTGCTTCAGTCAGAGTCAGAAATAGCAGCGAGTACTGATGAGTGTTTTCAGGTGATGACAGCTCGAGCACATCAGTCACAGAGAGACAGACGGGAGGAATGAAGTGGACGCCAGGAGGCGGCGGCCAGCGGGCAGCGGCCACATTAATCACTGACTCCAGGATTTCCTGTTCATCATTTTTGTGGCTCTCACAAATATTGGAGATTAATTAGTTAATTATGGCCATCTTAAAATAACATTTTCCTGGACGGACTGATTTACAGCCATTTCCACTACTCTTATATTATCCATTGAGTCAAATCTGCATCTGAACAGTAACTAAAGCTGTCAGATAAATGTAGTGGAGTAGAAAGTACTAGATTTACCTCTGAAACACATCATATCATTTGTACACAACTGTTAAATACCTACAAATTACTCAGGAAATCAATAAAAAATGAAAACCATCTGTAAAAAACCTTACCGCCAATTATTATACATTTAATAAATAATAATATAAAAAATAATAAAGTTGTGAAGTTGAATCATCTTAGAAGAATAAAAGCATCCAATCAGACAGCAGCTGACTATTTGCTTCAGATAATCGAGGCGGCAGGACAGGAAGAGAGACTTAAACACACAGCAACCACAGAGGATCAAACGGTCTGATTGGCTCATCAATGACACCCCTGCAGGCAGTTAGAGGCTCTTACTCCACCTCCAGAGCCTCAGCCACCCCGACATCTTAATATACACCTTTCTCGTTTTTATGGGTATGATGTGCAAAAAGAAGCTGTGTATTACCGTCCAATGAGAGCCAGTCGAGCTGAGAGCTTGGCAGCAAGCTGGCGTTCCTTGCTCGGTACTCAAACAGAACCGAAGAGGAAACAGAACCTCCGGACTCCAGAACCTGCAGACACACCAGACCGGCCTCGTGGGCTGCAGCGACAGAAGAGCACATCATCTGTTAGCTCACACTTACACACACTGCGTGAGGTATGTGTGTGTGAGAGTGTGAGTGTGAGAGAGTGTGTGTGTGTTTGTGTATACCAGGACAGTAGCAGCGCAACACTCCTGGCTGGATAAGCGACGCAGGGACAGAGCTTTGATCGAACACACACGAGTATCGACCCGCTAGCTCACTCCACGGTCCTGTGATCAATATCTTCACCCCACCCTTTAACACACACACACACACACACACACACACAGATGATTAATTAGTTAATTGAATAAATAAATTAATCACCAACTATCTGATGACCAATTAATCTTTTTGAGTAATTTTTACGAAGAAAATGTGCAGATTCTCTGATTCCTGCTTCTTAAATGTGAATATCTTCTGGATTCTTTAGTCCATGACAGTGAAATGAATATCTGAGTTATTTTTATTATCCAGATTTATACAACATATTTAGTTTATAAAGATAAAACAGCAACTACGGTAATAATAATCATATTAATTATCAGCCAATTGTTACAGTGCTAAATGAAGATGAGATGCTGCCACCTGGTGGACAAACAAACAGACTGCAGCTAGATTTATTCACATTACAGTCATATCTGAACTCTGATTTAATATATTTAACAGCAGTTTCACCATCATATGACCTAAGGTTATGTATTATTACTACATGTGAACTTCTCTGATGATGTTATTAATTGAATCAATACATGGCTGGATGAACCAATCAGAAACGGGTTACTAGGTTCCACACAATAATCACTGCTCCATGTTTCTGCTTTTCTGCCAACAGCAGCTGATGAACCTGATGGGAAGTCCATCTACACTATGATATCTGGCATTAAAGGATCAGTCTGCTGATTTTCCATACCAACAATGAACTGATGTACTAACAACTACTGAAAACTATTAAAACATGTCAGCTGCACTGGGTCACATGTTCCTTTAACATGAAGAGTTTGGTTACGTCAGTGTGTTTAGAAACGGCTCTATGGCTCGACTAAAACAGAGGTCATGTTTTCAGTCTCTGCAGACGCTACTGAGCATGTGCAGAATAAACTATGATTACCACTGACAGGTTTTTAACAGAGGAACAATATCCATTAGTAGATCAGGATCCAAACATACAGACTGATCCATTAAGAGCCAGACTGAGCCTTTAATGAATGGTGATTGATTACCTCGGGGTATGACCACTCGGGGGAGAAGTCTGTGATGGAGGCGAGGCATGACGAAGAGGGCAGCGGGTGAGGGAAGGGGAGGAAGGAGGAGGAGGGGGAGGGCTGTGGGGGCACCATGTAGCGGATCCCCGTGGGGAACACGGCCATGTTGGGACCAACGTGAGCTGCGATGGGATTGGCCTCGTCAGTGATGAGGTCAGAGATGAGGTCAGGGAACTGGCTGTCGAAGGAGATGTCGAGCTCCTCCCCTGCCTGTTCGCATGGCTCCGCCTCCAGGTGCGTGTCCATGGAGGCGTCCTCCGAGTCGTAGCCCCGCCTGTTCTCCTCCTTAACCTGGACTGAGGGTGTCGCTTGGTGAGCTGTCACCATGGTGACATCAGTTGGGCTTACGTTTGCCTCTGCCACATTAGGGTTATTGAACAGCCGTGGCTGACTCTGATGCAGCACCAGGGGTTGCTGGGATAGCTGAGGACGAGGTGAAGCTTCAGACCCTGCCAGATGATTATAAGGCTGCCCAAGGACCAATGGCTGCTGTCTGTAGGGCTGACGCTGCGTATGATTGGCTGGCTGAGCGGGCTGGCTTGCTGCTGAGTCTTGGCAAACCAAGAGCAACGAAGTAGCGCTACTTCCTGTCTGTTGCCGTGGTAAAGAACAGGAGGAGGCGTGGCTCGGCTGAATGACAATTAAAAACAGAACAAATAAAAACAAACACATCTTGTCCAATCAGAACACAGAACACAGTCAGGTGACTCACGTGCAGCAGAGCCAGCTTGGTGGGAGGAGCGCTGCCTTCATCATCATCACCTCTCCTATCCTTCACTTCCTCTTCATCGCCCCCCACATGCCTCACCTCCCTCCCCCCCTGTGACTCCCCTAGAGCGCCGAGCTCCAGGCAGAGGGGGGGGAGGGGAGGGGCCACAGAGGAGGTGGGAGATAGTGAGAGGGAGGGGGGGAGGGAGGAGGATGGTGGGGAGGAAGAAGAGGAGGAGAGTGAGGACAGTGAGGAGGGAGGGGAGACGGAAGAAGGAGGGGTGGAAGTGGGCGAAAGCGAGAGAGCGAGGGAGGGCGGGGACAATGAGGAGGAGGAGCAGAAGATGGGGTAGGGGGTGGAGGAGCTGGGAGGAGGAGGGCCGCCGTACGTCTGGCCCTGTTTGGGGGAGTTAAGGAAGGAGTCAGGATCAAAGGCTGGGGGGAGGACTGGGGGTGGCGAGGGGGAGGAGGGGGGGGAGGCGGTTGCAGGAGGAGGGGAATGGAGGGAAGAGGCGGAGGGGGTGAGGAGCAGGCCTCCGATGACAGGAGAGGGGAGGAGGGTGAGGGAGAGGGTGGCCTGGACAGGAGGGGGGAGGGACGGGGGTGTGTGTGAGGAGGAGCAGGGAGGGGAAGGAGAGGCAGGATCAGCTGCAGGAGGAGGAGGAGGAGGAGGAGGAGGAGGGGGGGGTAGGGCAGGGGAGAGTAGTAGTTGACCAGAGCGGGTGAGTGACAGACTGCTCCTCAGCCCCGCTTCCTCAGCAGTGGCCCCACCCCTTCCTACCCTGTGCCCCCCTCCTCCTCCTCCCCCCGAGATTGCGGTGGTCGTCGCCATGACAATCACTGCATTCTGGGGCAGCGCCACTGTTGTCACATTGCCCTGGTGGTCGCCATAGAAGCCGTTGCTGTGGTTACCTATGGGGATTGTGGCTCTGTGAGGCTGCGGGGGAGACGAGGCTGAGCTGCAGTACAAATGGCACAAACAAATGAACAACAACAAATAAACATGTCAGCTGCAGATTCTGATGTTGGAAAACAAAAACTACGATACGACAGAATGTTAAAGCTTTACGCCATCACAATGTAGCTGCTAGGTGACTTACGTGGAGGTAGGGCAGGGCGATGACACAGGGCTGCTCTGAGCATCTCCTCCCCCTGCCCCCCCTCCTCTCCGGGCCTCCCCCGCCTCAGAGGACAGTGGGGAGAGGGAGGGTCTGCAGGACGAGGGAGGCAGCTTGGGAGAGATGATGCGGTGCTTGGTGCTGTTGCAGCGGTGGGGAATGTTCACTCCTGAAGATACTACACACAGAAATGGTGTTATTCTGTACGCAGTGATGTCAGAGTGATGTCAGAGTGATGTCACAGAGGGGGAGTTACCCTGGGCAGTGTTACAGAGGCAGGTGTGTGTGCGCGGCTGTGGTTTGGTTCTCTGTCGGTCCAGAATGTGTTGAACCAACTCCTCGATACTGAAATCACCTGAGCCCAGCGAACACTTCATACTGTGGACTGACGCGCACACACACACACACACACACACACACACACACACACACACACACACACACACACACACACACACACACACACACACACACACACACACACACACACACACACACACACACACACACACACACACACACACGTGAGTACCACCAACATGACAGACACTGTATATATGCATATGTGCGTGCGTGCGTGCGTGCGTTCCTACACATAGGCTTCAGCTGGTTCAGCAGGTCGTCTCGGCTCCACCTCACACTGTCATGGCGGTCCGACACCGCACACAGCAGTGGACTGCATTTCCCAGAATCTTCCAGGGACGGCACATTCAGGTAGTGGACCAGCACAATGTCTGGGTTCTGACATACACACACACACACGCACACACGCACACACACACACACACACACACACACACACTATTCTTTTGAATCGTGTGTATCTGCACTTTCCTATTTTCATTTTTACAAAGTTGCATCTAATTAATTTTTTTCTGTGACATATTGATATTGATGAATCAGTGAACTGGGATTGAACTCAACAGTCTGCTATAACAGCTTATTTCTCCACATCTGTACTAACAAGCTGACAGCTGAGAAAATGATCAAACACAGCATAAGATTATCTAACGTGGTATGACAGCGGTGTGTGTGTACCTGCAGCAGCCAGTAGCATCGTCTGTGGAATGTTGGCACAATGGAGGAATGGACGTAGCAGCCGTACAGGCACTGAAAGCAGAGTGCCAGCAGTGAATCAACTAATGGCTGCAGCATCTTATCACAAACTTTAAAAGGTTCACAGCATCATTTTACCTTCTATGAGATTATCTTCGTTATTTTTCATGGTACCCCCCAGTACAATGGCAATAAAGATGATTCTGATCTATTTTTTCTGTCTCCTATCTGCAATTGATTTTTTTTCCACACAATGATTCTTCTTCTGTAAGCGTTTTGGAAAATTTTCTAGGATGTGACAGCTTGCTGGTTGCTAGGTGGTTTCTAGACTGTAATGATGATGTACTGAGCACAGACCTCCATGCCCTGGACCTTCAGCTTCATGTGGTCCTCTCTCGTGGTTTTCCCATCCTTCCGTTTCTTCCAGGAGTATCCGTCCTTCCTGTACTTTACCTTCTTTCTGTTGTAGAGGATGATGCTGCCATTCTTCGGCCTGACAGAGACAGAGAGACGTTTATAAAGCAGCTACAGACACAGAGGGAGACAAACTTCATTCCACATGTGTACCTGGTTTTCAGGGTGCAGGAGAGCCACTCATCGTGTCTATCAAATGATATCAGGTAAGAAGCAATCTCCTGCAGAGAGACACAAGTTGAATTTATTACCAACTACTACTCATGCATTCATCGTCTGCTTCCAGCTTCATAAATGTGAATATTTTCCTCTGACAGTAAACTGAATATCTTTGAGTTGTGTATATGTGTACATACATATACACACTGACCTCGTTAGTGTTCCACCTGAGCCGCTCGTTAGGCAGACTGGACGAGCAAGGGAGACAGTCCAACAGCTTGTTAGGAAGAAACACCTTCCTCTGTCCTTTATTCTCTGCATACAGACACAAAGGTACGTTTAGCATGTTAGCGCCAGGAACATAGCTCTCATATAGTCAATGGGCAGAAGAATAGAATATAAAAAAAACAGTTTTTATTTAATCTATTTTCTCACTTTATGAGAGGTCCTGATTTACTTCTAGTCTCCAATTTAAATTTTGAATTAAAAAGAAAACTTGATGACTGATCATCAAACCATTTGTATGGTGCTTTATTCAAGATTTCAAGATTTCAAGATTTTTTATTTGTCATATGCCCAGTAGGACAAACAGTCGCACTGAACAATGAAATTCTTTCTTTGCATCCTCCCTGGGATGTGGGGGTGGCTGAGGTGTGTTAAAGATCACTTTAAATAATTTAAATTAGTGACAATGTGGAAAACCAAAGATATCAAATTTGGGACCACCTGAGAGTCAGGAGAAAGCTGTTAAATTTAAAACAGTCTTAAACAAATGTAATAGACTATGAATATTAATCGATAATATCATGAAACTGAGTATTGGCTGCATCTCTAAACTGGAACGGTGTCATCATCCCATATATCCTGCACAAACATCAATAATCCCGCATTGATCACTCTGTTTTATGTGTGTGCACTCACACTATGTTAAGACAGATATATGTGACGTCACAAACAACAAGTGGCTACCATGGCAACAGAGCCAGAGCTGTCTGAGCAATAGAGACTAACCTGTCTCTGTGGAAACCATCTCCTTGTTGCTCATGGTGATGAGTCCATGCGGGATGGTTGAGTCTCACATACCGCACGGCCGCCCGCACTGCCCCGCTACACACACACACACATTTCTGATAAGATACAAATCAAGTCAACAACCTCACAGAAAGTAAAAGTATTTTGAAATGAATTGGACCATGCAGGTTTTCTACCAAACAACCCTCACAAAATGAAAAAAGTAAAACATTACAAAATACAAAGTGTCCAAATAGAAATATAAAAATATGCTGGCTTGAACAAACAATATTCTAAAAAAGCGTAAGGAAACTCAAAACTAGAAAAAATATTCCTGATATTATATTCCAGAAGAAAATTATCAAAGATTTTTTAATCCTAA
Organism: Pampus argenteus; assembly: GCA_036937835.1. NCBI lineage: Eukaryota > Metazoa > Chordata > Actinopteri > Scombriformes > Stromateidae > Pampus > Pampus argenteus. The sequence goes on from CM072860.1 coordinate 170,538, forward strand.
ATTTAGAGTTTATTTTCCCGGAGGCCCGGTTTAGACCGCGGGGTCTCCTGGCGGCTATGGCGGCCTCGTCGGCGTCCTTTCCCGTCTGCAGCCGCTCGGCCTCACCCGGCCTGCTAAGATAGCTAACTCTAAAGCTAACGCTAGTCGTCAACTGGCCTCAACACAACACCGGCATCAGTCACACCCTCCTCCTTTCACACCAAACCAACACGTAACATTAATTCACCGACTCATAAATAACAGCAATGTTGGTTGTTTAGCTACTCAGTTAGCCGGTTAGCCTCCAGCTAACGTCTCTAGCTGCGGGCTAAAGCCTGCTGACCCGGATTGGTCAGCGGACAGTAAGCTCCTGAGATATAACTTGAAATAAAACTATGTGAACAGCAGCAGACAGCAGGACATGTCATCTAAAACACTCTGAAAGATCCTTTACCTTCCGCCTTCAACACAGCCGCCATCTTCTTTCTCTCTGACGTCACCCCGTAGCTACGTGACGTACGTGGTCAGTCAATTAAAAATACACATATATCAATGTTTATTATTATTTAATGTCATCAGATCTCATTTCTTTTGTTTGTTTTGTGTGAAGGATTTTCTGTATTTGTGTATTTATTTGTTTTAACTCTCAAACAATGCTGAGAAATCTGCTGATAATGTTTGTTTCAGGTCATAAATGGTGTTAAAATAAACACTAGTGACTACATTGTAATATTTCTCTCTTTAGTATAAACATAAACATGTAGAGTCTGGACACGTCCCACGCTGCCTGGTGTTTAAGAGCTTTGAAAAAAATTAGAAGCAACACAGTGTGTAGAGAAAAATATCTGGTTTATTTTGTATAAAAGCAGAGTGGGTGGTCCTCTCTGATAAACCAGCAGCTGTCTGCAAAGCTCTGAGCGGAGGATGAGGATGATGATGGAGCTGCTGCTTCTTCTTCAGAGCATGGTGATCAATAAAAAGACAACCGCCATGTTTTTCTCTCTAAAGAAGTAAACTGCTGCTTTCACTTTTAAATACAAATCCTGGTCAATTTATGTTTATTTCATGTTTTTTTTTTTTTTCAAAACCAGTTCACTGTGCAGCAGTACAACAAACCCTAAACATTAAGTTAATTTAAAAGATGAAATTTAATTTAATCTACATTGATTTTATCTGAAATAACATTCAATGTGTGTTTCAGTTTGAAGACAATTTATCATATCAATTCATGACTAAAAGTCAGCAATAAGAATAATAATAATAATAATAATAATAAAGACACTGTCAGGATGTAACTATGGTTTAAATAATGCAATATTTTTCCCTAAACTTCATTGTCAAATATATTAAATATGTGACATTTATCAGTTATGACTGTTTGTTTCCATCCACCTGTTTTTATTCACATTTTCAATTTGTATGTTTAAAAAAAAATCACCTGAAATCTGAAGAAAAATTATAAATGTTTAAAAAGTTTTCTGTCTGAGGAGTAACTTGAGAAAGAGCTTAAAACTTGTGGATGAAACGTAACTACTGACATGTTCAGATGTAAACCATATAATCAATAAGCAACCATTTCAATAATCAATTCAGTGTTTCTCATTTTTGAAGCAAAAATGCCCAAACTGTGAGGATGTTCTGCTTTTCTCCATTTCATATCAGCATATAGTGAATATCTTTGTTTCAGACTCCATGTGTGCTGTGAAGAAAGAAAGAAGTTTAGTTTTCAGGTTTCATTTATTTATATCTTGATGAATCCAGACAAATCTAAGCTTAATCAATAATGAAAGTATTAACGCTACATCCTCAGAGGTCATGACCTCATCTTATTTCTGTCATCGACTGTAGATTATTTCCTTGAAACATTTTATCCACAAAAGGCCAAAACTATTCACTTTACTATATCAAACAGTCACATGTGACAGTGACACTTTGGCATTCTTTTCTGGAAAAACGAGTCGATTATCAAAATAGTTGCAGATTCATTTTCTAATAAACTAATCAATTAATAAACTGTTTCAGCTCTGATTAGATTCTGGTCGACTGAGGATTTTAATTTGTCATTTAATTAACATTCGACCTTCAGCTTTACAGGAAACAGATCTCTGCTTAAACATAGTAATATATTAAAACTGACCAAGGCCTTATGAGAGTGAATGACATGATGAAATAGCTCAAGACCTGCAGACGACCGCTATGCAGGACTCGCAATTGAAAACAGCGGTTTGTCCCTTTAAAGGACAACTGTGCTTCAGCAGAGGTTTCAGACGTGTCAGACAGACTGATCTAACACAACCAATAATCAATATCTGATCAGAACCACCAGCAGTGAAAAATAAAAATAAAAATAAAAATAAAAATAAAAATAAAAATAAAAATAAAAATAAAAATAAAAATAAAAATAAAAATAAAAATAAAAATAAAATAGGTGGAGTTACAGCGGGAAGAAAAACAGCTTCACAGGAACGATAGTGTGTGTGTGTGTGTGGTGGGCGGAGTCATGAGGGTAACGTGCCTGCCCCACTTGTGACAGGCTCAGCTCCGGGGTCAAAGGTCATCACATGCCCTGTCTGATGCTCTGGATGATCTGGAAAATGGCTGCAAGACAAACACACACACATATCATTTAAAAAAAATAAAATAAAAAAACTACAAATACCACATTAGCACAAAAGTACAATAAAAAATAAAAACAATTTGTGCAGCCAGGAGTGAAGGCTTCTCGTCTGTCATCACATTATATCCGTGTGTCGCAAGTTGATGATGTCATTACAGTACATTACATGCGGTGCAAAGTGTGGTGACAGCGTGCAGTGGCACAGAGACGCAGATCAATAGTTTAGACATTAATCTTGGAAATGACATCACAATAAGCAGAAAGAGGAAACGTGAAGCATTTCTACTGCAGTTCAGAGGATTAACTGATGTCAGTCATGCAGTCAGACTAAAGCAGCGGACTAATCACTTCTGAAATTTAATAACTACAGAATTTACTGCACTGAAATATTTGATTTTTGACACCATCTTTTTAAATTCACATGGTCTGAATTTAACACAGATCAATTCAGATAAAAAACAAAAACAGATGCTCTGCTCTCTATCAGCTCCTGAGGGAAATATCTGGCTTTTAAGCTGCTAAATGCTCCACTATGTTCTCCAGCTAGTCTTCAGTAACTGTAACTGTTAGCCGTTTGCTGCTTCTTCTCTTTAAACCAGAGGAGAAGAGTAAAGCTGCAGTCCGACAGATGAACAATGAGCTGAAACTCTAAATGTTTATTTATCTGTTTAGGGTTGTATTCATGATTGATGGCTAACAGTTTATTCTAATACCCATTTGGCTAAAAATGACTCAAACAAATCTGTTATGGTCAAATTTGTTGTATTAACAGTATTTTCGAGTTCACACATTAACATTTCATTTTGGGAGGTTTATTAGACATCTGCGGCACTCTGACACAACAGTTTTAAAGCCAACAGACATTATTTGTGTTATCTACATGATGAAAAACTTTCAATACAAATTATTAAAGTCTCAACTTCTGCTTTGTCAGGGGCCCACATATATTTTCTGGAGGGCCGGATTTGGCCCACATGCTGCTGTCTGGCTACCAGACAGAAGTTCTCTTTTTAATAAGTGATGAGACATTCAGCTTCCTGTCAGTGTTGTCAGTAACAGCATCCTGTTTACTTTGTGTTAGAGCTTTTTACAGTTACACGTATGTCCCCACACTGAATTCACTTTGTCAACATGCAGCTCAGTAATAAAATACATACATGTATGATGCTTCTACAGGTTTTATCACAGCTGATTAAAGTTTTATCGTAGCTGCTGTAGATGTTTGTGATAAATTAAATTAAACCAAATGCAGAGCTGAGCTGAGTTTAGACAAACAGGAAGCAGCTGCTGACACGTGGAACTTCTTCACATCTTTATCACACATGTGAACATATCTTCTACCTCTGAAATACCTGCTGATGAAACTCACCTGATCCACAAACAACAAAGACAAACAGAGCAAGCAGCCACGGACCCACTGGAGACTTCTCATCGTTTACTGGCCGCTGAAACACAAACAAAATACAAACTGATACAGTTAATACACAGCCGCTCAGTTCACACACACAAAAAATACAAATATATGTAAAATAGTACCAGAAATAAAAACTGACACAGATTAAAATAATCACACTATCACAAGACACAAATATTTGAAATTAAGTCAAAATTGTGCCTTTTCAGTCAAATTTTTTTCAGTTAAAATATCATTATACTGTTTAGTGTTGGTTATAATCACACCAGGGAAGAAATCTGTATATTTAATGCTGCATTCTACAGCATATATATATATATATATATATATATGTGTGTGTGTGTGTGTGTGTGTGTGTGTAACCCTTTTATGTGTAATTTATTTGAGCTCATCTTTTGAATGTGGCTGGTAGCCCCGCCCACTGCGGTGTTTACATGTGCGGGAAGAAAAAGTTAGAAATGTCACTAAAATAAGAATATCAATGTATACTGTGTATGCCGACCTTAAGTCTGTCTTTAAATTAATTAATTAAAAGCCGTAACGTAATGATCTTTAAGTGATTATCTTTGTGGACACGAAAAACAACCTCAATATAGCAGATTTACTAATGGAGTCTGGCTCTTTTTCACTTTATACTAGACTATAAATGACACAGGCTAACCGTTTACCCTTTTCTGGGCACCTATAATCAACAACATATAATAATAATTAATATTATTATCCTGAGTAAACTGATGACTGGCGTAGTTGCTAATGCTAAAGGAAACTTTGTTAAGTATAGCTTGCATCTTAGCTACCAACTAAAAACGCGTTTTAAACTCATTATATATTATATGCTATATAGTCTATATTCTATATAATATATTATATATTATACAGTGACCCAGCTTCAGGCTGTCAGTACCGATGTTTTCTGGACGTGTCCCCGCTGTGTGATGGTCTTGCTGTGCCGCTCGTTCGCCACTTTCATCCGCTGCACCGCCGACATGTTTCGGGTTTAACCGGGTTTGATCGGTCCGGACCAGGAGGCCGCAGAGTCGGGAGCAACCGGGAGGAGAAGACGATAAGAGACCGAAGAAAATGTCCCGATGGAGGAGCTTTTCTGCCGGGTTATTGAGGCGAATGAATGCTAACTGTGAGCTAGCTGCGAGCTGAACGAGCTAAACCGGAAGCAATAGAGTTCATCACGTGACAGACGGCAAAGATTCAAAATGTCTGCCTCTTGCCCTCTAGTGGCGAGAACAGAAATATAAACTTTTTAATTAAAAAGAGTGTGGGCTATAAAAGAGTAAACATACACAGAGATATTTTATTTAAAATACGGAGTAAAGCTACTTTTTCTAAGGAACATGTTGAACATCTGAAAAGGGAGCTGTCCACTTCACCATCATGGATAGTTTACACTTTTTGTCTGCCATTTTATAAATGACTAATTGATGAATGGAGACAATAATCAACAGTCAATGCATAATGTGGAAATGAAACAAGGCTCTTCATACAAACTTCTGGAGTCATGATAGACGCTGTCATCCTCATACAGAGCTGATATGTAAAAAGATGCAGCAGCCGTCACTTTCTCTGTAGATTCAGATGTTTCTGGAGTCCGATTATTTCTATGTTTTATAATCCAGAGTCTTATATTTTAATGTAGTACCAACAGTGGCCCAGGAGCCAATCAGTAAAAGTTTAAACTAAGAGCAACAGCAGATTTTAAGCAGACAAACCAACTCCTGTACTCTAAAACTGAAACTCTTTTATACATCAGTGTGTTAACTGATCTGCTTCCAGAGGATTTGATGTGACAGGATTGTTACGACTGGTTGGAGCCTCTTAAACTGAATTGCCTGAGCATATTCATAAAGTTGTATTGTATTAATTGATTATAAATACAACCATGAATTTCAGACATGGATTTAGGATTGATGAGGAAATAAATCAACATGAGTCCTGTGGATTTTCTCTTTTATTTATTTCAGCCTGTTGCAGCTTGTCCACACACAAAAAACACACACGCACACACACACACACACACACACACTGCTCTGCTGGCTGTGACGTAGCCAGGAGTCAGGGAGTCAGGGGTCATTAGTAGCCAGTCTACCTGTTTCATTTTAGTCCTTCATTAGTCCAACATGAAGTCTCTGACTGATGGACCAGACAAGATCACCTGGAGGTCAGAGGTCACGCAGAGTCAGCGCAGGGTCACAGGTCACAAAGTTAAAAAAACAAAGTCAACTTAGTTCAGGAGCAGGTGTAACAACAAGCAGTCACCCTGGCAACCAGATATCAGTGTTCTGGAGGATGGCAGTTACCATGGCAACATCACAGATGCACCATGAGACTATAAGGAAGCAGTCACCATGGTAACCCTTACTGTGTCTCTAGCAGCCCAGCCCACTGATGGAGCCGATGCGGTCCATCTTCATCCCGAAGCATCCTCTTCCTCCCACCATTGAATTCCTGCTCCGCTTCCTCATCTTCGACTGCTGCCGCAGGAAGTCCAGGAAGAACCGTGGCACCGCCTCCTGCCTCCTGCCAGCCAATCCTGTGGAAGGCCAGGGGGAGGGTGTGGGGCGTCCGGCCGAGCCCTCTGTGATGTCATTAGAGGTGGGAGGTGCCAAGAGGAGCGAGGAGAGATGCAAGCCGAACAGAGAATGAAGGACCTGAGGAGATAAGAGTCTTTAAATACTCAAAACATTTTCATGTTTTTGTGCTTCTTTTGTACAAACTCAGGTTTATCTTTTATATATATTTATACTTAGAACTACTACTACCAAGTAATAATACTCTGATAATACTGTTATTATTATTATCATAGATTGATATACAATATTTTTATTATAAAAGTGCAAAAGGTCAAAAAACAACAACAAAGTAAATGAGGTGGAGGAAGATGAAGAAGAGGCAGAGCATGATAAGACTGCTCAGGATGATGAAGGCGGTAATTATGATGATGTCCACGGACCTGCACGTCATCTCGTAGAGGTGAAGGTCTTGATTCCACAGCAACAGTGAGGAAGAGGAAGAGGAGAAGAAGAAAAGAGGAGGAAGATGACGCAGCCATCTTTAAAAAAAAAAAATCGATAAAAAAAGACAATCAGACTCAAAGAATAACACAGCAGAAAATCCTGTGTTCTGATTGGCTGGGAGCTGTTCATCCATTAGTTTCATTCACAGTACTTGATGAAGGACCAATCAACTCACAGACAAATCAAAACAATCCAATAACACCATGTTTTCAATAAACGCTCAACAACGTTTTCAGTCTTTGGAGAGTAGTCCTGTGTTAGACACCACTGAACATGGTTCATATTGTAAACAATATTCTTCCATGTTTTTATATGAGGTTGTGACATGTAGCACAACAAGCTAGTGAAGCTGTAAACAGAACAGTGTTCCCGCACATGCTCAGTACCATCTGAAAGCATGATCACTGTTGTTAGTGTTTTGGAGCCATTCCTAAACAAACTAACGTGACCATGTTGATGAAGGAACATGTGACCCAGTGCAGCGCTGTGACACGTGTGTGTGTGTGTTTTTAAATTTGACTGATCACAGCCATGATCAATAAAATGATCCTCAGGAGAATGAACCCAACAAAAGTCATATTTACACATCAGAATATAGAAACAATATTCATAAAAATGTCCCCACTAATCGAGGGTCTAAGGACAGAGGGTGTCACTCCCTGTACAGATTGTAAAGCCCTCTGAGACAAATGTATTTTGTGATTTTTGGGCTATATAAATAAAATTTGATTTGATAAAAACTAAACAGGAACACTTTCTATGACTCTGGAACTAGTGTATGTGATTATAATATTGATAAGGCTGAGTAATCAATATCATCAATGTGTAGCTTGCAGTTGTTATTTGATCCACTTTTTTATTACATTATTTATTACATTACATTAATTTCTTTTAATTCGATTTTTTAAAACTAGATTAATTTAGGATTACACTTAAGGTCTTAAGGTTTTAAGGTCATACTTTTGTCAATATTTCCAAGCAAATTTCCCACTTTAAGTTTTTTTCTCGTAAATTAACAACAGTTGTATGAATTAGATTATATTTGATATTTAGACAATTCGATCATTAAAGATAAGATTTTAGAAAAGTAATCAAATTAAATGATGATTTTTATAAAATTAGATTCATTTAAGATTAAATTTGATTGTGCTATAATTATACTTAATTTAATTTCAACTGATTATTACTATTATTTTAAATGAGATATTATTAAATTATGTTAGATCATAAAAACAGGATTACATTAGATTAGATATAATGTGAATTGATGAAATTAGATGATAATTTAATATATATTTTAAAATGTAATAATTATAATCAAATCAGATTTATTAGGAAATATAAAAATTAATTAGATTATTTATTATTAAATTTAATATCTCATTACATTATATTATGTAATACATGGGATTATATATATATATATATAATATATAACAGAAGACAGCAGTAACAGAAGACAGCAGGACTTACTGGCACAGAAAGACGTCAAATATTCCAACAAAAAAACGTCTTGTTTCCTTTGTTCAGTAATTTTATCTGCTCCTAATTAATCAATTTTCCAATAAAAGTATTGATTATTGGTGTCTGTTTCATGTCTATCCTGCCTAAGTGTCAGGACGCGTCTGTGGACCGAGGACAGACGCAGACTTTTATATTACTCAGTGCTGTGATGTCACACATTCTTAATGCTGTTACCCCCAACGACACACACACACACACACACACACACACACACACAGGCTGAAACACGGAGAAGAAAGAATTAAAAAATATTAACCAATCAAACATCAACATTCAAAGAATAACGTGTGAAAATGTTCATACACAAAAAAAGTCCTGAAAAGTTCTTGAGGATGTTTCAAGGTCTTTGAGAAGGTTTCTGAGGTTTGTCTTTGAGAATTGTCCTTAAAAGTTGCCAGAAGTTCTTAAAGATGTTCTCTGAGTTCCATGGATCCTTGACGACAGTCCTGGAGATCTTAATGTGGTTCCAGGCTCCCTGAGGTGGGTAGAAATGTCCTTGAAGACTTTCCAGGGGTCTATGAGAAGGTACCAGAAGTGCACGTGGAGGCTAAAATAGTCATATCAAGTGGCTCCAGAATGCCTAGAGACGGGTCCATGATCCTTCCAGGTGGTACCAGAGGTACTTAAGGACAGTAAAATGATCCTTGAGTATGTTCCAGGGTTCCTTCGGGGGACTTGAAGAGTTTAAAGGGCCCTTGAGGGGGTTTCCAGGTCTGATTTTGGATCCTAAGGTACCAGATGTCATTGAACAGGCACATATGGTCTTTGAGGAGGTTCCAGGGTCCTTCTGAAGGCCTTGAGAAGATAACAGGGATCCTTGAATCAAGCTTGTTGCCATGGTTACCAGCAGGTGAATCCACCTGGAGCTCTTCTGTGAAACAGAGGATGAGAACCGTCCTCAGGACCGTCAGACCCCCACGACCCCCGACCTCAGTCGGCCCACCCCCTCGTAAAGCATCACCGCGGCAACCGGGTCGACATTAGCAAACTATTTCCTGTGGAAGGGGCATGGCTACGGAGGGTCACATCACACCAGGGATAGGTGTGTGTGTGTGTGTGTGTGTTTAATGACCCCCCACTGTCTTTGTCCCTGACAGACAAAACTCCACCCCCACTATTCAGCAGGATGCCTCTGACGTCATCGAGCACACACATAAAACACACACACACACAGTGCTGTTGTGATCAGTGACTTCTTTCTCTCTAATAAGGTGATTGATGAGCTATTCTTGCTGTGCGTGCGCGCATGTGTGTGTGTGTGTGTTTCATGTGACGCACACAGCATTCCTGCTCCCCCACAGCAACACACAAACACAACTGCACGTCTGCAAAAAATACCAGAGAGTGACTCCAGGTGTCTGCAGCTGGATCAATACATTAGTTTGTCCTTACGAGTATATTAAAAGTTCATTCAGGTTTATTAACCATGCAACATCATGGTCACATGATCTTACAGAACACTTTATTTGGAAATGTTGCTAATAAACATTTACAGAAAAAGTGAGTGCACATATCTACAGTAAATACGGTACCTGAAAACAGAGGCGGTATTAACGTTTGTTTACCTTTTGTTTGTCCACAAGTGGTTAGGACATGGTGGGCAGCCAATCAGCATTGACGTCACAATGCTGTGTGTGTGTGTGTCTGTGTGTGCATAATTGATGGTCTCCAGTTGGAGTGTGTGAAACGTTTGCTTCTTTTTTAAGTCATAAACAACCTAAAATCACATTCATGTCTAGTTTTAATTTCTTAATTATTATTCATCCCCATATATATATTCTTTCTACATTTTGTCTGTTTAAATGTTTAATATGTGCAGGTTGCAGTTCAGAGTCCTAAAACTCACTTAATTTACTTTAACTCACTTAAATAATTAAAACATGAAGTCAGATGTGTTTGTGTGTTTTATTCTTTATTAAATCTTTGTGTTTTTCATAGAAAACATCATCAGGCGGAATCAAACCCGCCATGTCATCAGGTGTCAGTCAGTTGTCATGGCGACAGGGATGAGGACAGGCAGAAGGGAGGGTGGGGCTTTAGTTGATCTTGGGGTGGCGGAAATCCTTTCCGGCGAACTTGGCCTTGTCTCCCAGCTCCTCTTCGATCCTACGGATTAGAGGTCAGAGGTCAGAGGTCAGTCCGTACACTACTTTTTCTTTGTAAATGACAGGAAGTTCTCACCTCATCAGCTGATTGTATTTGGCCAAACGCTCAGACCTGCAGGGGGCGCCAGTCTTAATCTGGTAGAGAGACAGGTAGTTGTCAGTAAATCAGAGATAAAGTAGAAGATCATCCATGTAATGATCTGTCTCACTGTCTGCCTGTCTGTTTTTCTGTTTGACTGTCTGTCTGTCTGTCTGTCTACCTGTCCAGTGCAAAGAAGATCATCCATGTAATGATCTGTCTGTCTCCCTGTTTGTTTTTCTGTCTGACTGTCTGCCTGTCTGTCTACCTGTCTGTCTGCCTGTCTGTCTGTCTGTCTGTCTGTCTGTCTACCTGTCCAGTGCAAAGTCCGACCACCAGGTCAGAGATGAAGGTGTCTTCAGTCTCTCCAGAGCGATGGCTGACCATCACACCCCAACCACTGCTCTGAGCCAGCTTACACCTGAGAGAGAGAGAGAGAGACAGGTACAGAGAGAGAGAGACAGGTACAGAGACAGAGACAGGTACAAAGACAGAGACAGGGAGAGAGAGAGAGATAGAGAGAGAGAGAGAGATAGAGAGACAGGAGAAATGAAAGAGGAGTTAGTTTAGGGCTTTGACTCAAACCCTTAACCATCACCTCTCAGTCAATCAATATTCAATCAATCAATCAATCAATCAATCAGGCAGACAGGTGTCTTACGCCTGGATGGACTCGGTGACGGAGCCGATCTGGTTGACTTTGAGCAGCAGACAGTTGCAGGCCTTCTTCTCCACTGCTGTCTGGATCCTCTTGGGATTGGTCACCGTCAGGTCGTCTCCTACAATCTGATTGGTCGGCACACAGAGACGTGTCACTTTAATGTGTTTTATAACTTATTATTCTCGGGAAATGTTCCTGAACATCGTGACTGGAGGAACTTCGTTTAGTTCTGTTTCACCTGGATGTCAGTGGAAGCGGTGAACTTGGCCCACTGTTCCCAGTCGTCCTGGTCGAAAGGATCCTCGATGGACTGGACTGAAGACAGAGAGAGAGACAGGCTCAGAGAGATAGGTACAGAGAGACAGACAGGTACAGTACTACACCAAGATCACAATACTTATGTACTGTTACTGCAGTACTTTTACTACATCAAGATCACAATACTGTACTTTTATTGCAGTAGGATTTTTCATGCAGTACTTTTACTTGTAATGAGGTATTTTTACATCACTGTACTTGTACTTTTAGTACAGTTACCGGGGTAACCCTTGATGAAGCTGCGGTACAGGTCTCCCAGCTTTTCCCCGCTGATGTGTCTGGACGGGTCATCGGGGGACTTGAAGTCCAGGTCGTACTTTCCGCTACGGTAGAACTCAGAGGCTGCCACATCCATCCCGATGATGATCTTGTCGGGATAGCCGGCCTTCTCGATGGCTGTTTTCAGCAGCTCCAGGGCTGTAGACAGACAGATGGAAACAAGAATGGAGGTGAGACAGGCAGGCAGACATGCAGAGAGACAGACAGAGGTAGATGTCTCACCCTCATTGTTCTCCAGGATGTTGGGGGCAAAGCCTCCCTCGTCTCCCACATTGGTGGCGTCTTTACCGTACTTTGCCTTGATCACATTCTTTAGGTTGTGGTAGACCTATGCGCGCGCGCACACACACACACACACACACACACACACACAGTGTTAATTCAGGTTTATCTTCAGAAGAACATAATTCCAGCCCAATATAGTCTTCAGCACCTCAGCTCCGATTCTCATGGCCTCATGGAAGTTCTGGGCTCCGACTGGCAGTATCATGAACTCCTGCATGGCTAGTTTGTTGCCCGCATGGCTTCCTCCGTTAATGACATTAAAGGCCTGTAGACGAGAAGAAACGGTACAAAAACGTTACAGCTGATCATCTTCACCTTTTACCAGGTCAAAGTAGGTCACTCTCATCCATAGGAAGCCCCTCCCACTCACAGGAACAGGAAGTATGACTTCTTTATGTCCTGCGAGGTCGGCAATGTGGCGGTACAGAGGAACACCCTTCTCCGCTGCTCCAGCCTTACAGACAGCCAGCGACACGCCCAAGATAGCGTTAGCACCGAACTTTGCTGCAGGAAGACAGTCAGGTCAGTCAGGCAGGTCAGTCAGTAAGACAGGCAGATAGAGAGACAGACAGATAGAGAGACAGATAGCTTCTTACATTTGTTCTCAGTGCCGTCCAACTCCAGCATGAACTTGTCGATCTTCTCCTGCTCGACAACGCTTAATTTCTAAGAGAGAAAGACAGACAGACAGACAGACAGAGAGAGAGACAGGTGGAGAGACATTAACTAAAACATGCATCAGAAGCAATTTCAAGTTGATTTTCAGTTGATTTCATGATATCCTGCTTAGACTGACCATATTGATTATTGACTGATACCTTCTCAATCAGTTTGGGAGCGATGTCCTTGTTTACATGATCTACAGCCTTAATAGTACCTGTAGAGAACAACAACAACAGGAATATGTGCTGGTGTTTATTTTTACAGCCTTCATTTAATACATCATTTCTTGTAAAGATATTTAATGGTTCTGTTTTGCACACACTTGTACAGCGAGGGTGAGTTTTTATATTCGTTATCATGGTTGTTAATTTGCCAAAATTGGATTCAAAGAACAAAGGAAGGAAATACTGACATACTGTTTTTTTTTTTTTAATTATTTTCTGTCCAATTACCTGACAGCAGGTGGTATTAATTCTTATGACATTTATTTAAAAGGGTTACATGATTTCGCACCTTTGCCCAGGTAGCGGCTCTTGTCTCCGTCGCGGAGCTCCAGAGCTTCATGGACACCGGTTGATGCACCACTGGGAACTGCTGCCCTGAAATGACCTGGGAGACAGACAGGTGGGTTTGCTGGAAGCTAAACTTTGTGCTACAATAAGCTAAATCTCTGTACTGAGTGCACAGAGATGAATCATGTGACTCGCATGCCCTCACCCTTGGCTGTCCACAGGTCCACCTCCACTGTAGGGTTTCCTCTGGAGTCCAGAATCTCCCGAGCATGAATCTTAGTGATTGACATCCTGACTGTGAGAGAAAAGACAGGAGATAAAACAGCTGTTTGTTTGTTTGTTCACTCCTCTCATTAGTCAGATGCGTCTCAGGTGTAAACACTGGAGGAAGCTCTAAAACACCTGTAGTTATATCAGAAAATGTCCTCTGACAGAGTGCACCTTTATCTTAAATCCTACTTTCACCCAAGCAAAGAGCTGCAACCTGACCTTTTATTTACAGTCTCCCTACTCAGGCTGAACAACGGTGGTCTGTTAACACTCAAGCCCCTTTTTTAGCACTATGTTTGTTGTTGTTTCACTTCTTTCTTGTTGATTATGGTATTTGTTAAGCATGTGATCTCCTGTAATTAAATGTAATGAATTGCTGTTATTAAAGTTATTACATTTTAAGTTAAATGACCTTGAAAATAACCTCATACTCAATATGAACCAAAATGCAAATGTGTGTGTGTGTGTGCGCGCGGGCACTCATGTGTTTGTATCAGACCTGCAGCACTGATCCTGTGTAACGCCATAATGCCTCCATGTTGTCCCCTAACAAACCCCGCCCACCCACCCCCCACAGCCAACAGAGAGCTTCTCTCATGACGGGCAGCTAATCCAACCAATTTCAGTGAGGGAGAGACCATTGTGGTGACAGGAAGGGGGATGTGTGTCTACAGAGTTATTAATACAGTGTGAGTGTCTAAAAGCCCTTTGAACTTTTCCATAAACTTTCCACAGAGGTCATGACTTCTATGTGCCATTACTGACATTTACAGAGATATGCGTGACTGTGACATGATATCAGCCTCCTGATAACTGCAGCTCTGTTTCTGAACTACAGTACCCTTACAGAGGAAGACAATTATATAAATATATATATACATGTGTATATATATATAACTTTAATAACAACAAATTAAAATGCCAACATCATAGAGAGGTTGTAAATCTTTTATCATTGATATTCAGTATGTACTAGATGGTTTTTGACTCACTATGATCTAGGTATTAGCAGATATAAGTGTTTACTAAAGTATTAGTCCACAACAATGTGTCCTCATGTGGACGTGCAGAAGTTTCACTGCAATCTGGAAGTCAAAAAGTATAAAAACAGTCAGTAATGATCTCTGAGAGGCTGAATGTAAACAGTCAGTAATGAATAGATACCTAATAAAGATTCTGTTTGATTCACAATCTCATTATATTATGGTCTAGGAGAACATTTATTTAATTATTTTAAATGGTGATTTCTGATTTTTTTAATGAGTATTGGTCAAATGTGTACGTTTGCATGTGTACAGAAATATTTATCATTTGCACATGAATAATTAATTCATATATTTTATTTACATTTGTATATATTCTCAGACACTAAAGGAAAAGTCCAGCTAAAATTGCCTTTAGGGTGTTTCTACTGCTCTCATATGTAAAATCAGTTACCAATATTATAATATCACAACGCTAATCATACAACTAGCAGCCACATTTATAATAATAATATAATAATATAATAATAATACAATTACTTTGTACTACACTTTTCTTGTAGTAATAACACCCAACATAAAAAGTTATGTATTATGTACCTATTATTACATAGTTGTACTAGCAAAGTAGTGTTTAGCATGTTAGCTGTAGTAGAAGCAGCATATAATAGTTTTAACAATAATAATAGCTTTCTATTATGCTTCCCGCTCTGCGTCTGTGTGATGTAATGGTGTGTGTGTGTGTGTCAATCAGCCCTTTGAAGAAGTGCAGTTGATCAAAATGTCTCTCTGCTGGTTAAAAAATGTGGTTTTTGTATTTTGTATTATAAAAACATTTTACACACAATACTGTATAACGTAAAATATAAAGTTGTTGTATAACTAGATTTCAGCATTGAGGAACTTAAATAGATTATTTTGCTTCTAATAACCTGTTATTGGGAATCTGGAGGAGACACAGGATGTCCCCGTAACCATAGTAACTGTGAGAGTAGAGACGCTGTGCTGCCTGCCTGTCTGTCTGTCTGCCTGTCTGACTGCCTGCCTGCCTGCCTGCCTGTCTGACTGTCTGCCTGCCTGTCTGTCTACTGTCTGCCTGCCTGTCTGCCTGCCTGTCTGTCTACTGTCTGTCTGTCTGCCTGCCTGCCTGCCTGCCTGCCTGCCTGCCTGTCTGACTGTCTGCCTGCCTGCCTGCCTGCCTGCCTGTCTGACTGTCTGCCTGCCTGTCTGTCTACTGTCTGTCTGCCTGCCTGCCTGCCTGTCTGACTGTCTGCCTGCCTGCCTGCCTGCCTGTCTGACTGTCTGCCTGCCTGTCTGTCTGTCTGTCTGTCTGTCTGACTGTCTGCCTGCCTGCCTTTCTGACTTTCTGCCTGCTTGCCTGCTTGCCTGTCTGTCTGTCTGACTGTCTGCCTGCCTGTCTGTCTGTCTGTCTGCCTGTCTGCCTGTCTGCCTGCTTGCCTGTCTGACTGTCTGCCTGCCTGTCTGTCTGTCTGACTGTCCGCCTGCTTGCCTGCTTGCCTGCCTGCCTGTCTGTCTCTCTGGACTTTGTGCTTGTTTGTTACATTTCAGTCATTCTGCTCTGCAGCTCTTTGACCTTCTTGCAGCTGAAGGTCACAGGCTGACGGTTTTTGTCTTTAGAAGACGACTCAAACAGACAATAAAACTCTGTGTGCAGATTTCTGAGCTGCAAACACATCAAACATATAAATCTCCTTTGAAAACCCCTGCAGACACCAAACTAACACAAAAACAAACAGTTTGAAACTATTTTTCAGTCAGAAAACACACGATTCAGGTCCAGAGAGAAACTGTCTCAGCTTACCTGAGTCGTGTTGCAAGGGAAGGAGGGCTGTCCTTTTTGGCCACCTGTCTGTCCGTCTGACTGCCTGACTGACGTGGAAAGTGTCCGTCTGTCAGGCTACAGGGTTTTTATAGACGCTCCCTGCAGGGGGAGGAGGCTGGTGGAGAAGCAGGGAGCGTCTGGCAGGAAAACAGAAAAACCTGCAGCACAAAGAGCTGACACATTTAGTTCAGATAAAAACCTAAAATTACATTAGAGGAGCCTGAACTGCTGTAAACTGTTAACTCGCTGCACCAAAATATTTAAAAGATTAAAGGGAAATCTGTGGGATAATTACTGTATACATTTTACATAGTTATTGTGTTAACAACAGCTGTAGCACCGTACATTATAGCTATATTTATATTTTAGAGTTGGTATTACCAAGCAGTATTAGCATATTAGCTGTGGCAGGGTGGTTAAACTGATCAGCTTTGGTGTAGTTTTAGGAGTTGTATCAGTTGTATCAACAGCAGTATTAACATTGTTAGGGTACTGTTAGTTCTAGCAGTACAGGTTGTAGCAATATTAGCATATTAGCATTAGATGGTTAGGGTTATTTGCAGAGGTTTGATTATTAGCAGTTTTGGCAGGTGACTGATATCTGTTCCCAAAATAATTTTTTTTATCTTGTTATTTTCAGATTTTCTGAATATTAATCTATAACCCAACCACAATATTAACTTTGTATTATAATGGTGTACTGTACTAAATATTATAGGAAGAGGAATATTACAGCAAAATCAACATCTATAAAATATAATTTTCTACTAAGAAATAGAACTTGATGCATGTACAAATACTGATACTGTGTTTTCTGTATATTTTGCTTTAATGTCAGAGGTCAGAGTGAGCACTTGTGCGACGGTTCCTACCGCAGATAGAGAAGGTCAAAGTTCATGTAAAGAGGAAATGTGAGAGTGGCTCAGCATTCACTGCAAAGGGCAGTAACCCCAGCACACAAACACAAACACAAACGCACAACACACACACACACACACACACACACACACAAACACACCACTTACACAAGACACCGTACCCTTTAAACGCACCATTAACTGTACTTTACACACTCACACACACACACACACACACTGTAATCTGTCCAGTGTTGCTGTAGCCTTTACTGCAGGCTAAATATAACTGCACATGACTGCTGGAGGAATCTACTCATACACTAAATACTAAATACTTGATTATCATACTTTAACAGTGTGTTTCTATCGTTCAGTATTAATAATCTGTCATAATATCATTTAATACTTCTGTGTATAATTAATTGAAAACACTAATACTAGTGACTGCAGTAGTAGTACCACATATTGTTCTACCAGTAGCAGCATAGATAGTAGTGGTAGTAGTAGAAATAATTAAAAGTATTAAAGGTATTAATAAAGTAGTAGTTGTAGTAATTGTGTAGCAGTAGAAGTAATATTGATGGTGATGGTGTAGAAATAGTATTAATAGTACTTGTTATGACAGTAGTCATAGACAGTAGACAGTAGACAGAATTATATAAATATCAGTAGTGTTGGACACAGTAGTGGTAGCAGTAATTGCAGTAGAAATACAAATGAATACTTCATCCTTAGAACTACATTAGTACATTATGTGTGATGTGAATGTGCACATGTATGTCCCCATAATGTGTGTAAAACCTGCTCACACATACACACAAACCTTTGTGTGTTTTGAACATGTTGGTCTTTTATTTTCAGATATTTTTTGATTTTTTTACAGAGCTGTGATTGGATGCAGATTCTTCTCCACTGTAAAACAAACAGCAACAACATCTATGCTGTGTACAGGTCAAATGTGAACATACTAACATGCTAACAGCATCCACACACATGTACACCACCGTGTCATGTAAAAAAAACTGCACCATTTACTCATTACACAGAATCAAACTTGAACACTTTTTATTCATCCCTGATAGGAGAGATACGCTGAGAAGATCAAGATAAACAAAAGAACAGCGAACATTTTCTTGAGGGGAGCAGGGTGGTAGCTGGAGATGGTACAGGTACAGGTGGGTACAGGAAATGGTACAGGTGGGTACAGGAGATGGTACAGGTGGGTACAGGAGATGGTACAGGTGGGTACAGGAGATGGTACAGGTGGGTACAGGAGATGGTACAGGTACAGGTGGGTACAGGAGATGGTACAGGTGGATACAGGAGATGGTACAGGTACAGGTGGGTACAGGAGATGTGGCCATCTTGTCTTACATGTTTGCCTTCCTCAGGTAATCGACCACTGAAAACACCTTCTCAGAAATCTGCCCGCCATTGGCCTCTTTTGTCCCCTTGGCGATGATGAGAGCTGTGAAGTGAAACAAGAAAAAAAGTTAGTTTTACTCATTAAAGTCACAGTATTACTTATTAAACTACTAATAAAGCTACTACCACTTATGCTACTAATTTTACTACTACTACTTCTAGTATTAATACCATCACCACTACTGTTCATACTAATACTACTACCGAACGAATTAATGCATGTTTTTTTTGTGTCTACCACTACTTCTACTATTCTATTACTACTATTCTTTTAGTACTACTACTACTGTTGAAACTAATACTACTATTAGTTTATTACTGCTATTACTACTAATACTACCTCCAGTACAACTACAGGACTGTAAACACTGTGGACATAAAGAAGTTAACTACGACTCCCAAGGTGCATTTCAGCAAGAAACAGCCAATCAGTGAGTTTAAAGGATCATTCATGTGATTTTCTATGTTTGTCTTCATGTTTAGAGCTAATACTAACAAGTACTGTGTGTGTAATAAACTTTTTCTTAAAAAAAACACATCAGAGAGTCATAGCGCTGAACTCTTTTAGGGAGTCTGTTTCTGTCTTACCTTTTAAGGACTGGCCGACACATACATTGTAGGCGTTGCCCTCAGAATCTGCTGAAGTCTTTAAGTGCAAGCAGTATATGCCTTCCGTGTCCATGTCATCTCGGAGCAACCTGCACTTCAAACCACCAATGTGAACGCCACTTTGGCAGAAGCTCTGCCTTTTGCCAGCCAGTTGCTTTATTTCAGTGTCCTGAGAGAGAGACAAACAGGTATAATAGTTTTTATTGTCATATCACATTTTTAATATCATCAAATATCATATTCTTGATGTACATGTTACAAACAATGAATGAATGCACGAATCAGAGAAAGAAAACCTTGAGTTACACTTTTTACTAGCCAACTAGATAAAACTGACCCTAACCCTAACTGTTTTATTAGCCAATTTAAAAATCTGTTGGACAAACACACTTTTTCTTAGAGGATAATTACAATTTTTACAAGCCAACTGTAAATCAGTGAATAGAACATTTTCACTTTTTATGAGCCATCTAAAAAAAGCAGTGTCAGGTTTTACTGCACTGATTTCGATTTTTTCTTTATTAATCTCAATGTACAACTTTAAAGTTTTTAAAATATAAATTCATAATCCCGGTCAGAGCATTTTCACCAAAATCACAAGTTACATCTCCATGAGCTTCGTGTCCTCAGGGTTTTTACAGACTTGCTACCTTGTTTGTGCTCGTTATGCACACAGTGCCTGGCTGGAGAGCATGCAGGCGGCTCTGCAGCTTCCAGTGTCTGCAGGGATACTATTCAACTGGTTTGTCTGGTTTGTGTCATTTAACCATGTCTGCTGACTCACTGCCTGAATAACACTGTGAGAACTCAAACCATTGATTAGTCAATTGTGATCATGCTGTGAAATGAAGACAAGGAGTTTCTGCTTTTCTCTGTTCATCATTGTGAACTGAATATGTTTGAATAAGACGATCAGATTGAGCTGAAACTGTGACGGACTCACTATTTACTTACATTGTTATGAACAATCAATCAATCAATCACTTCATCAAAAAGATAACAAGCAAATTGATTGATGGTGATTTATGTCATCATTTTATTAGATGTAATAAATTGTGAATGAATTCATGCATGTTTTATTTTCCTGTGGTACCGCTGAAATTAAACGTTAAATGTGGGATCATATGACACGCTAATACCAAAAATACACACACTGCAAAACCAACAGCTGCTAAAAACTAAAAACAAAGTCTCATATTGAAATATATCACATTTACCACAAATATACATCCATAATTTTTAATCTGTGTCCTGAGTACAAGACCTTTGTTTGTAACTTTAGTTTTAGAGGTAGATCCTCCTCACAGGTAAACTGTAAAACAGTAAACAAACTGTTTTCTAATTGGAAAGTTAAGTTTTTTTTAAATGAATGACTAAACTGAAACCTGAAAACGTTCAGTTTACTGCAGGATAGAAACAGCAGATTCAAGTTGAGAAGCTGAAGAATATTTTGGCATTTTCCCTGAAACAATTAGTTATTATTTGATTAATTAATTATCAAACTACAAACTGATTATTTGTTATCGATTAATTGATTAAATGTTCCAACTCCATATGATGCAGCTCTTTGGTGCAGCAAATGATTATTTTCATTATTTTGTCTATAAAATAGTAAAAAAAAAAGCTCAACATGGCATTAAAGTCCAATGTCGAAAATCCTAATAAATTGAGTTTAGTGAACGACACAGAAAAGCTTCAAATCTGAGTAGCTGCGACCAGGAAATATTTTACATTCTGCTTTAAAAAATGACGAAAACAAGTATAAGTACAAGTAACAAAAGTTTCGGTCATCTCTAAGAACGAAATGTTTCAGGATTTAATGGAGATTTCTCGTGATGTTAGTTTGTTGTGGATATAAAATGTCTCCTAGAAACTAGAGACCTGGGTTCCCATCCTGAGTCCTGCGCGTGTTCACGTTTGGTTCAAATGTTCGTTAACATGTTGAGGCCGAGACAGAAAAAATGATTCAGCAGCGTTACATGTCTGGCTAGTATGTGCTGAGTCAACCTGAGCTGCTGCAGAAATCAGCAGGAAAATGCGTCAAGGACAAGAATGTGTGCAGGACATGTTAGGACACGCACACATGTGGTCATTTAAAGTGTCAAAGGTGAAGAACCTACTGGTTGCAAACAAGCAAAACCCCTGCAAGTGTCTCTCTCTTACACACCTTAAATTTACACATTGCGTAACAGCAGTATGTTGTGTGTGTGTGTGTGTGTGTGTGTGTGTGTGTGTGTGTGTGTGCGCGCGTGCATGCGTGTGTGTGCGTGTGTGCGTGTGTGCGTGCGTGTGTGTGTGTGTGCGCACTGAGAAGTGTGATTGTGTCTTCTTCCTGTATTTGCCGCTCTCTGGTCTTTTTGACATATTGTCCTTATAAGGTAGTTAAACTTATATGCAGCCTGCCTGCAACACCCACTCCTCAGATCTGAATATATTCATCCCAGCCAGTCAGCTCTATCAGTTAAAAGACTTAAAATATTTAAATATTTAAAACGTGAAATTCTCGACCTGAGCTCCAGAAATCACCTCAAGTAGAAAAATGAAAATACTATTTTAGCTTTTTTTTTTCTTTTGCTTCCGGACTTGAAAAACTGTTGCTGCAAAAAGTGTCTGTTTCCTGTCACTCTGAAGACTTTATTTAACTCAAAATCTCCCTCCTAAAAAACAAGAAATAACATAATTGTGTGTCAGCAACCCAAAAAAAAAAAATCAGCCAATGAGATGAAGCGGTTCATGAAGCGGGTTTTTCTAAAAAAGAATGAGAGTCAGTGTTGAAACACGTCAGAAACTCACGAACTGCTCACTTTTAACAAAATTAACTTTTTGCAGAAAAGCAGCTGTGGCTCCGCCCGCCTCGCTGACGGAGCGGGAACCAGCAGCACAACGAAACGAACACGCCCAAAACTAATGAAGAAGAAAGAAAACTAATGAAGAAGAGGAAAAACAAAAGCTGTTTGCATCCACTTTATATAGTTTGTTACTTCTTTTAAAACTTATAGAAATTCAACCAAGTGGGCAGCAGCTCTTGAGGTGAAGTCACCTGTTGCAAGCAGGAAAAATGAAAACTGGTTTCTTGATGATTTAAGACTTCTAAAGTTAAAAACTACAGGAATCTCCAAAACAACCAAAAATATAAAAATGACTCAAAGACAAAAAAGAGGCTGTTTTAAATATTCTCCAACAATACAACAGCAAAGCTCCTCTGAAAGAGGAAGTAGAAACTGCTTAAGTTTTTACCAGAAACTTTGAAAGAAAAGAAATGATCCAACAAACATGATACACTTGTTTTGTACTTTTGTCTCAACCTGAATCTGATCTGAAGGTTTTTGAGGAGTTTTTTTCTTGCAGGTGTGTGTGTGTGTGTGTGTGTGTGTGTGTGTGTGTTTACCGAGACGGTGAAGCCTGTACTGCTGGCCCACACAGTCAGATCTGTTATCCCACATATCGCTGCTTGATCCACCACGCAAACCCCGGTACTGTCTTTAGCCGTCAAGTTGTCAATGTATGACTTCCACGACATCCTGATTAATAACCAATACATGCATACACACACACACACACACACACACACACAGAGGAATAGAGGAATCAGTAACACACACTCACTGACAGACAACCAGCATCTGAATCAGCAAAGTCAAGAACATTGAACACAGAGTGTGATCGATCACCTAATCAATACCCAGAGACAGAAACTAATTCTGTGTGTGTGTGTGTGTGTGTGTGTGTGTGTGTGTGTGAGACAGAGACCACGTCAGCTCACCTGTGCAGGTAGATTCTCAGGTATGAGGAACAGGGGAGATAGAGAAGCAAAAAGCAGAAAGAAGGAAGATGAGCGGCTTTTTATATGTCCGACCACTCCCAGCCTTCAGGCAGCTTCCTGTCGCTCTCTCTGCAGCTCACCGCCAGTCAGTCTGTCTTTCTGCCTGTCTGCCTGCCTGCCTGCCTGTCTCTCTGTCTCTCTGCACATGTGTCTCTCTCACCCAGGAAGTAAGAATCAAGGAAGTGTGAGCAGTGAACTCTTGTTTGTACTGACATTAAGTGATTAAGCCGTAGAGAGAAATAAAAAGTAAAGTTGAAGTAAAAAGTAGTTTAAAGAGGAATTTAGAAGATAATCTGCTGGTTTGACATTCAGGAAGGAAAAAATACATATTTTTATGTGATTTAATTCATTTGTTTCTTGGTTTGAGGTAAAACAAGCATCCATCTAGTATGAGAGAAAATTACTTTGTAAAATTTGTGTGATAAAAGAAATACATGAATGCACAAAAATGCATTTTTACATGCCAAAAAGGAGTGGGGAGTTGGAACAAGCCTCCAGTGTGACACGAGGCAAATTTCTGGTAAATTTTTAAAAATTATTATCACAGTATTTCTCATCCTACAGATGTGTATCCGCAAAAACAACTTCACTTTATTTATGGCAGTGGAAGAAGTACTCTTTACTGCAGTAAAAGTACCAACAAAGCAATGTAAAAATACTTTAGTACTGTAGATTGCAGTAACAGAAGTATTGCAGTAACAGTACATACGTTTTGTGATCTTGTGTTTAAACCGTCTGGTTTAAACGGGAAGCTGCTGTGAAAATGGTTTGTTTCCACACACGCACACCCACCCACACACACACACACACACAGACACACACACACACACACACACACACACAGACACACACACAAACCACTTCCTCCTGACGTGTTTCAGTTCACCAGTACACCATGAACTTCATGGTCCAACTGGGGTCAAAACAGCAAAGTTTTGTTTCTCGTCTTCGTTTTGAAGTGTCAACATTTTGTCATGTGATCATTACTCGCTGCTTGGTCATGTTGGGTCTCTGTAAATTAAAGACGACGGTCGAGACCTGCTCTATGTGTAAAGCGTCATGAGACAACTTGCTTTGGCACAATATGAATAAATTAACTTGATCTGACTTAACATAACAAGTTGCTTTGAGGTTGTTTTACTTCTCCTTTTGGTCATTTTGTGTCTGAGGTCTAGTTTTGTGGTCTTTTGTGGCTATTTTTCACTTTATGGTCTTTTTGTGTCTTTTAACATATTTTTGTTGTTTGTGTCACCTTAAGTCTTTTAGTGGTCATCCTATGCCACGTTTATGTTTCGTAGTGGTTGTTTCATTTCTTTAAATCTTGTTATTGTCATTTTCTTTTTGTGGTCTTTTTGTGTCTCTCAACATCTATTTGTGGTCTTTTTGTGTCTATTTACGTTTCTTAGTGGTCGTTTTTACGTCTCTTTACATATCTTGGTGATTTTCTATCGCTTTATGTCTCTTAGTTGTCGTTTTGTGTCTCTTAACGTCTCTTTGTGGTCTTTTTGTGCCTGTTGACGTCTATTAGTTGTCGTGTTGTGTCCCTTTATGTCTCTTAGTTGTCGTTTTGTGTCTCTTAACGTCTCTTTGTGGTCTTTTTGTGTCTGTTGACGTCTATTAGTTGTCGTGTTTTGTCCCTTTATGTCTCTTAGTTGTCGTTTTGTGTCTCTTAATGTCTCTTTGTGGACATTTTGTGTCTTTCTGGTCATTTTCCATCATTAAATGTTGTCAACCTTCAGAGGTTCTGCTACTGGTGGACCCGTTCAGTAATCCATCCACCACAGCCGCTACACCATCAACAATGGAACTGCAACGCAAACTGGGGCTTGACGTTCAGCATTAAAAAAGCAACTCCTGATTTTTAAAGTGAGATTAAAGTCTCACTTCACACAGACTTATGAATAAAAGTGTATTGTTGTCCGATAGATGCAATGGCACCAACCCCTGGAGGTGCCACTGGATAGATGAATGATATTTCTGCTCCCCATCTCTGCTCATACATGCTGCATTCCTCACTGCACACGCTAACACACACACACACACAAACATACCTGAGCCAGTTTCGACTTGTGTATGTCAGCAGGGGGATGGAGAGTGAGTGACATGTTGAAACTTGCATCAGTACACCTCGTTGCTGCTGCTACACAATTCATATGAGAGTATGGAGAGAGAATTATAGTGCTACTTCCTAGTACTACTTACTGTACTGTATGTGCAGTACTTTCTGCAAACACACCAAGTAAAGGTTGGGGTTCATGGTAAAATATTACTGCAGCCAAAGACAGTATCAATACTAGTACAAGTAGTAGTAGTCTAATACTAATAGTTCTGATAATAAGAACAGTACTAGTAGTGATAGAAGGAACAATAGTAGCAGTAAGCACCATTAGTATTATTAGTATCAGTTGTGTATTATGTGATACAGAATACAATAGCTGTTGTAGTAATACTTGTAGTATTGGTAGCAGTAGAAGTAATTTAGTAGTAACAGGAACAGTAGTAATTGTAGGATTATTAGTAAAATTTAGTGGTGGTCCATTAACGGCGTTAACGCGCTGCGATAATGTGAGACTCCTATCGAGCGATATAAAAATTGGGTTTGGAGCTGGGTCCTATGATAAGCAAACTGATGACTCTCAACGTGATATTTTAGCGCGGATGTATACATATTCACACTGTATCAAATCAAATCAAATCAAATTTTATTTATATATATAGCCCAAAATCACAAAATACATTTGTCTCAAAGGGCTTTACAATCTGTACAGGGAGTGACACCCTCTGTCCTTAGACCCTCGATTCAAGTGAGGAAAAACTTGACCACCAAAAAAAACCTTTTAACAGGGAAAAAGGTGGAAGAAACCTCAGGAAGAGCCACAGAGGAGGGCTCTGTAGGGGGCGAGAACTAGTTTTCGAACCTCTACGCGCCTGTGAATTACTGAACTACCAAACGTGATAGTCTATCATGATGCAGCCACGAAGCCGCAAGACTTGCTTCAGGGAAAATTCATTTTAAGAAGCTTCCTGATGGTGGCATCAACAACACTAAGGTTGTGTTCACCTTATGCAATGAATTGGTTTACTGTAGGAGTTCTTCCAGTCTCAAATACCACCTGAACACAAAGCATCCCTTTGATATAAGCAGTCAGTGATGCATTTACGCTCCTGTTATAATGCATCCTCTGGTTTAAGAAACCCGTTCTCAAAGACTTACTGTTGGTCAGTATTTAGGTATTTCACATTCTGAACAAGCCATTTTAATCTAGATTAATTTCTTTTAAAAGATTAAAAATGTTTATCTATGCCCGCGACTAGTAAAATTTAATTGTAACAGCAGTATCTGTTGCAGCATCACTGTTATATAATACTAGCAGTATTAGTAGAAATAATGGGGCGGGCAGTGACCTTTGACCCCTGGGATGCTATGAAGAATTTAAACTGCAGAAGCATCAGAGAGAGGAAGGTGTGGTCGGCTCCAACTGACGGGTTTATACAAGTCAACATCTACAGTATGTATAACCTCAGGGAACACACACACACACACACAGGAAGTACACACCAGGCTTGTGTTCTCAGTTTGACAGAGACCCGGAACAAACCACATGTTCACTAAACACATCATTTATCTTGTTTAAATAATTAAATAACCGTATGAGGACTTTCAATGCAGGTTCTGAAATGTCTAAACGGGAATTTTGAAACTTGAGTTTTTCCATTTGATGTTATTTTTTACTCTCACGGCTTTAGTTAGATAAAAGTTCAGATGACACATTTCAACACAACTTTTTTTTCATAATCTATCATCCCAGCAGTAGTGGAGGAAATATTCAGATACTTTACTGCAGTATGTAATACTAGTGTGTAAAAATACGCCATTAAAAGTAAAAATCCTGCATGAAAAATCCTACGACAGCAAAAGAACCTAAGTATTATCATCTTGATGTAGTTAAATTTACTTTCCACTACTTCATCTTACCTCAGATGTACTTATACTTTTTCCTTAATACTTCAACTACATTAAGCGGATAATACTAATACTTTTTTCATGCAGGACCTATTTGTAATGGAGTATTTTTACACTGCTGTATTGGTACTTTTACTGCAGTAAAGAATCTGAGTAATTCTTTCACTGCTGCAGATATGAAGAAGGCCTTCAACATGACTGCCACTGACTGGCTGTGTTCTGCTGCCATTTATGGAAGGATGAAGATGAACACACACACACTTCCTCAGTAACTGTTCTCGTTTTCTGAGTCAGGTTGAAACACCACAAGGCAGGAAGTGGTTTCTGTCAGTCTCACTGCTGCAGTTTTAAGGAAAATTAATTGCGTGTGTTATGGTTTGTCCTTATATGGCAACACGTCTGCTGCTGTGAAGAAATGTTTGTGCCAGTGTTAGTGTTAATCTGAATATTAAATAGTGTGTATGAACATGGAGTCATATGATGGGAAACAAGAGGCGTTTACCACAAGCCACGGCCACTTACACACAGTACAACTTTTAGTTTTATTTTGCTGCAAACTCGACGCTCCAGAGTGACGATAACGTTAGTTTGAATCTCAAAGTGAACTACCTTCAGATCTGTTCTCAAGGTGTACTTTTTATAATAATAATTAAATTAGAATGAACACTACATTTCCCAGAATGCACCTGGCAAACTGAACACGGTATAAAAATGCTCCTTTAAAATGCGTTTTAAAATTGAGAGACAAAAGTAGTTCCCTCTGTTTGTGCCAGAAGGCATGAAAAGCAGGCTGTCCACATAGCGACCCCTGCTGGACTCATGGAGCTACAACACAGACATACATTCGTCTGCAAGTTTATTTCCACCTAATCATTAATCAATAACATCTGATAACTGAATCAGTTTAAATCATCCACATCTGTAAAGGTAGAAACTAGAAGATTTACACTTTCCTTTAAAACATAAATATATTCATAAATACATGTAAATCTCCATCAGGTGACTTGTGATGTCACGCGTTATTGATTATTGACAACGTCACAATATACACAATGTTTGAACTACTTTTATTTTACATTCTTTTGTTTTTACAAAAAGAACTTTAATTTATTACAACACAACAAGTGTGTGTGTGTGTGTGTGTGTGTGTGTGTGTGTGTGTCACTTTAAAGGGACAGTCCAACATTTTAGTGGAGTTCATTAAATATCAGACTTGTCCTTTAAACATACATAAATGTTAATTTATGTATGTTAATTTATGAGTCCTTGTGTGTGTGTGTGTGTGTGTGCAGGTGTGTTAGTGGTCGAGGACGTGGGTCTTGTACAGCCGGTTCATCTGCTCCAGGAAGATGAAGGTGAGGACTGTGTGTGGGCCGAGGCGAGCGTAGTACGGAGTGAAACCTTTCCAAAGAGAGAAGAAGCCCTCCTTCCCCACCACACGCACCAGCACATCCTGCAGGGAGAGAGACAGATCAATAATCAATAATCAAGATAATGACACGTTGGGGTTCAAAGGTCAAAGGTCACTTTCACTTCCTGTAAGTAAGACGCTAACAGCAGAGGTTCATAAACGTTGCAGTTAAAGGCCTCAGATCAGAGCAACTTACCAAACCGTTCTTATACTCCGGCTTCCCGTCGATCATCCTCATGTTCTGAATCCTGACAGACAGACAGGAAGTACGTCATCACGCATTATCTGACTGACAGACTGAAACCACACAAAGCTTTTCTTAAATATTCTTTTGAAGAATCTTTGACTGTAGAATAGAACAAAGGTGTTCTCACCTGGTCTTGACGATGTCGACAGGCATGGATGCTGCCGTGGTAACCAGACCACTGATCATACTGGCACAGAAATGACACAGAATATTATCCCCGAAATAACCTGAAAAAACAGAGACAGCGTTCAGTCACCTGCAGGAGGAGCAAGGGTGCCATGTGTTTCAGGTGTGTTTCAGGTACCCGAGTCGAGCAGTGCCTGTTTGGACTGAGAGTAGGAGGCCAGCTGAGCTGCGTTCACCACCACCGCTCGAGCCATGGTAGGAATACAACCCTGAAACACAGACAGGTCAGTCAGACAGACAGAGACAGACAGACAGGTCAGTCAGACAGACAGACAGGTCTGAACTCACCCTCCAGAGTGTTGTGACTCCTTCTTCTCTGGTGATTCGAGCCAAAGCGTTGAAAACATTAGTGTAACCTCTCCTCTGGTCTACAGGAAGACTGGAGAGACAGGCAGGCAGTTTTATTAGACTGTTGTATCTGCTATAATTTAAAAGGACTTAACACACCATATAAATAAACGAAGAATACAGAAATTATTGATTAACGATACATATGACAGCAGATCAACACCAATGAAACATCCATGATTGATTTTGTCTACTTAAACCAACTCTCATGCTTGCTGTATAATGTTGCTACAATAGTTTTTAACCTGTCTCTCTCTCACCGTCCATCTGCAGTCATCCTGATCAGAGCGACCTCAGCTGGCGTCCCGACAAACGCCCCTGTAGCGCCGGCTGTCATCCCGATCAGAGCCTGCAGGGGGAGCCACAGCGTTACTGGTACAGTATCGACATGGCGCGACTTCCCTGCACTGCAGGAACATGAACTGTTGGCTGTAATTTACCAAATTAAGGCAGTTTTACTGTGATCAGTTTAGCACTAAAGTTACTGTCAAGACATTGGAGCATTCAAGGGCAGTAGAACGTTACAGTGTTTCCAACGTGCGTCGGCTACTGTCGGACATGAAAGGGGACTCGGGGTTGGCTTTTTAATGCCCTCGTAAAAAAAACAGCTAAATAAGGACTTTATAAAAACTTAATATGTTTTGCAAAGCATGTCTGGATTTTGCATCTGTATTCATGTCACGGTTGAAGGCGCTGGAGTGTTTTTCGATCCATCTGAGATGTTTGAAGTGTGAACACACCGCTGCGTCTCCTTTTGGCGTCACACTCGTACCTTTAAGAAGAAGTTTGGCGGCCGACCATCAGATCCAGTCATCTTCTCGAACAGGATGGTGTAGATTCCTAGTCGGGTCGTCGTGTAGGTAGCCTGACGCAACAGACCTGCAGATAGACTGAAACACAGATGCAGCAGCAGAGGTCACCATGGTAACAGGAGCTACAGAAAGTGTCAGATGAGGGAGGAGAAAGCGTCAGGTACCCGGTGTAGATGCCTCCAAACCCCTCGTTCTTCAGGATGGACACCAGAGCGTGGAAGCTGGTCTTGTACTCTCGAGCCTTCGAGCCCTGACCACTCAGCTGCATCCTGTTCTTCACCAAGTCCAACGGCTGCACGAACACTGTCGCACCCATCCTGAGAGACAGACGGGTCAAGAGAGCAATCAGGAACAAGGACTTTGGTGCTAATCAGAGCTGGAACAGCAGCGCCTCTATCAGTAGGGGTGTAAATCAGAGCCATCATGACGATTCGATTTGATTTTTTTTTCGATACTTAAAAATGCCCCACGATTCGATTCGATTAATTCGATTTTTTTTAACTTAACAGGCTAGGCTATTTCAAATTTGAATAAATCAACGGAAGCTGTAATGTCATATACATGTATTTTATTTCAGAGAGAAATATTTAAGAGCCTTTCTTTAGCCTTACATGAAACAGAAGAAATCCCCAAAAAACAAAAATAAAACATAGGCCTATGCTTCCTTTACTATAAAATATAAATAAAATACTCCACAGTCAGTGTAATAAAATAAAATGTGCACTAGCAGTAAAAAGTATATCGCCACATCCTTCACCAATTGTTTCCCATTTTTGCGGAAGCCGAAATATTTCCACACGAACGATTTAAAACTTTCGGGAGTGTGCAAGTTTGCGTCTTTCTCCGCCATATCAATGTCCGCCTCTCGAATGTTTAAATGACTGACACCCTGTGCCAAAGAGGTGTGTCCGCTGAAAGAGGGTAAGGGAAGCGAAGTAGGTGTGGGAATTACGCCTTAGAGCAGTCTAAAAATACACAGGAGGTAAAATGCATACATGGATCGATACTCTTGCGGACGTGTCGATGCATTGGATCGTCAAATGTCGGATCGATGCATATCGATTTTTATTTACACCACTATCTATCAGGCGGCTCAGTGTATCACAGTCAGATTCACTGATGATGCTCTGAAACCTGAGGGACCTGATGATGTCACAGATGATGTCACAGATGAACAGAAAACATTATAATCTCCTTCACATGATCTGTAAACATGTTGAGCTCAGTAAAGTAAGTAAATAAACATTTGTTCACTGTTTCACATGTGAAGATTTACAACAGACTAACATGTCACATGTCTGAAGTCACAAGTCACATGTTTTCAAACATGCTTGTTGTCTGCTTGTACCTTTCAGGGGTGAATTCATTCGTGTTCACTAGTGCTGTGAACACGTGAGTCAACACTGAACACATGGTGACCTTTAACTGTTTATTATCTAACACACTCAGTTATTACACACAACACTATTAAAGATCTGGATAATCAATAAAATAAATAAATAGATAAACAATTTATGTGCAATTTATCTGCAGATAATTAACTTAGATCAGTTGGGTTTTTTTTATAACAAAATAAACAAGGCTTTATGAGTTGGTCCTGTTGAACGGTGCGTTCAGGTGAAACTTGTCTGTTCTGTTCACCACTGTTACAACTATTACTAAGTTCACCAGTGTCCAGGGGTCAGGGTATACTGTTCACTATCATATCAGGTTCTCGCTCTCCAGGTGTTTCCAGGACAGGTGAATGAACCCTTTAGTGTACGCAGACTACTTGATGTCGGACGTCGAGGACACAGACACAAGTCAGTCCGACTCCAGCAGCTGGCCTTTCGTGCACATACCTTGAGGAGTGTGCTTTAAAGTTTGTGCACAGTTGAGGAGGGGTCATGACATTTAAAGGGGGGTTGCTGCTGTAACAGGCAGACGGTGCATGTACCACACGGCAGCAGGGATCTGAATTTTCAGAATATTTTTAAGGTTTTGGTTCTTCAACTCTCAGAGAGGTGGACACAGTGAACCATGTGAAGAAAAACTTTATTGATCCCTTCTTCAGAAACCGATGTCAGTAATGAAAAAGATGATAAATGTATTGATAAGTGCAGTAGTACTGATACAGTACCCTGGACAGCAGTGTGTAATCACAGTTCATCAATCTTTAAAGAACTATTCTGATAATCAGTTAATTGTAGTTTTCAAGCAAAAGCACCAAACATTACTCAGACAGACAGTGAAGGACGTAAACACACCTGATGATCTGTTTTCATATCAAGACTTCTGTCTGATCATTAAATGTCCAAACTGTTTTATTTTATAGGCCCTGTTAGAGCTGCGGTGATCAGTCCATTTATTGATAAGTCCAATATTGATAAGTTCAACAGAAAAATATTCATCAGATATTTTTTATAACCGATTACTCGTTTTGAGTCATTTTTAAGAAGGAAAAGTCAATATTTTCTGGTTTCTTTAGTCCTCTGTGACAATAAACTGAATATCTTTGGTTTTTGGACAAACAATACATATGAGGCCATTATTTTATGACATTTAATATACTAAACAACAAATTGATTCGTAGAAAAAAATGAAGAAGAGATTAATGGATAATAAAGTCAGATTACAGTGAGTGTTATTGAACTAAATATGACCATATGTTACTTTAGACTTAAGAGAAGTGTGAGGCCGATACTGATTAATGTCACATCTGGCAGCAGCTGGTCAGCCACTCATGAAGTAGGGCTCCTAGAGACCCCTGACCTATGACCCCGACCTGCCAGTCTTTTTCTGAATAATTAAATCTACGTATGAACGGGAGGGTTAAGTAAATAAAAAGACAGCCAGCTATACACGGCTAGCTAAGTGCAGCTTTCTTCATAACACCGGTGTCGTGTTGATGTTTGTTCCCGTTAGTGTAGCTGATATTATGGTTTAGTTAAGATTAACATTGGGTTTAAATTATGAGAGACACGAATCTACAGGAGAGCAGACTTTACTACATCTGTCCGCTAGTGTTAACAGCTACACGGACCGCTGACATTAGCACATTAGCTGCTAGCAGCGGCACCTACCCGGCCAAACCTCCGAACAGGAACTTGATGGCCTTCGGGGAGGTTTTGGGCTTCGCCTCCGCCATGTTTCCTGATTCGGTCAGATATCCGTTGTCTGCCTGTGTGCCTCTGAGCCAGATGGTCCGCCTGCTCTCTCACCGGTGCGGTTCAACAGCAGTAGCCAGGGCAAGGTGACTCTCTGCAGCAACTGACGGCACGTCCGGAGACACGAAGCGCAGCGGACCAATCAGGAGCGAGGACGAACAGAGCCGAAGATCGACCAAAAGCGAATGTTATTTTGCTGCTTTGAACGTCTCCTCAGCAGCTCGGACATCTAACACCCCGTGGTCTGGAGCTGCACGGAAAGGTATTGTTATTTTAATATCTATAATTTCATTTCTATTTGTTCTGGGGCCATTTAAAGTCATATGCAATATTTTTAGTCAGATATTTGTTTTGGTCTGAAGGCGTGGAGGACATTCAAGTCGAAAAGTGGTTTCACTGCGCTATAAATAAAATAAATAAGGTAATCAAAATTTAGAATATATATATATGTGTGTGTGTGTGTGTGTGTGTGTGTGTGTTTAAAGGTTATATACCTCTAAAAGATGTTTCCAGAACTTCTTTAAAGGTTGCATTAAAAGGAAATTACGTTAATTAAGGAATTAAGGGAACATTCCAGGTATTATAAAAGTTTAAACACATCGTTCAGCGTTCATGTTATCTACAGTGTCTTAAAAATAAAAAAAATATTTTAACGTTCTGGGAACTTATATGTAATCATTATACATTTAAAATATTGTTTTCACTGCGATGTAAACACAGTGTCAACGAAACTAAAGTGACTGACGTGACGGACATTCAATAGAATACCGCGCTTTACTCTTTCTCTCCGCTCATTGGTTAAAAGCTCTGGAGGGGCGGGAGCTGTCAGGTGCAACAGTTTGCTGAGAAAGGAAAGTAGCCTGCGGTGAGTAGAGACTCAAACGGGAGCTTTTATTTGAAAAAGCTTTGGTCTGACAGCAGTTAGAGTGACACTTTGGACATTTCCAGCAGCTGCTAACGTTTTCTGCTCCGCCATGTTGGCGTTATATTAACGGTCGATCTGTCGAAGAAGCTAGCTTTAGCTAACGATATGTTTAGCACAGTGTGCTGCTGAGGCCGCCCAGTTATCGGTTTAATAATATTATATAACTTTTTATATCATAGCACACTGATACAGTCACATATATACAGATATAAAGCAGGACTTTACAGCAGAAACAAGTCAAAACTGAAACTACACTGTGTTGAAATGTTGATGAGGAAAGAAAATAAACAATGTGTGATCACATAAATAAATAGTTTATGAAAAATGTAAAAGTCTCCAATAATCTGGTCAGTTTATGTATTTGTTTTTCTTCTTCCCGCAGCAGGGGGCGATGCTGTGACATCATACTGCCGAGGTGTCCGATGGCAGCGGGTGGGGCACCACACAGGGTGGACCAATGAGAAGGAGGGACAACCATGACAGACAGGGACAGGGTGGGAGAGGGGTGGGGGGTGACACAGGTGGTGAGATAGATGGAGCCTCCCCACTACCTGTCTTCCTGTTCCCCTCCGAGCTGCTGTTTGACTCCGAAGACAGAAACTCACACCGGAGAGTTTTAACTCTGTACAACCCGTACACTTTCAACATGAGCTTCAAGAGTGAGGACCTGTCTGTCTGCCATTCTTTCTCTCTTCATTGGATAACAGCCTGTCTGCCTGCCTATTTAGTAGATTACAGCCTGTCTGTCTCTCTGCAGTGTTGTGTACTACTCCGTCTCTCTACAGAGTGGTGGAGGCAGAAGGCAGCGTCCGAGCAAAATCCTGCATTGACCTGTAAGAAATACTTTTTATTACTGCAGTTATTCTATTATAACTTTAACTTGTTACCAAGGAGATTAAGCCGTCTGCGACAAAACTTCAACCAGCTACGATAAAACTTTAAGGCTAAGATGAAACTTTAACCAATTCTTTGCTGAACAAACAGTGACATAACTTCCTCTTCCTTTCAGTGTGGTGCGTCACCTGAATGTCTCCACTCATAACTGGGGCCGCAGAGATCGGTTCCGCCTGGAGGTGAGAGGGGGCGGCCAGGTAGGAGGGCGGGAGATCTGGGCTGAGCTGAGAGGAGGAGAAGGGAGAGGAGGGGAGGACGAAGAGGAGAGGAGGATGAGGAAGAAACGAGGAGTGGAGAAGAGGAGAGGCCAGCAGAGGGTGCTGTCTCCTCTGCTGGTACCCACACACGCACACCTGCAGCTGCCCACCTGCACAGGTAAGATCACAACATTCACTTCCCACAGGTGCAGACTTAAAGGTACAACAGGTACCTGTTCTGCATTAAAATGACTAGAAACAACTAGACCTGTTATATATGTTGTTGAGTTGTGTTCCAACAAGTTTCAAACTCAGAGACGTGTGTAATTGTAATCAAGGTAACACTTGGTTTCATTTGGTCACCTGTCATGGCGTCCCGCCCCCTTCACCCCCTCTACTACAAGAAGAATAGCCTGCTGGTTTATATCTTATCTCAAATGATTAGAGAAACAGCTGCTCTGGACGTTGTTGTTGTGTTAGTGTAAACTGCTTTATTCAGTATTTCTTAGTCCATCTGTTTTGGAACCATGAACACTGAAGGAATACTAACCGGAAGAAGACAACAACTCCCATGATCCCACGCTGCTTCAGATGCTGTCTTTTGTTTCTCCAGTAGTAAACATCTCTCCTGCTTCAAGACATCAGAAAGCTTTTGCTGCGTGTTGCCATGGAGACATTTTAACTTAAAACATAAAAATGTGAAGACATTATAACACAGCGGTAGTACACACTCATTATATCACAGCTACCAACCAATCAGGTTTCTTGATTGGTTGTAATTCACTATAATTCATTGTGAGTGTACAATATGTGTGTGTTGATTTGTTCTGTACATGTGACATCATTGCACGTCTGTCCGTCCTGGGAGAGGGATCCCTCCTCTGTGGCTCTTCCTGAGGTTTCTTCCACCTTTTTCCCTGTTAAAAGGTTTTTTGGTGGTCAAGTTTTTCCTCACTAATCGAGGGTCTAAGGACAGAGGGTGTCACTCCCTGTACAGATTGTAAAGCCCTCTGAGACAAATGTATTTTGTGATTTTGGGCTATACAAATAAAATTTGATTTGACGTTAACTACCCATTTTAAAAGGAGGTGGGTGGGAATACGAAACTACATTACTCGTGAGCCAGAACAAAACAACAAAATTAACCTCTAAATTTACACCATCAGTCACAGAAACGCAGTCTGAAGCTCTAATGGTGTGTGTGTGTGTGTGTGTGTGTGTGTGTGTGTGTGTGTGTGTGTGTGTGTGTGTGTGTGTGTGCGCAGCTGTGCACAGTGTGTCTCAGTGGTTGGTGTGTGTGGCGGTTGCAGCACTGTGTGTTTCTTTGTTGATGCTCCCCCTCCACACAGACAGCAGCTCTGTGGTTCCACGCTGCCTGCATGTCTCCACCAATCAGAAGCTGGTCTGTGCCTACGCACTGGGTAACATGCACACACCTGTAACGCATGCACACACACCTGTAACACACAGACACACCTGTCTGACAGTCTGTCTCTCTCAGGTCTTCTCACCATGGTGTTTCTACGGAAACCATCTCTCGCTGAGCAGCCGCTTCCTAGGGTGAGTGATAGACCTAGATAGTGACCTTTGACCTCTGCCCGTCACGTTGCCGTCAGAATGTAGTCTGACAGGTGAATGATGACGTGATCAACAGTCAGAAACAGTCATTGTTTTCTTTGCATTTGTTTCAACCTTTGATTAGTCATAAGAAACAATTTCTTTTTGGTTTTTAAAATATTGATCTCTACCAAACGGTCGAGATGTTACTCACGTGTCACATTTCTGGTCAATTGAAATAGTAGATAGTTTCCATCTAAACTTTGATAAAAAAAAGTTTAAATGGAACATTGCCAAGCATATCAAAACATCACTCTGGCCTTTTTACCTCAACAAATCACATCATCTAAATGCTTTTTGTGCATTAGATCCAGTTAACCTCTGGTGATATACTGCAAACACAGGAAAACGCTGATACACTTCCACCGAGATGCTCCCTTTAGACAAAGATTGCATCACCTTCACTTTTCACTGTGAAGAGGCCGATGTTCCCAAGTTCTAGTGAATATCTGGGTGTGGTTTTGGTTGTAAGGGTCTTGGGCTGTAGCCTGTCTTCCCTGGTGGGTGAACTGGTTCAAACTGTGGGCAACTACCAGTCGAATCGTTTAGGAGACGTTGGTTTCTCATTCAGGAGGCCACTGTCCCTTTTGTAGAGCAGCCAGGATGGATCCGAACATCTCCTTGACTTGATGGGCACAGGATGGTGATCTTTATGTGGGGAAAATGCCCACAGACATTGCTTAGTAGGTCGACGCATTTGTTATCGAACCATTTTACTGCAGCCCTGTAATCACAGGCTCCACGCTCCTTCTTCAGGTCTGCCATCAAAGGAGCTCCACACCCAGTGAAGGTTCTGGACCAAATTGAAAATACAACAGACAACTGGGGCTCTTTTGTGGTTTTGCACAGCATTGTCACCACTAGCATCTGTTCCTCTTCACTGAGGTCAACATTGAAGGACCTGGATTGATAAAATAGCAGGTCGTGGATGATGCCAGGTGAACAGAGGTCGACACAGTAATTTAAAGCCCAATTTTTATTGGCGATAGACTGGCAAAGAGTGCACGCCCTTATATGTTACCATCCACGCTGTGCTTGTGAGTGGATGGTATCAGGAGACACGGAGCATTTCAAACGGGCAATCCGGATACTCATTGCACTGTTGGTTGTCTTTTCCTCGGCATGACATCAGCTATCACGTTGAAATGTGATTCGTGGTGCCAATAGTCCTCCAGTGATGGGAAGTTGAAAACGCCCGTAGAGAGAAGGATTTAGTGTCCTTCTAGTAGTTGTAGTTACAAATTAAAATGTATTAATGATTAAAAACCTCTAATAATGGTAGTAATTCTAGTATACCAGCCTAGGGCATTATTTATAAGGGAATTATAATTATATAAATTATGTATACTAATATAATATTAGTAGAAGATGATGTCATCATTCCAGTAAAACATCTTTTCACTAAAAACTGTTTACATTTGATTATTATTTCACCTCCAGAAACAGAAAGTTTGAATCAGGTATTTATTTATATTTTAACATGTGATGTTATAAAGCATGTTTTTAAAACATTATTAGACATTTTATTTATTTATTTTTTAAATTATATCAAGTAACATAATTTTGTTTAGGAAGGAAACACACAATATAGTTCAGAAAACTATCCTGACCTCAAAGTTTAACTGAAAACAGTCACAGATGATTTTGTTTGAATCACTTAGCTTGTTAGCTTGTTGGCTGCAGGCGTGCTTCTGTAACTAGAGCTGCAAGGTCAGTGAACGCATCACTCCCTTCAGGTTTATCAAGGATTACTGAGGCCAGAAATGTTTGATTCTGCAGCAGCTTTTCTTAAAGTTGACACAGTTTGTGATGGTTTATCTTTTTGTTCTAAAATTGCAGGAATTTGGGAAAATTGCAAAAAAAAAAAAAAAAAAAAAAAGTCATATGTAGTCACTTAAATAAACAGCATCCTACATATCACAGAAACAACTATACTTCAGTGCTAATGTTGAATGTATTTTTTATATATATATAAAACAAGGAAAGTTATAAAAAGGAAGGTTATATAACAAGAAAAATAATTTCCATTAGTTCCATTTATAAACTTTATTAAATAAACTTTCATCTTAACATTAACACCAAATAAAAACAGTCAATAATGCCGTTAAAATAAATAATCAACATAAAAATCAAGTTTCATTTTCATGTGTGCAGTAGATTATGTTCCAATTTGCTGTCTGAACATCAACTTGTTTTTTCTGACTCACTGAAACCTTGTGTGGGAACATGTATGATCATGTCTGTTGCAGGTGAGATTTGTACATCTTCCACCTGAATCTTTGCTGAATGCATTAATTTCATTGTCATAAAGACACATTTAAATAATTTAAATAATGATTCCTTCACATTTAGCGTCTGGTGTATTTTGTTCCCTCCTATGACTTTATCAGGGCTGCAGCTCATGATTATTGTAATTTACAAAGATTTTTTTTTTTTTTTGACAAATCGATCTATCATTTTGTCCATTAAATGTCTGAAAACAGGTGATGATATCCAACCAACAGTCTAGAAAAACAAATAAATTTAGAAGCATGAAACAGAGGTTTTGGATTATCAAAATATTTGATGAATTTTCTGTCAATTGAATAGTTGATTTCTCTGTTGTCTTGTTCATCTGCCTAAACCTGAAGTATTTCCATGTGTTTGTCCAACTAAATAAACAGATTCTAAAGCAACAAGTGCAGAAAGTGAATTATGATTATTGAATGAATTATAACACAATGAATTATTTCCTTACGTCTTTCTGGTAGTTTTCTACTACAACAGTATAATGATAACTTTTAAATTATGGCTTATATCAGTGCTGCTGCTAGCAAAACTTTTACTACTTAAGTGTACTTGAAAACTCACTAAATGTATTATATAGAGTGTACTACTAATGTGCTTAAATATACACTACATCACACTTAAAATGTACATCAGATGAACTACAGGTAAGGTTTAACCCAATCTCATCTCATTCATCACTGGTTACATGAGTTAGTTCCACAAAACCTTCAGAAATATTATTATTATTATTATTATTATCCTACAAAAACCTTAGTGTCATAGTTTAATCAGCCAATATTTCTAGTTTCTTAAACACATATCCAAACATTATTTACTTCTGGTTGTGTTTTTATAGTTTATTAAAGTTGATTTGGCGCCACCTGCTCGGCTCTGAGACGCTGATTGGAATAACTTTATTTGCATTCACAGCAGTGACGTTTACATCAGGAAAAGCAGGAAGGGTTCAACAGTGATAGACATCATGACACTATGCGACCAATCAGAATCCTCCTGGCTCACCTGTCATCATGACACGATTCCACTCAGAGGTGGTGATCGGTGACGTCAACCTGATCAGGTCGTACCCCTTGAAGACACCTGACGTGTTTGTTTAAAGGGTAACTTTAAAATATAATTTGCATATTTGTTTAATAAGACGTGACTTCAATCTTTGCTCCATTTTTAGTGAAATTCTTTTATTTGTTGTATTTCTTAAATTAGAGAGGTTTTTTTAACGCGTTTGTGATGACCCCTGAGAGGTCGCAAGCCTCATGTTGAGTAACCCTAAAGACAAACAGGAACTACATTCATAAAATATAGATTTATATTAAATACTTTATAAATATTGTGGAGTACAGTCAGAGGATACAGGAGGGTCTGGAGAGCAGCTGTTACCACAGCGATGCCTGTTACCGAGGCGACAGCTGTTATGTCAATTGATGGAGTTATCTAAGCTAACAGCTGGCTCTAATTTTGATATAAAAATACAGATTAATTCTACTCATTTCTGCCAAAAAGAAAAAGATGAAAAGTTATTTATTACTGATAAAAAATTTATTTTAAAAATTAAAATCATTTTTATAATTTTGACTAAATATCTACATCTGTTGTCACAGATTTATTTGATTGATTATAAGTTATTGATCAGAGATATTCCCATCTCCATGACGATGATAACAGCTATGATGTCACATGTCAGTTGGTCCCTCTGTCATCTTCAGTCACTGAATATATTTTTTGTTCCTCTTTAGCTCCTCGCCTCCCTCTTGCCGTTTCGTGGCTTGTTGCCGAGCAACGCGTCCATCTCTGTGATGAGGGGCGGAGTCAACTGAGTCAGAACCTGCAGACACAAACGAACATCCCCCCTTGTGAATTTGAATTTAATAAAGAAGATAAGTAAATTAAATAAGTACATAATAAATACAATTGTGCTTATTTAATTCAAACCTCATATTTACATATTTATGAGAGACATTGATGTGGCCTCATGAGCATGAAAAACAATAAAATTGACAAAAATTACAACTAACACAAAGTTCACCGACGGTCCCTGACAGCAGCAGTCCAGCCTGTACAAAGATGGACGACATCGCCACTTCCTGCCGCCATGTCAACTAAAGTCAAATATGGCTTCATAGATGAAAACGTATCTCAACAAATGTCTGACAGAGGTTCGAGAGCAGCTGTCATATCATGATGTCACAGCCCCTTTTTATATAATCAATAAACTAACCTGACTGAATTAATTGATCAGACAAATGAGAAACAGCTAAAATGACCCGTCTTTGGTAAACATGGACAGGACGGGACTTATACTGCAGCCGTCCACCTTTATATACAGTCTGGACTGGATCCCTCTCAGACAGCCTGTTACCCTGATAGAACCGAGGTTCTCCAGCAGCTGTTCTGTGTTGGAGACTCCGAGCAGAACCGAGCTGACGCCTTCACTGCGAAGACACCAGGCTGAGAGACAGAGACAGAACCGTCAGAACAGGGACAGGACGGTGGTCTAAAAGACATCAGAACTGTCAGAGTACAAGCTAACACCATGAAATGAGATGTTTTCAAAGAAAAACTCTGGAAAAACTCCATCATGATAGAAAACACTGACACACACACATATAATTGTGGTAGCGTACCGATGGCGAGCTGTGCAGCGGTGCAGTTCAGTCTGTCAGCCAGCAGGTGGAGATCTTTGATTTTACTGAGCTGCTTCTTCCCCTCATCACTAAAGAGACGCTCCTTGAGCCACGCATAGCTCTGCACACACACAGTATTGATCACAATGGTAACAGATGGTCTCTGCAGCCTGTATGTTGAAGTTAGATGATGTTTGTGGTGTGTGTGTGTTTCACCTTCATGGCAGCTCTGGAGCTCTCGGGGACACCATCGTTGTATTTCCCTGTCAGCAGGCCACAGGCGAGCGGAGACCAGGTCATGGCTCCGACCCCTGAGAGACATCAGATCTAATGTTGAACCACATCTTTAAAGGCCACCAGCTGGCGTCCCTGGAGACCCCCGCTGGGTCTGACTGCTGTACCTGAACTGTCCACCATCTTACTGAAACACAGTCCTCTGCTCTGGAGTCACATGCTTCACATGTCTGTATGTTCAGAGACTGTTTAACATGTTTAACATGTTCACCACACTGGACTTTATACTGTACTTTTTATTTATTTCATTATTTGTTATCCACTCGCTCCAGTGCTTCAGTGTTTTTGTAATTATTGCTGCTGTTTGGTTTATTGATATGTTATCTAATAAGGAATCTGTCCGATCACGTTATTTTTGATAAAAGTACATTTCAGTCATCGCACATTTCAGTAACAACTGAACTTTATCCACACACAACGCTCCTGTGCCCGGATTAAAAATATACTTCAGATCACAGCGCTAATGTTTAATGTTGCAGGTGTGCTAGTGTGTGTGCAGGTGTGTGTGGTACCTATCTTGTGGTAGAGTTCAGGCAGGTGTAGCTCCACTTTGTCTCTTTGGAAGTAATGATACTCTGCTTGCTCACACACCGGAGGAACCAGGTTAAACTGACGGGCGACAGAGTACGCCTCCTAACACACACGCACACACACACACACAGATGAGACAGATTGTCAGTCAGACAGAGAGATAATGACGTTCTGCAGCAGCTGCATGTTCTTTCCTACCATGATCTCGACGGCGTTCCAGCGTGATGTTCCCCAGTACATCGCCATGCCCTGATCAATCACAAAGGTCATTGCACGAACTATCTCTGCGCGCACGCACACACACACACACACACACACACACACACACACGGTTCTTTGTCTGTTTTTCGTCTCCTCAGGTGTTCAAAGTCCTTGTTAATAAGATCATGAGATGCTTTATGAGCATGCAGAGCAACAATGATTGGTCGCCTGCGTGGATCAACACTGAGTCCACATGTTGGTGATCCGTGCAGGAAGACAATCAGAAACAACTATAAATATAAAGAATATTAATGTCAGTAAAATATACAGTGCTGCTTGAAAGTATGTGAACTCTTCTATATGTAGCTTGTGGCTTCTTCGTTTGCACACATTACTTCAACCAGACATCTTCTGTAACCTCTAACCAGTCTCTCACATCTGGTTCTGGGGATTTTTGCCCACACCTTGCAGAACTCAGCCAGTTGAGAGAGGCTTGAGGGACATCTGGCATGTGCCAACTTCTTCAGGTCTCACCACAACATTTCATCAGGATTAAGATCTGGACTTTGACTGGGCCAATCCAGAGTATGAAGCCACCCCTTTGTAGTTTTTGCTAACCCTAACCCTAAAGCTTTGGGTCATTGTCTTGTTGCATACTCTATTTCCATCCCAGCTTAAACTCTGAGTGATGGCAGGAGATTCTGGTCAAGAATTTGTCTATGTCTGAGAATTCATGGTTTCTTGGATAATGTGGAGTCATCCAGGTCCAGAAGCAGAAAAGCAGCCTCAGACCTTCACATTTCCACCTCCATCATTTCTTCATTTGCATCTGTGTCTCTATCACAGGTTCCACTGCTACTGTAATAAGTCATCATTCATTGTAACCTATTCTCATTTTAACATTCATGTAATTCATTGTGAGTGTACAATATGTGTGTGTTGATTTGTTCTGTACATGTGACATCATTGCACGTCTGTCCGTC
Organism: Pampus argenteus; assembly: GCA_036937835.1. Lineage (NCBI taxonomy): Eukaryota > Metazoa > Chordata > Actinopteri > Scombriformes > Stromateidae > Pampus > Pampus argenteus. Next base: position 214,476 of record CM072860.1, read on the forward strand.
CTGGGAGAGGGATCCCTCCTCTGTGGCTCTTCCTGAGGTTTCTTCCACCTTTTTCCCTGTTAAAAGGTTTTTTGGTGGTCAAGTTTTTCCTCACTAATCGAGGGTCTAAGGACAGAGGGTGTCACTCCCTGTACAGATTGTAAAGCCCTCTGAGACAAATGTATTTTGGGCTATATAAATAAAATTTGATTTGATTTGATTTGATTTGCAGTGTTGGCTTTTCTCTTTTTGATTGTGACCAAATAACTCTGCTTTGGAATCTGTCCAGAAATGGACTTCCAGGAGACCTCAGGTTCGTCGCATTCACATTTGTCCCAGGAGCTACCGAAGAGGTCTGCAACTCTGTAGAGGTGATGTGTGGGTTGGTCTTTACCTGACCTATTATTTTTTCTGGTTTTGATGTGGGCCACTTCTAGGCAGAGTTGCTGTCACGTTGAAGGCCCTCCATTTGTAAATGATTTGTCTTACAGTGGATGGATGGAGCTGTAATCTTTTGGAGATGCTCTTATATCCCTCCCCAGACTGATGGGCTGTCACTACCCTCTTCTTCTTATCTCCTTTCCTCTCTGCATTGATTATGTGTTTGAGACCAAGTTGGTTTGTTTCTCTCTTTTAATTAGTGCAGACCAATCCCTTTCCCAAAGATGTCTACTTGAATTATTAATTAAGCACTTAAATGCGTTTCACTTGAGTCAGTTACCTGCTTGACTTAACCAATGCAGCTGGGGATTCACTTACTTTTGCACATACACTAATTCCATGTTTCATGTAGTTTTTGGGCTACTTAAACAAGTGATAAAACATACATCTGACATTTCATACATAAAAACCGGTGATGATAAAAACACTGCTTAAGGTCTTCACATACTTTCAAGCAGCACTGTATACAGGAGAATATACTACACCACATATAATACACAACATGGTGTGTATTAATGTCAAGAAAAACATTAGCATGCTAGCATTAGTGTTGCTTTTATGTGCTGTGAGTTCTGACCCTCCATCGGTGTGTTGGCGTCACTCCTGTTGGCGAAGACGATGTCCACGTAGTCCAACTGTAACCTGAGCAGAGATCCACGCAGACCTGGACACAGCTTCCAGTTATTACCTGTTACAACACCTGTTACAACACCTGTTACAACACCTGAACCCTAAGCTGTCCATCATCTCTGTCCTGTGTACATCTATGAGTTGACTCTTTTTAGTTTATATGTGGGAAAAACATACGTTCATAAGTCACCAACCAGCATCAAAACAGGTCTACCTTTGTTGTTGTTGTTGTCTATAAAGTTAAATGTCTCTGAGATCCCAGCGGAGATGGGAAAGCGTGTGAGCATATGCGTCACTCTGACATGTTTCAGAAGAGAAAAGCTGCTGACATCTCTGTGTGCAGCTAAATATAGTTTATAGTTAAATATAGTTGTGTTTGTGTCTGTTGTGTAATGAAGCGTTTTGAGGTTCTTTGTGTGTTATTCTGCTGATGGCTGCTGTCGGACCTCTTGAAGGACAAACAGTCTTAATTTAAAGATCAAAGCGAGTTGAAACAGATTCAGACTTAAAGACTTACAGTTTCATATTTAAGTTCACAGGTTAGGTTATAAAAGGCTTGTTTGGATTAAATTACTGGCTAACCACATTACTGCAGCTGAGGTTTCATGTCATCGCCTCTTTTTCCCTGTTTGTTCTGCCTCTCTCTATCGATTTCAGTAAAACTTTAAAATGAAAAAAGATTTTGGTTTTTTGAGTCATTTTTGAAGTTTTAAATAAATCAGTTCTGGTTTTTAGAGCACCTTTACATACAGATTACAGCTCAAAGCGCTTCACACATGAACAAATGTAGACCGTTAACATTTTGAGACTCACTGAAGAAATACAAATGTTGAAAATGTCATGAAATGAAATATAAACAGCTGCAGAACATCATGTAGTTCAGATTGTAACCGTATCACTGACTGTGTGTGTCATTAGCGTCTGAGTTTTCTAATACTCCAGTTACAGTGAACACAACTTGTTTCTGTTCTGCTGCTTTTTGGTTTCATATCGGCATCTCAAAGCGATATAACAAAGTCGAGCTAACAGTCTAGTTTAGTTTTATAAACATATATACATATATGTTATATAACATGTATGTAAGGCGAGACAATCAGGCATCAGAGGACAGACTGTGGACTGCACAAAGTAGTACATATATATGTATACTAATGATTTCAGTCACTACTTGTTGTATCTGATACTGAGTCCATTTAAAATATAATTACATGCATGTGACATTAAAAACATGAATTTAAATCTGAAAGGTTAAAGATTGTTTACCTTCAATGATGTGTTTCCGTGACAACCCTCGCTCCGTCTCCGCCCTGCAAACACACACAAACACACACTTGGTGTAATAAAACAGTGTAATGAGAAGCGGTAGAGTATTTCAGTGTGGATGCAGTACTCACTGTCCTCCCCAGTACAGCTTAGTGGTCACCACATAACTGGACCTCCTGCCACACAAACACAGCATCAGGTACTGAAACATTACATCCAGGTACACAACAGCTGAGTACATTTACTAGTAGTACTGTACTTTACTGCAGTATTTCCATTCGAGTAGGACTTTTACTTGTAATGGAGTATTTTTACTGTTTTTATGAATGTTCACCTCCATCCTTTTTTCTTCAGGATGTTTCCCAGAGTCGTCTCTGCCCTAAGAGACAGAAACAGTCCTCTGTGAGGGTGAGACAGACAGACAGACAGACAGATAGACAGACAGACAGACAGACAGACAGACAGTTTCTACTGTACCTCCCTGAAGCGTAAACCTCTGCCGTGTCAAATAAGTTCACTCCGCTGTGGTACGCCGCCGTCGTCACGCGCTCTGCCATCTACACACAGAGGCAGTAACCCACATAATAATATGTGTATAATGGTTATGTAATTGTTTGTTCATGCGTTCAGCACGTACACGTACACACACACACACACACACACACACACACACACCTCATCAGAGATCTGAGAGCCAAATGTCACCCATGTT
>CM072860.1:222500-247500 GCA_036937835.1 Pampus argenteus
CTTATTTTCCAGAAACATTTTCAGCCTTGTTGGTATTGTTTTAATTGTGTAATTTTACTGCTTAATTGTATGTTGTATTTATACTATTTTTTATTTTGTTATATATATATATCATTTTCTCTGATCGTCGCTATTGTTCAGTCAATATTTGCTTTTGTGTGTTAAAATAAAGATTGAAAATTTAACATTGAGTCTAGTTATCTCAAGGAAATTAAATTGAACGCAACTGGACTTGGTTATTTGTCTTTGAAGACGTTTCACCTCTCATCCAAGAGGCTAGCTTGACTAGCATGAACTGTCTCCTTGAGATGACTATGACCTGGATGAATGAGAAAATTCACAGGATGATTTAGTCTAGTTGGTGAGATTATCTGTTGGTGTGAGAATATCAATGATATCAATCTGTGTATTGACATATTGATCAGGTATTAGATGCTATGAGCCCTCACACACACACACACACACACACACACACACACACACAGAACAATGACTCAGCAGGTCCAGGAACCAACATCAGCAACATTATCACCAGTTATAATGTTGCTTCCAGCTGTATGTTAATAGTTCACCTGTCTCACCCGTCTCACCTCATTCAGCTGTCTCACCTTCCTCACCTGTAGGGCATGCTGCTGTGCTCCATAGTGAGGTCACACTCCCTCAGGTACATCTCGAGGCGCCGTGCCTCCATCAGCCTCTGGGCAGCATCAAGGATTTGTGCCGCTTGCAGCGATTCTTCTTTCTTCTTCGTTTCTTTCCGGGTGTCGGCTCGTTCCTGTTTTCCTCTGTTGACCTTTGGTTTCTTGTTGAAGCCGTACAGTTCCTCCACCAAGAACTTCCCACCTTTTCCTCCCACTGCCACCGATGGCCCAGCAGCCCCTGACACTGACGCCCGGCCCGCAAACATGGCTGCCGCTGGCAGAGCAAGGAGGCTAATGTTAGCATTGTGACAAAAGAGGCTAACGTTAGCATCATGATGATGGAGGCCAACATTTGTATTGTGACTGCTGGCAGCAAACAGTTGAAGCTAATGAAGGCTACTGTTATCAATGTAAAGATAATAGCTTATTCTACCAATATAAAGATAATATAAATGCTAACAAACCTTTAGAAACCTTCAGAACACACTATGAATGAGAGAAAACAAGGACGCTAAAGCTAACAATGGCAGCAAAAAATCAAGCTAATTATTTAAGAGAAAACCAGATGCTAATGCTAACACTGTTAAAATATAAAGTATGCTAATTATATTTGATGTGTTTTCTTGTATATATTTCTTTTAGGTTTGTATATTTCTATTCTATATATATATATATAAATATATATTTTTCTTTTACATCCATGCTGTTTTGGACAAGAGAGAAACATAATTTCGATGGATTAGATAGATAGATAGATAGATAGATAGATAGATAGTCCCCCAGCAGTCTAGTCCTATGGCAGCATAACTAAGGGATGACCTGAGCCAGCCCTAATTATAAGCTTTATCAAAAAGGAAAGTCTTAAGTCTACTCTTAAAGGTGTTGACCGTGTCTGCCTCCCGAACACAGAGTGGTAGTTTATTCCACAGAAGAGGAGCTTGATAGCTAAAAGCTCTGGCTCCCAATCTACTTTTAGACACTATAGGAACCACAAGGAACCCAGCATCCTGGGAGCACAGTGTTCTAGTGGGGTGGTAAGGTACTATGAGCTCTTTTAGATATGATGGTGCCTGACCATGAAGAGCTTTGTAAGTTAGGAGAAGAATTTTAAATTCTATTCTAGATTTAACGGGTAGCCAGTGCAAGGAAGCCAAAATGGGAGAGATGTGATCTCTGATCTTGGTTCCTGTCAGAACACGTGCAGCAGCGTTCTGAATCAGCTGCAAACTCTGTTGGCCTGGTTACAGTGCTGAAGAGAAACCTGGGGTTGTTCTTATTTTCCCTTAATTATGGGGAATAATAGGCTGTTCTGGCATTACGCAGAGCCTTCCTATAAATTGCAAGATTATCTTGCCAGGCTAGGCGAGATTCTTCCAGTTTAGAGGCACGCCATTTACGTTTAGTGCTTCTAGCTTTGGATAAAGGCTAAAGCTACTGCTAAAAGAGAATAAGATGCTATAAATGTTAAATAAAGTAGCCATGGCTAACATGTTAGCTAGCATTAGATATTTTTACAGAGAGAAAACTCAATTCATGTGACGAATGTGTGTCACATGATCTACAAATAAACACCAGATTTACAGTGTTCATACCAGTGTTCAGGTATGCATCATCCAACTCACGGACACCACACAATTTAACAAATAAATATTAAAAATATCAATAAAAAATAATAAACATATATTGCTGCTTCCTCCTGAAACTGTCACAGCTGATTACTGTTGGAGAATTTAACTTAAGGATCCTGAAAATAATCCTCTCAGATAAGATACAAACATCAGGCAGAAAAAAGAGATTAAACTCACAGTTTTGTTTTTTAGCACATTATCTGTGAGAGAGATTAGTCAGTGACAAATGTGTATTATCATACAAAGCATTGAAACAATATGCAACTGTGTACTTTCACTTCAGAGTTCAGTAAATGTAAAGGAGGGTTTCAACATTTTGAGCACTAAATCACAAAATACACCTTATTGATTATTACTATGGCTCTTACACGCGTGATCTACACGTTATTGTTGTTAGTAGCTCACAAACATTCCTAAAACATCCAACATGTTATCAGCTGATCTGCCGCTAACATGTTTGTTGTTTCTACAGAGAAAAGAGAGTTTTTCCAAAAAAGGTCAAAACGTTCCAGAAACATGAAACACCTTTTTACCCATCAGCCCCTGCAAATACAAACAGTCCTACCTGGTTCCAGGTGAGTCTCTGCACCTGTCTGATGTTAGCGTTCATCTGTCTGTCTCTCTGCCCAACCACTGATATTAAGTATAATCCCACCAATCAGAGCTCAGACATCATGCGGATTAAAACCTGAACCACCAAAATAACAAACTCTGTGTACAGATGTCAGACATGGCGCCCTTTTCCTGAATTTATCCGACCCTAATCTCCCCTCTCACACACACGCGCGCACATGTGCGCGGACACACACATACTTTACATGGATACTTGAACGCAGCGCAACAGCAGATTAAACTCTCTGATTCTGATCCAGTGTCCTCTGGACCCCTCCCTCACTTTTTTAAAATGAATTTCCTTTTGTTTCAGATCAATAATCACAACTATGATTGATTAGTCTGATTTATTGTCTGTTTCCCTGCCAGTGTGTTCATAAACACTCAAACATCAACAAGTTGTCCAGTCAGTCAATACTTTTAATTTCAAACTGCAGCTGCTGAAGAGATTGATCAATCAATTGATCAACAGTAAATTGATAGTTTAAGACTTTCTGCTGTTGTTTCCAGCTTATTAAATATGAGCTTAAATGATAATAAACTGAATCTTTTGTGTTTTGGACTGTTTGTCACATAAAACATGACACATGACGACTGCAGTGAACATGTTTTACTGATGTTTTATACACCGAAAAGTAGAAAGTAATGGATAATAAAGCAAATCATAAATTGATATAGTATACTTCTGAGGCTTCATCAGTGTGAGTTAGTCATATCAAGTGGATATCTGACACATTTACAGTCTGTTTAGCATCAAATTCCCTCTTTGTGTTTCCCTGTTGAGCTGTGGTGAAAGTATAGGAACAAAAAGAGGGACTTTGGCTCTAAAAACACTGTAACGTTGAAACATATCTGCTGGATTTGAAGCTTCATATTAGCTTCACATAAACCTTTAAATACATTTCTGCACAGAATGAGGATTTTTTACATTGTAAGTGTATTATTAAGGGATCTATTAATGGTCAGTATGAACAAGAGGAATATGTGTGTTCTTTGGGATTATAGATTATGTTACCACCAGGATTACACACACACACACACAGATGTTTCAGCAGCTGTCTGAACAGTTAATCTCATCAATCAATCAGCTGATCTGATATGAGGCCGCAGTGAAAATGAACGTTGTTCCTTTTTCTCAAAATGATGAATCACTTCAGCCTCACATTGACATCTAATTACATCATCAGGTGAATAAATCATTTGACCTGTGACATCTTCATATTAGTGACACTAATAGTACAAAACACAGAAACAATAATTTCTAATCAATTACAACAGAAACAATACAGAAAAAATGACTGCACAATATGTGTAATATTTTGAGAATGTATCAAGAAATAAAGTTAAGATGATGTCGTCAAGATTTTTCACTTAATGACAAAAAGTTTTATTTGATTATCAAATAAATCCAAACGATTTTCTATCATTGAAGTGTTTTTCAACCACTGCGGTACACTAGTGTGTTAGTGAATTGGGTCTAAAAAATATCTTTCTTTTTATTTGAAAGAAGAAATATGAAAGACCATAAAATACCTTTTTCTTTGTGTTTATTTGTTTCCTATTTAAGACACTTTGATAAGAATGACTGTATATTGTTAATACAGAGTTTCATTATTTTACATTTTTGGTTGGTGGTGTGCATTATGATTTATGATCAATGAAAAAATGTATCATTGAAAGGGTTGAAAAACGTGTTAAAGAAAGAGTATCAGATATATAATGTATAATGTTTTACTAATCCCATCAGGAAGAACAGTCATAACAGTTCTGTAATAACACCAACATGCAGGAATTGGTGTGCTATTCTCAGATAAAAACACAAGACGTCAGTTGGTAATTTTAAACTTTAATGTTTTTACAAAGAAAACAAATCACGTCACAATGAATTATAAGACTGCATGTGTGTGTGTGTGTGTGTGTGTGTGTCAGGCAGCTCGGGGACTGTAGTACGGCAGCGCTCTGATGAAGGCGTCCAGCCGGCTGCTGAACAGCTCGCTGTCCAAACTGTGACCCAACATACACACCGGGTTCTTCACAATGTACTCCACATACAGCTGAGAGGCAGACAGGTGGAGAGACAGACAGGTGGAGACATACATGTGATGTGTTACTAATGGAAAAGTGTTTTGTTACCTGCAGATTAAGTTCATTTTTTAAAAAGGACCCGTTCACATGTTTCCAGTGTGTTAAGTGTCTAATGGCTTCTAATGGTCAGTATGAACGGGAGGAACGATGATGAAGAACAACATGGTTCATTTGGTTCCTGACTGTTGTTTGAACACACACTTGAAGAACAGTGAATCCATCCTTTAAACCGCCACAATTATTATTCATTATATATTATTTATATACGTGTGTGTGTGTCTTACGTTGCTGTAGATGTGCTGCAGAGTGTCTCTTGCGTTGCTGACAGACAGATCAGTGTTCATGACGAACTTCAGTCCGCTGGGAGTCTCATAGTAGTGAAGACGATACTTACTGGTCTGAAAGGACAGGAAGCCCTCCTTCCTGCAGACAGACAAGCTGCTAAGGACCACAGAGAGAGAGAGAGACAGGTGGACGGACAGACAGACAGAGAGACAGGTGACGTTGTTTAAGGATACAGGTCCAGAGGAGACATCTTACTGACGAATGAGCGGATGGAGAACAGCATCCCATACATCAGCTTAAATTCCTGCAGAGAGAGAGACAGGTAGACCGTTAGTTTCCCTTCAGACTAAACATGCTTGTATTGGATATTGTGGGTTTGTTTTACCGACAGGTGAATCCTCTCACCTCGTCTTTAGAGATACCCGCCTGCTTCTTCCGGTTCCACTCGTTATAATAGAGACAGTTTCCATTACGGTCAAATATGTACAAGTTATGGACCGTCATCTGAAACACATTATTCTCATTATTATTATTATTATTATTATTATTATTATTATTATTATTACAGTGGCAGACATCGTCTGCACATTCTTAATGGCCGTTATTAACAGTCCATCAGAAATCGATATAGACACTGATCTATACCCGCTCGGTCTGCCAAACAAACCGAGGAGTCGCTCCTCCATTATCAGAAAAGCTTTCACGTTGGTTTCTATTGTGTGTTTAGTTTGAGTTACAAAGTGTTAAATGTCTTAAAATGGCTCATTTTTAAACGGAGTCTGGTTCTCCGGTCGGGGAAAACAGCGCAGCACGGCGGGAAAATAACCTGATTCACCATTTTTATATCACTTTAACAAACAGCTTTCTATTAGAAAATTAATATGACTATCACATGCGACAAACCATAATGAAATATGAAAAAATGAATGTTAAAAGTGGCGTTTCTCCGACATTTGAAGATGTTTACCTTCTCTTCCTGTTTCCCGCAGGACCCCGCTGGCTGCAGAGGTGACCGCTCACATGCCGGAGCAGAACTAACGGTTATATTAAGGAGGAAAATAATACGTCACCAAGCTTGATGTCAGATGTACACTTTGCTGTAGCTCTCTTGCCGTTTATTTATTTTGGTGCTGCCCTGTTGTGGAGTAACATGTGTGTATCCTTATCAATGTAGCCACAAGGGGGCACACCAGTATCTTATAGTGCCGGTCCCATACCGGAAATACAGAGGGTTGTGTCAGGAAGGGCATCCGACCTAAAACTATATTTAAAGGAAATTTAATAAATTTGTACAATAACCAAGTCCAGTTGCGTTCGATTTAATTTCCTTGAGATAACCATGACCTGGATGAATGAGAATATTCACAGACCGAAAACTTTGGCAAATCAAACCTATGACTTCCATACCGGTCAAGTTGTTCTATCATGGTGTAGATAGTAAGAGAAATAAAGTAGGAGGAGTTTGTTAGGAGTGTCCTGGATGTAAAAAGAGTCAGATAGAGTGATGAATCTGAAGTTAGAAATCAAAGGTGGTGATGTTCAATGTTGTTAGTGGGTATGCTCCACAGGTAGGATGTGAGCTGGAGGAGAAGGAGACATTCTGGTTGGACCTCGATGAAGTGATGCAGAGCATCTCTAGAGGTGAGAGAGTTGTTATTGGTGCAGACTTCAATGGACATGTTGGTGCAGGAAACAGAGATGATGAGGAGGTGATGGGCAGGTTTGGTATCAAGGAGAGGACAGATGGTGGTGGATTTAGCAAAAAGGATGGAAATGGCTGTAGTGAATACTTTCTTTTAGAAGAGGCAGGAACATAGGATGATGGTGAGAGTTTAGCCAGACAGCATAGGATGGTGGTGTGTAGGATGACTGGTGGTGAGGAAGATGAAGACGGGTGGAAAGAAGTGTGATGTGTGATAGAAGAGTTTAAGCTAAAATGAAAGGAAAGGTGTACAAAACTGTGGTGAGACCAGCGATGTTGTCTAGAGGTCCAGAGGAAGACCAAAGAGTTGTTCTGTTGTGTACTGTTTGGAACACCACTCTAAATTAAATTACCAGCTATATTTAACAAATCTTATCATATCCACAAAAGCAAATGTAGCCTACAGCCAAGAAAAGTAAAACGTCTCTTATGTCAATAAAGAAAAAGGAAAAAATGATATTTGAATTGTAAAAATACAACAAAAGCCTGAAAGCTAACATGTAATTTAATGAATTATTATTATATTGTGTTTTACGTCATTAATACGGATTCACTATTACTGAAAAGGAAATATAAAATTGTTATTATGATTATTATTATTATTGTTGTTGTTGTTGTTGTTGTTGATGTATGTTTGTCCGTAACTTCACGCAGCAGTAGTCTCGCGGTATTTACCGCACCTCTCGCCTCAGTTCGCACAAATAGAGACAAGATGGCGACAGCAACGTCCATGATGCCGTTCTTCGGGCAGCAGATTTCTTCTAAAAACAACCTAATCCCAGACTGGACCAGCCAGGAAGTCAGCACCGGGGTGAGTACCGGAGCTCTGGGCCTGGAGAGCAGCGAACCGCGCCCGCTTCTGTGTCGGTGGAAAAGTTTAAAATGTTAAACAACGGCTGAATGAGACAGCAGTTATGTAGCAGCTAACGGCGGTTAACGGAAGCTCTGATTAACGGATACATGTTTAATGTTCTGTCCAGAAGAACCCGGAATCGGACCGAACCGGGCTGGAATGAGCCCCATTAAAAATCATTAGAAAGTTTTGTAAGAGACAGACGTCTAAATCTCTGTGATAAAGTGGGGTGAACAAGCTAGCTTGAGGCTAATGTTAATGCATCCAGTATCGGTTTTTCCAGCGGAGTATATAACTTGTCCGATGATGGCCTCACTGGCTGCAGACCAGAGTTTCTGAGTTGTGGTGTGAGTCTGATTGTTGAATCACATCAGTGTTTGTGTGGCTGCTGGAAAACAGAAGTTGTTGTTATTTGCATTGAGTGTTAATTCAGCAGATCTTTTAACAGGAGCAATGATTAGTCACACCTGGCTGATGCTTTAACACAATGGAAACACAGTGAGCCCATCCTGACCTGAGAGATACTAAAGTATAAGCTGTAAATATTTGACAGTTATGTATGTGTATTGACCTATATATCTATCTGTCTGTGTGTGTGTGTGTCAGACCACCATCATGGCAGTGGAGTATGATGGAGGAGTGGTGATTGGTGCAGACTCCCGCACCACCACTGGGTAAGAAAAACATTTCATTTTGCTGGTTTCTTCTTCAGAAACTTGCGTCCTTCCACCATCACCAGATGCTCTGGGATCTTATTTATAAAACGATGTATACAATACAGACTAAAAGTATGTGTCTACTAAAGCTGGAAATGGTTAGTTTGTTAATGTGATTGAGGTGAAAAGGTATCGGTATATTCACTCTCAATATCGGGGGAAGGCAAGCCATCCTCAATCCTGCCACCTGAAACTGAAACTCTCCCCTATTCTCCACAACTGACTCTCCTCTGCTCTGGCCGTGTGTATGATCATACTGTATGCAGTAAACACTGAGGTCAAACTGTCTCTCTCTCTCTGCCTGTCTCTCTTTCAGAGCCTACATCGCCAACAGAGTCACAGACAAACTGACTCCAATCCACGACCGAATCTTCTGTTGCAGGTCAGTTTCCTGCCTCCTTGTTTGCCTTCAGTAGATCTTTCAGATTAGCTGTGATTGATCAGCTGTGTCTGTGTTTCAGGTCTGGATCAGCTGCTGACACTCAGGCCATCGCTGATGTGGTCACTTATCAGCTGGGCTTCCACAGGTATGTCCTCCTATGACCTTACCTGTGACCTGTACTTTAGTGAGGAATCAGATGTGGCTAATCTTTGATCTGTATGGCCCCACCACCCCAGCATCGAGCTTGACGAGCCCCCATTGGTGGAGACGGCTGCCAATCTGTTCAAAGCAAGCTGCTACCGCTACAGAGAGGAGCTGACTGCTGGGATACTGGTGGCAGGCTGGGACAGGAGGAAGGGAGGACAGGTAAATCCCCTGTACACAAATGCTAACACAAGCTGGTAAAGGTGGAACGGAGGGCAACTGATCTCTCTCTCTCGCTCTCTCTCTCTTAGGTGTACTCTGTTCCTATTGGTGGGATGCTGGTCAGGCAGCCAGTGTCTGTGGGCGGTAGCGGCAGCACCTACATCTATGGCTTCATGGATGCCAACTATAAACCAGCAATGAGCAAAGACCAGTGTTTGGAGCTCACTGCTGCAGGTACACACTGCTGCAATGCATACTGGGGGATGCAGTTCACTGCTGCAAGACTGGCTTTAACATTACTACTGCTTAAACTGTACACACTGTTTACTTCACATGTCTGTCTGCCTCTCAGCTCTGTCACTGGCAATGGAGAGAGACGGGTCCAGCGGCGGTGTGATCAGACTGGCGTCCATCTCAGAGGACGGGGTAGAGAGACGAGTCATTCTGGGAAACCAGCTGCCCAAGTTATCCACACACTGAACACACACATACACACACTCACACTGTGCTGCTTTGCTGTTAATAAAGGTTTCAATCTGTTCATCTTGTTCTGTTGTGTTTGTTCTGTTTTTTTCTCCCCCTGGACTACAAGAGAAAAGGGCCAGAATGATAAAGATACACTCCTAACATCCCCATGGATGGTTAGTAGCTACATATGTGTCAATGTCTGACTGTACAGTCAAAAACTACAAGCTGTTTTTTAAATAACAATCATGCATATTTTCAGTCTCTGGAGTCAGATATGAATGTATTTGTTAACTCAAACCATGTCATGTGATGTGCTGCTTTAGAACAAATATTACTATGACCACTACAGAAACATGCTGACGGACACACTCCAGCCATATGTAAGCTTTTCACTTTGTTTATTTTGTGGTTAGCTTTGTTTGTTTACTCCTCACAGTTGTGAGAAAACATGTAAACAAACTACAGACCAGAGGCAGCAGATCTCAGGATGTGATCATTACTCATTACATTCATTACAAATGACTGAATACAGTCTGATGTTTTCAATGATGTTTTAGCTGATGTTAAAGGACAAGTTCACTATTCAATTCTGTCTTAAAACAACTATATTTGTCTTTGTGTAGTTCAGACAGTGTCCAGCAGGTGGAGACAGTATGAAGTGAATAAGACTGAAATGATTATCATTTATTCAATAATCGAAAATAAAAACAGCCTCCTCCTCTTGTTCTCCTGCCTCCTCCTCTAGTTCTCCCTCCTCCTGCCTCCTCCTCTAGTTCTCCCTCCTCCTGCCTCCTCCTCTAGTTCTCCCTCCTCCTGCCTCCTCTTGTTCTCCCTCCTCCTGCCTCCTCTTGTTCTCCCTCCTCCTGCCTCCTCCTCTTGTTCTCCCTCCTCCTGCCTCCTCTAGTTCTCCCTCCTCCTGCCTCCTCCTCTTGTTCTCCCTCCTCCTGCCTCCTCCTCTAGTTCTCCTGCCTCCTCCTCTAGTTCTCCTGCCTCCTCCTCTTGTTCTCCCTCCTCCTGCCTCCTCCTCTTGTTCTCCCTCCTCCTGCCTCCTCCTCTTGTTCTCCCTCCTCCTGCCTCCTCTTGTTCTCCCTCCTCCTGCCTTTTTTCCTTCTTGTTCTAAAATGTTCAGATTAAATTTATTTATTTTCTTTTTTTTCTTCTGAGCTGTAGCAGGGGGCGGGGCTATCACCTGTCTGTCAAAATGCTCTCTTCTTCTTGTCTTCCTGTCGAGCGATTTGACAGACAGGTGTCACTTTCCCACAGTTCATCTCTCCTCTCTGTCTCCTTCACCACTGACATCAGTCCTCCCTCCTTATTTCCCTCCTTTCCTTTAACTCTTCATCCTTCTTCATTTTCTATCCCTTCTCCTTCTCTTCTCCCTCTCCCTCCTTGTCTTCTTATTTCCCTCCTTCTCTCTTGCTTCTCCTCCCCTTCCTCCCTCCTCTATGCTGTCTTTCTTTCCCTTCTCCATTTCCTCCCTCACCCTTTCCTTCACTTGTTTCCCTCCTTCTTCCATCTTCGTTTCTTTTTCTCCTCCCTCTCGTTCATCTTTCCCACCTCTCTCTTGTCCCTCCGTGTCTTGTCTTTTTATTCTCTCCTTCGTTTTCATTCTCTTTTCTTTTCCTTCCTTTGTTTCCTTCTCTTCTGTTTCTCCATCCTCATTCCTTCTCTCCTCCATCATCTCTTCTCTCCTCTTCTTCATTTAATCCCCCTCTTTTCCTCTCTTTTCCCTTCCTGTCTTCTTGTTTCCTTCCTTCTTCCTTTGACCTCCTTTTCTCTTGTCATTCTTTCCCTCCTTCCTTAACTTCTGTTCATCCTCCTGGTTTCTCCCCTCCTCCTCCTCCTCTCTTCCTATCCCCTCGGTTGTTTTGTTCTTTGAAAGGTGACTCTCGGCTCGTTGACACCTCAGCTGACAAAGACCAGAGAAAAAGACAGAAACACAGAGGAGGAGGAGGGGATACCTGACACTGGTCTTTTATCCTGATCTCAGGGAGGACACGTGAACACAGATCAGAGACATCATATTAATGAAGCTTCCTCTTCTTCTCTGTCTGAGTGTTAATTTGTTGTTGTTTATTGTTGTGAGGTGTTTATGTTTCAATTTGATTTCATTCTTTTTCTTTTAATGTTTTACGGTATGTAAGCAGATGTTTATAATATTCAGTACAGTACAGACGTTTTAGATTCAACATACAACACAATAACATACAAACAAACAAATAATAAAGGAAAACACCAGGTAGGATAACATACAAGTCAATAATGTGCTTTCACTGCTGTGAAACTTTATCCAACTCTATTTTCTATGTATTGTATAGTTTGGGTTGTTTATTTTTATATTAAATGTCTTTGTTTATTTTTGTCTCTTTGTCTTTTTATGTTTATCTTCTAAATTTATTTTAATGTACGTTTGATAGGCGAATAAAGAAAAGCGCGACAGACAGGCAGAGAGCGACAGACACATTCCTTCACATCAGTCTGTCACTCAGCATCAGGCGCCGCCCCTGTTGGGTGTTTGACATGTCAGACAGCCAATCCCAGCGCTGTGCTCAGGGGGGCGTGTCCTGTGGATCTTCCAGAGGTGAGGCTGCTTTTGTCTCCAGTTTTTCTTTCCTGCGACTTTTTTTTTAAGTTTGACCTGAAACAAACTGAAGAGAAACACAAACACGGAGCTCTATCTGCACCGTGTCTGCTCTATACATGTATATATATACAAATATATACTTTTGTATATATTTATATATATAAGTATGTCGGGAACCCCACTCCACCCCCCAGCTGCCCCACCGACCCCTCTCTGCTCGCCAGTCCGTCGCTCTCAGCTCCTCTCTCGGTCTCGGACGCAGCTGCGCCCCGCTCCTCTCTCCTGAAAGTCCACGCAGAGAGGAGAGAAACCGCCGGGAAATCTCCGGGATAAAGGAATGAAAGTGACTCGCACAGAGGAAGGAGGTTCGGCGGAGCAGCGGAGCAGCTGACGGACATTAGTACTCTTTTTTCTTTTTTCTTTTTAAAAACTTTTTCTGCTCCAGTTTTTCGGCCTCCATCTTGGAAAGTTCCCCTCCATGTGAAGAGCTGCTGTCGGATTGATCTCTGCAGAAAAACTCTTTATACTGATTTTTTGACTCTTTGGGCTCCAATGAGGTGCGCGCGGCCGGTTGAGAGCGAGCCCAGCTGACGTCAGTGATCAGTATTCAGTGATCGATATGGAGGCTCAGAGGGCCCCGGGACGGGCCTCCTCCTGCGGGGTTCTGCTGCTCCTCCTCCCGGTGCTGCTGCGGAGCTGCTGCCTGGCCGAGGAAGGTAGGAGATCAATACATGTTGATACCTGTGATACCAGGATCAATACCCACACGAACATGAATATAATAATAATAATTATTATATCTGAGCAACTAAGAAGAAACGGACATAAATCTGAACTGCAACTCAAATAGTTTTTTATTATGAATTAAAAGAAGCAATTATTTTCTCCATTAATCAAACATTTGTGAATAAAATATATTCAGTTTACAATTATAAAAGTAAAAGAAAAGCATCAAATATTCACATTAATTTATGTGATCTAATGATTTATTAGAATATATTTGTGGATCAATTCTCTAATGACATCACAGCTCACCTGTCCCTTTTCTATAGTAGTCATGTGATAACTGGCGAGACATGAACAGGTAGGGACGATGTCATTGAACACATATTGACATTTTATGGACTGAAACGATGAATCCAGAAAATAACAGTTAGCTGCAGCTCTGCTTTAAAGAACCGGCGTGTTTGAGGAGGTTCTGAGCGGATGTTCTGCAGTGGGTTCTTTAGCTGTTCTTCAGTATTTAACATCTCATGAGGCTTCACAGACCGTTGACTGTGTAAAGATGGACAACAGTGAAGCCAAAAATCCTCATTTCCAGGAGCTGCCATCTTGCTTGTGTGATGTCATTTGGAGCCGGAGTCTGTCGGTAGTCAATCATGACGTCACACCACCTTTTTATTAACGGGTCAAGAAGTGAGTTCAGGTTCAGCATGTGTGAATCAGTGTCCTCACAAGGATATAAGTACAAACGTGTGTGTGTGATTATGTACTGTAAACATGACCATTGATCCAGGAAACTACCAGCTAGAGAAAACAATAGAGTGAGTGTGTGTGTGTGTGTGTGTGTGTGTGTGTGTGTGTGTGTGTGTGTGTGTGTGTGTTAATTAAAGCCTGTGGTGATACGAACACACTCAGACTGACTGATGATAGAAAATGAAGTGAAACACGTGTGTCACACGGCTGTACGTGATAAAGAGCAGCTGGAGTTTCAGCTTGTTTCTGCAAAAAGTGATGTTTTATTTTACAGTAAATAAAGTGAGTACTGTTGAAGGTTAGAGTACTCACTCATTATACATATATGTATATATATATATATATATATATATATATATATATATATACTCATTATACTACTTTCATGCTTCGTTCTTAATTTAGAAAAATTCTTAATTCTTGTTAAATTGGAGTCTTAAAGTTTCAGTTTCAGAGTCTAATTTATTCACAACTACTTATGAAGTTTGCTATAAAATTAAAGGAGGTGTAAAATAAAGTTTCCAGTGATTCTAGTCCTACTGGCACATTTAGTTTATTGTGATCCAATCCCAACAGTTTCAGCAGAGGAAGTTGGTAGATGAGTCTCATACAGTTTATTTAATATATATATTATTTAATCATTTTACAACGTGCTGCTTTTTAAACTTTACTTTAAAACGAATGCTGTGTGTGTGTGTGTGTTCATTCTTTTAATGTTAAACATCAAAGTAGACAACACAGAGAAACACTCACATGAAGCCGGCAGCCATTGTTAACAACGACATTAAAACTGAGTTTTTAATTTGCTACAGGTTCAGGTACTTATTGATTTCATTATTACCTCATCAATCGGTAGAAGATCAGTGATAAGATTATAGCTGATGAAGTGTAAATAAAGATTCACACACATGAATAAATGAGCTGCTGTTGATATTATGAGACACACATTACAGACAGTTATAGAGAAACGATGTGTTTTCAGCAGTCAGGATGTCTGTGGGAGTTTCTCCATCTGCTCTTTGTTCTGTTGTATTTATTCTCCTCTTTCTCTTCTCCTTTCTTTTCACAAATCCCTTTAAAGAAGCTAGGATTTCATTCCTGTGTGTGTGTGTGTGTGTGTGTGTGTGTGAGGGGATTTCCATGTTAAGTGCAGGTTGGTTAATCTGTTGATTGGCCCTTTGGAGGTTTAACACACACTTGAGTTAATAAATAGATTTGAGAATAAGAGAAGACAAACATGTGTGTGTTAGTGTGGGAGGATTTAAAAATGAAATACCGAGCATGTTTCACTACTCAGTGCCGCCAGGAAAATGTGATTTGTGATCATAAAATTAAGGCAAATTCAGCAAATCTCCACAATATTTATGAGAGCTTGTGATTTGGAGTAGTTGGGGCGTTTGGTGTGGCGGTAACGGATCACTGATGAGTCTTTATTAGTGGTAGTTTTTTAAAATTTGCAATAATTGTATAAACCATCACAACCTAATCCAGTTTTTGAAAACACACTACTGGAGTTGTGCAGTTTCTAAAACTTTCTTTCCAGTATGTGCATGTGCAGTATATCAGGGTATCAGAGTAGTATCCAAGTATCCAAAACTCAGTGCTGAGATGATTACTGCTCAGGTTTATAGAGTGAGGCTGATCTGATGCAGAGCCACGATGTGAACGTCCTGAATATGAGAGGAGTGTTTCTCTGGGACGGAGCGCAGGTTTCAGTAGATCATGTGACAAACGAGCTGCAGCTGGACATCATCAGAGCGTCTGTGTGTTCACAGCTTCCTTTTAAACAAGTGAATCAGCGTCAGCGTGAGATAGATGTTTCTGAAGCTGGTGGAGATGGAGACGGAGAAGATGCTTCTGTTGACTTCTGTCTCTACTGAAACGTTTTTTATTTTCTACTTTCTGAAGGAACAAAACTGTTTGTAGTTCAGTTGAAGATTAAAATAACAAGAAAAAGAAATAAAAATGAAACAAAAGCAGCATTTGCCAAATAATCAGATTTATTAGAGAGCAAGTCACAGCATGAGACCACACACACACACACACACACACACACACACACACACACACACACACACACTCTGTATAAACATTCTATCTGTGTGATAAGGGTGCATGATGAGGACACGGAAATTACTGTGACAACACTGGCGGGATGTTTATACAAGACACTCGGCCTGAGAGTGTGTGTGTGTGTGTATGTGTGTGCACGCTTCTTTCAGGGTCTATATGCATCTAAACGACACACACACACACGCAGATATAATTAGCTCAGGATGCGGTGTTGATTAGTAACGTGTGTTTGTGTGTGTTTATAAAACCTTCTACACGTTTGTATTAAAGCAGATCAGATGGATTCATGACGTTTTGTACATTAACTAAAGCTTAAAACAATCTGAATCAGTGTAAAAAGTTTCCTGCTGTCTTTAGTTTTGTGGATAAAAATCAAATGTAAACACACTGAGTGAATAAATGAGGACGTTCAAGAAGCACAAGACTTGAAAACATCAGCTCTGTGGAGCTTTGTGCAGACGATAACATTCCTCCAATGATATTGACACAGCAGCAGCGGATAGAAAAAAAACATTCACTCCAATCAACTCGTTCAGTTCAGCTTTTCTTTTACTGTTTATGTTACTTTGGATATCACAATATGCAGACGATACTGTTTTTTACTTTTCTGCTGAATATGGGAAAGAAGCTGATTTTAAATTAGTTCAAAATGCAGTTTCAAATTGTGTCATCTTGTCCTCTTCTCCAACAACGTTTTAATGACAGACTGGAGAATTTGCGCCACCTCCTGTTTATCTGCTGTTATTATTGCTTTGCCATCTCGACTTTATCAGTGCGACGACTTTGACAAATCAGACTAAACTTTCTCAGTCTTTATAGACTTTATTTGAAGTTTCTGGTATATTTCTGTATGTCTTTTATTACCTGACAGTTTATGAATCATCTGTCAGTACCTAAAGAGAGCTTTTGAGGTTTAAAAACAACCCTGATCACATGACATGACATCATCATGACATCACTGCCCTGCAGCAGGCTCAGAGAGTAGCGAGGCGTTCAGGGTGCAGCAGGAGATCAGACACCTGAACCTGTGAGCTGCAGGGAGGAAAGCTGACACACACACGCACTGAAAACACACACACACACACACACAGTCATGTCAGTTACACTTCATCATCTTACTTTAACTGGATTTATAATCTGTCACTGACCTGACACATAGGCACATTTCCTCTAAATGCTTCAGTCACCTCTCGTTTTAATTAACCGACAAGGACAATTAAAGAGTCTAATGTGTGTGTGTGTGTGTGTGTGTGTGTGTGTGTAATTACAGTGTAGAAAGGAAAAGCAGCCATTTCATGGTTCTGCTCTGCAGCAGCTGAGGAATGAAGCTACGTGTATTTCTGTATGAAGTGTGTGCACATCTACACGATCTCAGTTTTACCTAAAGGCACTTTTCAGAACAGATAATGAAGCTCAAACAAAGCAATAATAAATTGTCCAAAAAAACCCAGAATCTTCAAATAAATTTGAAAAACAATGATAAAAAGGTTTTGTCTGATTAGTCAAAGTCGTTGATTCGTGAATAAAACATGATAAGTCAATCAGGTTTCATCCAGTTGAAGCTCAAGTTTTGTGTTTGTTGGTGTTAAGATCTGAGAGGCTTAAAAAGGAGGGTGGGGAGTGTCTGCATATTTTACTTTGTGTGTGCGTGCGTGTGTCTGTGTGTGTGTGTTAGGGTTAAGCCTGGTCTTCTTCATCTGTCCTCCCTTTAGCAGATAGAGAAACCTTTGTGTCGACTGTCTGTGGCTTCAGTTTATCTGCATGCAATTTTTGGGCTTTAATAGTCATAACTCACAGAAGACGATTCTCAAACATGTATCGACATATATAGGTTTTACAAATGTAAATAGTTTCACCACAACAAATGTGTGTAAAGTGATATTTATGCCTTTATGGATCCATTTGTACATGTGAAACAGGTTTTTCATATTTGTGATTGCTTCCTTTTTTCTGAATCCTCACACATGAAGCCAAAGACAGTAAAATATACATTAAAACTCTCATCTACTAGCTTGATCTCCATACATTGATCTGAAGTTGTTGCAGTCCTTTAGCCTAGCTTAGCACAAAGACTGCACAAATGACAGCACAAATGGTAACTGTTAGCCTGGCTTCCTCAAAAGAGAAAATGATCTGAAGTCTGTCTGACTCCACCTATCGGTCTCTCTACCTGTCTGTCTCTCAGAGGTGTTGATGAACACTAAGCTGGAAACATCTGACCTGCGATGGACGAGTCATCCTGCAGACGACCCAGAGTGGGAGGAACTGAGCGGATTGGACGATGAGTCGAACAGCGTGCGGACCTATGAGATCTGCACACCAAACAGTCCATCCTCCTATTGGCTGAGAACACGCTGGATCCCCCGGAGGGCGGCAACCACAATCTACGTGGAGATCCGGTTGGTGGAAAGACATCATCAGCAATTATTAGTAGCATCCTTTTTATTGTTTAACTAATGAATAAAAGTAAGTGATGAGGTAAAGTTTATTGATAATTTATTGATCGTGCAGATTCACCATGATGGAGTGTTCATCTCTGAACCAGCGTCACTGTAAGGAAACCTTCAACTTGTACCACTACCAGTCTGATAGTGACGAGGCCACGCCCACACACCCAGCATGGATGGAGAACCCGTACGTCAAGGTTGCCACGGTTGCTGCTGACCACCTGATGCGGCGCAACGGAGACCGGCGCTCCAACGAGCGACGCTCCAACATTAAACTGCTGCGTCTGGAGCCGCTGCGGGGGGCCGGGCTTTACCTGGCCTTCCAGAGTCAGGGCGCTTGCATGGCGCTGCTCTCTGTACGCGTCTTCTATAGGAAGTGCCCACCCCTCCACCGTGCTTTTGCCTCCTTCCCTGAGACCATCCCCCACTCACTGGTGGAGCAGGTAACCACGCTGTAACCCTGGCAACGGCTGAGTTCAGCACCCAGCATGCCTTAAAAACAGATTACAGATACAGGAAACAATTAATTAAATGTACAGACTTTAATTTTTAAATTGTGTGTGTTTGTGTGCATGGCAGGCTCAGGGTGTGTGTGTGGAGAACGCTGTGACTCCACCTGGTGAGCAGTCGCAGCCTCCCACTATGCTTTGTGGCGAGGATGGGCAGTGGGTGGGGCAGCCAACGTCCAGCTGCGCCTGTCGGCCTGGATACGAGGCAGGCGAAACTGATGTGCGCTGTCGAGGTGAAAGAGATTAATCTTCAGTTCTATTTTTAACTCTGTATTATATATATTTATTATTGTGTTATCTGTTATTTGCTGTTTAACTTAATTTTAATTAATTTGTCCTGTGTACGACCCAAAAGATTATATTTTTTAAAATCTTGTGTTAAGTTGTGTCGAACAGTATTTAAAAAAATCTCATCTTTCAGCACATTTCAACATCGAATCGTCACATTTGAGACGCTAAAACAAGCTAATTTTTGCCATTTTTCCTATAAAAAATGACTAAAACGATGATTCCATCATCAATATAGTTGCAGATTAATTTCCTGTTGATTGAGTAATCGATGAATGTACTAATCGAGGAATCTGATTGATGAATGTACTGATCGTGACGCGGGTGTGTTGCACTCGTCACAGGAAATAGTTATGTTGTTGCAGCTTCCTGTTATTCTCTGCAAGGTCAGAGGTCAGCTGACTACAACCAGAAAGCTTTGCTGTGGCAAAAAAAAAGGGGGGGGTGTCAGGGGGGTGAGTTAACAGCCTGGCAGAGTGAAAAGTTCAGAAGTTAACTTCTGCTGCTGAAGCTGCTGGTGCATGTGATGACATCATGGTGGCACTTTCCACATCCTGTTGGAGTCAAGGTCACTTCCTGTCTCATTGTCTCTGAGAGGCGTCTCTCCTCTCTCCTCATCCGGACTCCATCACACCAAACTGTTTCTCTGCTGCTATTTTCTTTCTTTCTTTCTTTCTTTCTTTCTTTCTTTCTTTCTTTCTTTCTTTCTTTCTTTCTTGCAGTTTTCTCTTTCATAAAGTAGCTGGATTTGTGACAAACAATAATTCACCTGGACAGTATCTTTTAGATGCTAACGCTAACCCTCCTGTTTCCCTCCAGCCTGTCCGTCAGGTCAGTTTAAGGCAGGATCAGGACCTGCTGGATGTGGTCCATGTCCGGCCAATAGCAACACACTGATCCCAGGCTCCGCCTACTGCCTATGTCGCCCTGGTTACCATCGAGCCGACTCTGACCCATCACACGCCGCCTGTACACGTAAGATTTTTTTTGCAGTTTTCTCTTCCAAAAAGTAGCAGGCAGTGAGAAACCAAAACACTGGATCCTACATTTCCCATAATGCCCCTCTGCTCCATCCAGGCCCTCCCTCTGCTCCTCGCTCCATCGTGAGTCAGATCAACGACACCACTGTGACGCTGGAGTGGAGCGAGCCGTTGGACCGAGGAGAACGCTCTGACCTGAGCTACCAAGTCCTCTGTTCTACCTGCGGGACCACCCCCAAGGTGAATGTTATATGATCCCTTACTTGGAGCCTATGACTCCTCCCCTCCATCTTCGGACCCCTCCCCTGTGTTATCTGACCCTCCCCCCTCTGTCTCTTCAGGGATTGGTTAGTTCCTGTCCTCCGTGTGATGACAGTGTTCTGTACCGGCCGGCCCAGCTCGGTCTGACTCAGCGCCGTGTCATAATTTGGGGGCTCCGCCCACACACCAAGTACACCTTCACCATTCAGTCACTGAACGGTGTCTCTGCTGTCAGCCAATCAGAGCCAGCCTATGACAGAGTCAACGTTACCACCAGCAGAGACGGTACAAACAAACTACATTACCCAGCATGCTTTTCATACTACCAAAATGGGCTTCATTGTCCAGGATTTGTCTCCGCCCCCTAAATCCTGATTGGACAACAAGTTTCCAATGATCAGAGCATTGTAGTTCTAAATCTATAATTTTAACTGATTGATTGATTGATTGATTGATTGATTGATTGATCAATTGATTGATGTGTGTGTAGTCCCTCCTCCGGTGTCCGGGCTGAGGAGGGCGGCGGCCTCAGAGTCCAGTCTGACTTTAGACTGGAATGTTCCAGTTCTGCAGAACCAGAACCAGATCCTGGACTACCAGCTCCGCTACAGTCTCAAGGTACACACACACACACTATACACACACACACACTCATTCACACACACGCTCAGTGTGATGTAACTGCTGATGTCATCCCTGTCAGGACGGCGAGGGGGCGGGGCAGTGGCAGTACGTGTCCAGCAGGTCTTCTTCGGTGGTGGTGTCGGGGCTACAGCGGGCACAGCAGTACCTGGTGCAGGTGCGCGCGCGCTCACAGGCCGGATACGGATCGTTCAGCGTAGCAAGCGGCTTCAGCACGCTGCCTGACGGTACGAGTCCGCTAGTTCAGCTTATCGAAATATTTTACATTCTGTTGACGGAAAAATTAATGAATAATGTTTGTTATAATTAAAGGTGTGGGTCACTCTCAACTGGTGGTGACGGGTGTTCTGGTCGCCATGGGGATACTACTTGTTGTTGCCGTGGTGATCATTGCTGTGTACTGTTACCGGTAAGTGAGTGTGTGTGAACCTGAGGTCAGTGTTGTATTGTTCTGTCGAGGTAATCAGGGAGGGAGCATCCTACACACACACACACACACACACACACACACACACAGGGCGGGACACATCGTCTATATTAAGAGAAACTGGACACTAAAAGATTGAGAGAGACAGATAGTAACATTCCTGAAAGAAGAAAGGACCTGTCTGCCTGCCTGTCTGCCTGCCTGTCTGTCTGCCTGTCTGCCTGTCTGTCTGACTGTCTTTCTGTCTCCATCAGCAGGAGAAGGAAGGACTCAGATATGACTGATAAGAGTGGACACTATCAAATGGGACAAAGTGAGTATCTTGAGTTTTTAATATAGAGTTCAGCTGACTGATGATGATGATGATGATGATGATGATGTTGATGTTGTCATAGCGATGAAAGTGTACATCGACCCGTTCACCTACGAGGACCCTAATGAGGCGGTGAGGGAGTTTGCCAAAGAGATCGACGCCTCCTTCGTTAAGATAGAAGAAGTGATTGGAGCAGGTAACCTGTCTGTCTGTATATCTGCACTGTGATTGGTCTGTTCATGAAAACACTAACTTTAGGGGGCGAAACTTTTTAATACATTTTATGTTGCTTGAGGAACCCAAAATATATATTTTTTATTTTTAAGATTTCAGAAACATTATAGGGATATGTGGCGTCCCTCAGAGTTCTGTACGTTCACCTGCTGAGTCATTTTATATTTTAACTTTTAACATTGTATTAAATCATTTAATTTGGACAGGTGTGTTATAATATTTGATGAGTTGAACAATCATAATCCTAATGAAACGCCTGTTCAGGTGAGTTTGGCGAGGTGTGTCGGGGGCGGCTGCGGATCCCGGGCCGGAAGGAGAACTACGTGGCAATCAAGACGTTAAAGGGCGGTTACACGGACAAGCAGAGACGGGACTTCCTGTCGGAGGCATCCATCATGGGTCAGTTCCAGCACCCAAACATCATCCACCTGGAGGGCGTCATAACCACCTCCTGCCCCGTCATGATCCTCACCGAGTTCATGGAGAACGGAGCGCTTGACAGTTTCCTGAGGGTGAGACAGGCAGATAACAGCTCAGCCCTTACCTGTCACTCTCTCTACCTGTCTAACTGTCTCTGTCTACCCGTCTGTCTATCAGTCTATCTATACCTGTCAGTCTACTTGTCTGTCTCTACTGTCTATCTATCTGTCTCACTCTACCTGTCTGTCTGCAGATGAATGATGGACAGTTCACCACCATCCAGCTCGTGGGGATGCTGCGTGGCATCGCAGCGGGGATGAAGTATCTGTCCGACATGAGCTTCGTCCACCGAGACCTGGCAGCTCGCAACATCCTGGTCAACTCCAACCTGGTCTGTAAGGTGAGACAATCTGCCCAGCTGTCTGTCTGCCTGCCCAGCTGTCTGTCTAATGTAAGATAATAAAAGATCTAACTGTTGTTTTTTGTGTTCAGGTGTCAGACTTTGGTCTCAGCAGGTTCCTGACTGAAAACTCGTCTGACCCAACGTACACCAGCTCTCTGGTAAGTGTTTTAGTGGTTTACTCAAGTACTCAAGTATAATTTTGAGGTACTTGTACTTTACTTAAGTAGTTCTATTTGATGCTATTTTGTATGGCCACTACTAACCACTGGACATAAAGTAGTTGAAACTAGCTCCACCTCCAGCAGCTACAACAGTAACATGCTGCTCTAACACTGATGCTTCAGTATTAATAATATAATGATGTCATATATAATAATATATCAGTCAAAGGGACCAAAGCACCAGTTTTATTTTAGTGTGACCTGTCAGCTGTTCAGGGTTCTGGTCCCGGTCTTCTTCTGTTCTTTGCCAATGCAGACAGAAGTTAACTGACTGTCTGTTTCTTTCAGGGAGGGAAGATTCCTATTCGCTGGACGGCTCCTGAAGCCATCGCCTACAGGTAAGTGTCAGTGCTGCAGGTTGTTGTAGATTATCAGTGGTATTAATTTCAAGTGAAGTTAATTGATGTAATTGACCGACTGATTGCAGGAAGTTCACGTCAGCCAGTGATGCGTGGAGTTATGGCATCGTCATGTGGGAAGTCATGTCATACGGAGAGCGACCGTACTGGGACATGAGCAACCAGGACGTAAGAAAAATGCACTTGATAGAAGAAGAAGCAAAAAACACTAGAAAACACGGAGATGCATAAGAAAATGCAGTGACATGGCAAAATATTAAACCAATATAATATTGACTAATATAAAGATGAATGATTTTTAGATCTGTCACATATCCCTCTCTTTCTCACCTGTCTCGTGTCTCTCTTTCTCCTGTCTCTCTGTCACCTGTCTCACTCTTACCTGTCTCTCTCCGCCTGTCTGTCAGGTGATTAACGCCATCGAGCAGGACTACCGACTGCCGCCGCCGCCGGACTGCCCCGCCTCTCTGCACGCGTTGATGCTGGATTGCTGGCAGAAGGAACGAGCCAACCGGCCAAGGTTCTGCGATGTGGTGGCGGCACTCGATAGGCTGATCCGAAACCCCGCCTCCCTGAAGGTGACACTGGCAGATGGACCGAGGTGAGGAGAGAGAGTTTGATTGGCAGTATTAATATAAATGGATCTGTACGTTTTTAAGATTTGCCAAAATTACCAGAGTTGCCAGATCATCTAAACACAATCCACACACTATATACAATTTCAACCCATCTGTCATCATAAGATGACTTTCACATATGTCTAATCTGCAGGTCTGAACCTGAAACTGTCAGCTTGTCATTGTTCAGTGTCATTAATCCTGTCTGTCTCTCTCTCTCTGTCTTTTTCTCTATCTCTCTGTCTGTCTGTCTCCCAGCCCATCCCAGCCTCTGTTGGACCAGCGCCCTCCCCCTCCTCTCTCAGCCTGTGGTTCAGTCTCTGAGTGGCTTCGGGCCATAAAGATGGAGCGATATGAGCAGAGTTTTCTACAGGCCGGGTTCACCAGCCTGGACATCGTCTCTCAGATCAACACTGAGTAAGAGTCCCCACATACATCCTCCAAAGGGTCACCAGATAAATCTGAGGGGTCGTGAGATGATTAATGGGAGAGGAAAGAAGAAGAAACAAAGTTCTGATACACAAATCTGTTTTCAGCTTTTGGACTTTTTCTCTAATCTTTGATTTTTGCTGAAATATTGGATCATTTGAACATTTATTGAAATGAAACCATGTGAGAAGTTTAGAGGTAAAAATCACTATTTGGTGGAGCTGTTAACAACTCATAGACATCTGAAATGTGACCCGACTACACACGCACAAGTAAAATGTATAAAATCTAATCTCCTTCCATACTTCATCTGTTTACATAGAGACCTGCTCAGAGTGGGCGTGACCCTCGCCGGCCACCAGAAGAAGATCCTCTCCTCCATCCAGACACTCAGGATACGCAAAGCCCCTCCAACCCTGCTCTACTGACCAATCACAGCGCCAGTCCAGATGCATGAATAACGATCCAGTCCATCACTGACCAATCAGAAAGCCTTAGGACAAGAGAGACTCCACCTCCTGATGATCAGACCAATAAGAGGCCTTTAAGCGAGACAGCTGTGACATTAAGTCATCTCCA
>CM072860.1:252500-255000 GCA_036937835.1 Pampus argenteus
TCAGTACTTCTGTCAAAATAACTTGGATGGTACTGCACAACTACATGGATCACCTGGCAATATTTGTACAGCTCCCAAAACAGTTTACCCTTCAGTCAAAACTACATTTCCTTCTCATATAACTAGTCAGTGCCTCCAAAATGCATTGTCCCTTTGGTATTGTGTAAGTACTGCAAGTCAAAATGCTTAGACGCTTTGTCATGGCATGTTTCTAACTATAGGCATAACATTTTCACACCACACACACACACTGCACTCATTCTGCCGAGGAATTTTCATTTTTATTCTCAACTAACGTAGATTGTACACATTACAGTAGGTAGGGAACCGTAAAAAAGGAAAATATACTGTGCACACAAAATACAAAAACCCACAAAAAAGAAAAAAATCAACAAATCAGCACTGTAAATACAAAGAGTCACAAATGAAGACATTTTGTTTAGTCACGGTCACTCCCCTCTCTCTCCTGGTCACCATCCTCATCTTCCTGGCCATCCATTCTCTGTGCTCTGTTCGGCCACAGATTCTCATCCACATCGCATCTGATGTTGTCTCTTGAGATACAGCACGGGAAGAAGCGTCGTGCATGCCTGAGCCATCCTCTACACTGATCCCCTGTTATGTCCTCACAGGCAGCGTCCATTGCAGTCATGAGAGCCTTCTGGTTTTCCGCATGGTGTTCATACACTTTCCATCTCCAAGCAGAGAAAAACTCCTCGATAGGATTGAGGAATGGAGAGTATGGTGGCAAGAACACATTGTGCATTCTTGGATGCATGTTGAACCATCCCCGGATGCGTGGAAACTAACGTTGTCCCATATAATTACAAACTGGGGTAGGTGGGGCCCTTCGAGACCTGGTTATCCTAAATTTACTAGAACATCTTCCAAAATATGTACTGTATTCTATTCCAGTTTCCTAACACTATTTTGACAATTGAGCAGACTATTCTGCATATGATGACTTATACGATGAAAATGTGCTGACATGTTTTGAGGACAATAACCATGACACTGAAAACCAACCAATTGGGATAGATCAGCAATATACATTCATTTGAAAAATGTACTAAATGTTGGCTGATTGTGTTAACTGTAGGATACTTGTACATAGCTATTTGCAAGGATGTACTAAAGGCTTGACACATGTACAAAGCATTTGGAAATGTGATGAAAGCAATGATAAATGCTATTCTGTTGTGAGAAACTGCAAGATAGTTTGGGGATTTGTCCATGTTGTTATGAGAATGTCATCTCAGTTTCAAGAAATGAGCCAAACCAATGGAGAAAAACTGTAAACTCACAGAGTCTCGCCAACAACCTTCTTATGAACCACTGAAACTATCAGAAACCTCACCAACAACATGTAGACACTCAAATAATAAAGTATCAGGAGATGAAAATGACTTTAGTCTGGACGATGTGAGTATGTGTGTGTGTGTGTGTGCGTGTGTGTTAGGTTAATTGGTAGAATAATATTGTGACAAATGAGCTGTCACACTCACACACACTGATGTTATCTGATCCGCTGAGTTCAGCTTCTATTGGTTCTCTCATGTTCTTCGTCCATCCTGAGAACTGTTTCAAGGGCCGATTAAACTTTCTGAAGAACAGTCCCTAAACATCTCTGGAACCTCTTCAAGAACCAGTTAAAGTACCTTAACCATCCCTGCAACCCCCCAAGCCCCCTGGAACTGTTTCAGTGTGTTTAGAAAGAAGAGATGGACAGACCTGTCGCCATGGTAATGGTCATACCTGTCAATCAGCAGGTGATCAGTCTGGTCATAGGCTGACACCTCACTGACCTGGACATGACCTCAGACACACACACACACACACACACACACACTTTCAGTCAATCAATTAGAAAAGCACTATAGTGCAGTCCATTCACCATTTCACCATGTTAGTGTATGTTAGTATTTTCATATGTTAGCACTGTATGTGCTGCTACTGTTTTACTGCAGCCACTCATACATCTGGAACTTATCTACATACATGATACATATTTAACGAAGCTGCCTCTGTGTGTGTGTGTGTGTGTGTGTGCAGATTTCATGGCTTCCTCTCATTCATGTCATTATATTCATGAATACATGCTGTGTGTACCTGTAACAGAAGGTGGAGCACAACCAGCTCAGACATGAATCAATCATATCCATTCACACGCTCACTTTGTCAATTTGTGATGAACTGACAAGTGAAAGTGTTTCACAGGAGCTTTAAATATTATAATATTTCTTTTGGCTATGTTAGCATCGTGGCTCTGTGGAAGGTGTATTAACATTGTATTTTCTTGTGTACTGTGTAACCCTATTGTTGGTGGCGATTGATGAGAGCTCTCTTTTCTTTGTGAGGATCTGTTTGTTCCCTGACCGATACCGGCTTGGATTAGAGGACCACTGATGCTGAGGCCGCTGCGATTGGCTGATCCAGACGCCAGTCTGTTTAAAGTCTGGGTTAATGGTTTGGTTCATGTTCCCCAGAGGATGAATCCTAC
>CM072860.1:262500-285000 GCA_036937835.1 Pampus argenteus
CTAGGGCTAATATTATTTTAAACTGTTGACCGAGACTGCTGAGACACACACACACACAGATGTTTGAATAGAGGTGTGTTTCATCTTTAAACGTGGTTGGGTGGTTGTAAATCTGTGGCTAACAGCAGTTATTTATTCAGTTTTTAATCTACAAATTAAATGTGTTAAAGTTTGAACTCCTGAAGACGTTTGATAATCAAAATGCTTGTTTTAGTCAGTTTCTGTTTCCTGGTTTGCAGCTTCTCAGATTTGTGTCATGCAGTAAATCTTTGGACTGTTGATCAGACCAAAAGAAAACATATTTACAGATAGTTTCTATCATTTTATAGACAAAAGGTCAATAATGAAATGAATGGTTATGCTTAGTTGCAGCTGAACACGTTTCCATCACCAGGAGCTGTTTCAGACGTCTCTCGTCTTCACTGTTACAGCATCAATGTGTTTACATTAATACGAAACTAAGCATTTCTTCTGATCACATTGACAGAAATCAGGAGTTTATTGACTGAAAGTAATTCCTGCTGGTTTAACGAGCGACTCCTCACAAATGGACTAAAGCTACATTCATGTTTCACACTCGTGTTTTGAGACTGAAGAGTTTCGTCTGTCGTCAACACAACCATCTCTCTGCATTTTAAAAGCTGCTGTAACTGCAGACAGATGAAACACAGAGCCGAGTGAAGCTGTGCTGACAGCTGAGTGTTTGTGAAGAAGGTAATTTGTCGTCCTTATCTCTGTCAGGTTGACACTAAGAGGTTCTGCCCTAAGGACGAACACACACACACACACACACACACAAACCAGGGCAACAGTTCAGATTGAGTTTACAGAAATCAACCAACCAACATGTTAAAGGTGTAAATAACCATCATATATGAAAAAAACACACACATATAGTTGGAAATCTGTACAGACAGATGGGGGGGGGGGGGGAATGAGAGATTTGACCTTTGACCCAGAGGTCAAACTGAAGGTCATCAGGGGTCAGTGGAGTGGTATGTGGAGGATTTAATGGGAATATAGGCTAATGTTAGCAGTATTTAGCAGCTCATGTAGAGATGTATGAAGCAGCAGACCTCATCATATCAAACCATACATACTTTCTCACAGTCTGATCATGTGTCTATCTGTAAACTATATGTTAAAACATTCACTGTCTACAGAAGTATATGTAAGATATAAATCCAGCTTCAACACTGAAACAGACCTGAGCTGAAAAAACCCTGATGGAAGATGGAAAACGTCCTGATAAACGTCTGCGTGTCTAATTCAGTTACAGCAGCAGCAGATGTTGGTGTGAAGAATCAGTTAGTGTTCAGCATGTTTCTGTTTCACCTTCACACAACCTGACAGAGAAGGGAGGAGGAAAGGGACAAGGAGAGAGATAGAAGGAAGGAAGGAACAAGGAGAGAGATAGAAGGAAGGAGGAAAGGGACAAGGAGAGAGATAGAAGGAAGGAAGGAAGGAACAAGGAGAGAGATAGAAGGAAGGAAGGAAGGAACAAGGAGAGAGATAGAAGGAAGGAAGGAAGGAGGAAAGGAACAAGGAGAGAGATAGAAGGAAGGAAGGAAGGAACAAGGAGAGAGATAGAAGGAAGGAGGAAAGGAACAAGGAGAGAGATAGAAGGAAGGAAGGAAGGAAGGAAGGAGGAAAGGAACAAGCAATGTGACTCTGCCCTCTGCTGGAGAGAGATGACATCACAACAGGTGTAATATATAATAATATATCAGTCAGAGGGACCATGTTAATGACACTGAAGCATGATTAACATCTTCTAACATTAAGTTTTCTGACAAACGTGTGTTGCTGAACACAAGCAGGATAAATGTGTTTGTACATGTATTCCTCATGTTGTGTGGACTCGCCTCCCTCCAACATCCATCATGACATGTTAGAGTAAAACCCTGGTTTAAGGTAAGTCAATGTGATGTCCTCTGAAGTGATGGAAACACTTAGTGTGTGTTTATGAACATGTATGTTTTCTAACAACAGCTCAGTGTATGTGTTGTTGTTTCCAGTCTGTTCTAAATCAGTGTGTTGAATGTAAAACACTGTTTATCTGCCTGCCAGAAACCTCAAAGACCTAGGACTAGAAACACACACACACACACACACACACACACACACACAGCAGTTGGATGTTTTTGGAAAGCTGGTGGTGAAACAGTGAAGCTGATCTTGGCTTGGAAGAGATTTATTTCTACATGTGACTGAACTATTTCACTGCTCTGAGTCTATTTCAGTTGTGAAATATGATCAGCACAGACAGCTTACCCAGATGCTAACAGGGTCCAAACCAGTATGCTACAGCTAAAATATGGCCCCTCCTCCTAACAGAAAGAGGCCTTATTGCTTTGGCTTCCTTGGTCCCATCAGTCATACCTAAAACAAACAAGCCGTTGCTAAGGAAACATTAGCACGGCTTCATATGAATGACGAACAGCGCCGCCAACAGCCAGTTAGTTAGCATAGCAATGGTGGCTAATCTCAGAGCTCAGAGCAGCAGGAGGCCGAGTAATGAGGACGGTCTGTTTTCCTGTGAGTTAATTAGGTAGTTAATGTACCAAATGGTCATAAATATGCCTTCATGTCTACATACATGTTATCATCCTCATGTAATGACACACAAAGTCCTCATCATCACTCAACATCAACAAAACAGTGTTGATATTTGTGTTTTTGGTTTTGTAAACTCTTTATACTCAACTCATCTTTTTCTCATCATTTTGTCCTTCGCCAGACTAAAACAGTATTAAAGGAAGAAGTGTCCACTTGTAGTATTAAAAGTGGGACATGGTTGAATGTTGTTTTGTGGTAAAGTTTCACTCTGTCAAAAAACAACACATTGTGAATTTATTATTATGTGTAAATAAATGAGGGGGGGGGGGGGGGTCCTGTATCAATTGATTAAACTGGATCTTATGTTTCTGTTGTAGCTTTAACTATAATTATATACATTATATCCTTATTTCTGTGTTTACTATTGATTCTCATTTATTAAACTCGACTTATTAAACTTTGTCCCTCCTGTCTGTTCAAAATGTTATATTGTGTTAAATTATTATAAATAAATTCACCACCAGCTTTCTAAAAACATGCTGTGTATGTGTGTGTGTGTGTGTGTGTGTGTGTGTGTGTGTATGTGTGTGTGTGTGTGTATGTGTGTGTGTGTGTGTGTGTATGTGTGTGTGTGTGTGTGTGTGAGTGTGTGTGTGTGTATGTGTGTGTGTATGTGTGTGTGTGTGTGTATGTGTGTGTGTGTGTGTGTGTGTGCGCGTGTGTGTGTGTGTGTGTGTATGTGTGTGAGTGTGTGTGTGTGTTGTGTGTGTGTGTATGTGTATGTGTGTGTATGTATGTGTGTGTGTGTATGTATGTGTGTGTGTGTATGTGTGTGTGTGTGTGTGTTATAAATCACATGCTTGTGAAATCTGGTTGTTGTTGTTTTGCCTGCTGGTTCACCTCAACTCCATCAATCTCACTCTGTTAAACACATCTTAAGTCCACATTATGGTTTGTGGACAGCCAGACATACTGTTTGTGACAGCGGTATGTGTGATTTTTTTAAAACTAGCAGCGTTAATATGGACATCATTACACTGTAGATTAAGATACAGAGTTTATAAAATATGATGCAGTGTTAAAGGACGCTTTCACTGTTCTTCCAGTGTGTCTTAAACAACAGTCAGTAAATGAACAGTGAACATGTGTTTGTTGCTGTAATCATCCTCCTGTTCATACTGACCATTAGATCCCTTCATAATACACTTACAATGGAAGTGATGGAGACTAAACCCACAAACATGGATTTAAAGTTTATGTGAAGCTAATCTGAAGCTTCAAATCCAGCAGATATGTTTCAACGTTACAGTGTTTTTAGAGCCAAAGTCCCTCTTTTTGTTCCTATACTTCCACCACAGCTCAACAGGGAAACACAAAGAGGGAATTTGATGCTAAACAGACTGTAAATGTGTCAGATATCCACTTGATATGACTAACTCACACTGATGAAGCCTCAGAGAAGCTTCACATCTACTTTCAATGACTGTGTGGACACACTGTGGATTTTAACCTCCATCACTGACACTGAAAGCACATTTGAAGCAGATCTTTCAACAGCCAGTATGAACAGGAGCATATAAAAGCTTCTTTAAACTATAATGACCATTTGAGAGAAAACACGAGCAAACTACAGCAGCAGCAGAGTCCACCTTTTGCCACCTGTTTATTTAGCCACACAGACAAACCTCCACCTATGAATATGGAAACTTTATAACCATACGCCATCCGATATTTAATGGGCTTAATGTCATCTTATGATCAACCATGTCCGAGCTATTTAACCCCACAGAAGATAAATACCTGGGATTCCCCATCTGTCAGCTAGAAGTGAAGAAGTCTATGAGGTGAAATGTCCAAGTATCTTCAACTATGACCCAGATGACTTCACAGACTCAACATAAGCACCAAATAAAACCAGTCAGTAATGTTTTAACATAAATCTCTGAACATGAACATATAGTCAGCCACAGGCCAGATGCAGTCATCTGCAGATGTTTCTTGGCTGTAGAACAGCGACTGGCCAGTGAAGATTTCTTCTTCTTCTTCTTCTTGCTCTCTGTGCAGTTTGTTTTCACATTCACCTGCTGTGGAAAGTTGTTAATTAATTCATGTATCTACAATATGTGAATGTTCAAATGTCCCAATGTCCTATCATTGATATTGGTAATATTCTGTCAATCTATGGTTTATACACCTTGTTGTTTATTTTCAGCATCTTGTTTTACGTCGTGTCCAGAAGGAAAATATATTTACAATTATATTTCTATTTTAGCATGTGTGAGGAAGGAATGTTTAAGTGATTTATGTTGTATTTAATTCCTGCAGGGCGCCATTGTTTTTAAAAAATATGACCACACACAAACACAGTGTAAACAGCATAAATCAACGTGTTGTTGGTGGACGGGGTTGTCAGTACGAGGGGGCGGGGTCAAAGGAGGACACGATGATGTCACATACAGCTGAACAGACAATAAAACAGACGAATCAGAGCGAGGCACAGTCAGAACCAGAACCAGTTGGACTGGTCCAGGTGTTTCTGCAGAATGTGGATGTTTGTGATGATGGCGTGTCTGCTGAGACAGAACCAAGCTGCACCGGTAAGAACTTCAACTTTACTTGTTAAATTAGACTGTACAGATGTGTACTGTAAAGCAGTAACATCAGCCCTGTGTGCTGCACTGGTTAAGGCAGTGGTTCTCAACCTTGGGGTCAGGACCCCACAAAGGGTCGCAGGATTTCAGTTGCTGCAGGAAACTGTGATTTAATTAACACAAATTCAAGAAATCAAAATGACTGCAACTTTTCTGCATGAAATGTTTAAATCAACAGACGCTTGTGATTTGAAACAGTCGTAGTATTTGATGTGATGATTCTTGACGTCATCAGCAAAGATTCAGGTAGAAGATGCACAAATCTCACCTGCCAACAGACATGATGCCACAGACCAAGCTGACAATTCATAAATGTAACAGATAACAGATTTAAAAGCAGCAGAAAACATGAAGGATATTTACTGATGGAAGCTTTTACTGAATGTTGTCAGCACACAGACATCAAGTTTACGCCTATTTGTTACATCTACATGTCTTATAAGATCTGATACGGACTCAAACATGGCTCACTGCACATGCTCAGTAGTGTTTTTCTGCTTGGCAGGATGACGTCTCGGATTTAAAAATCTTCACAGACGTCTCTTTTATAACTGAGGGCTGTGATGAAAATGCTTTTTATTATATGCTGCAATACTGTCAGAAACCGGGACCAACACCTTTGGCTTTAGTGCATTTCAACAGATTTTAGATTTGTCTACAATAAGACAAAATCAATTCAAAGCCGTGACAGTACCTGTGACAGGTTTTTCTCGGTGGTTCTTGCTAACTTAACAGTTGGAAACAGCAGAGACACTGAGTTCTGTCGCTCAAAGCAGATTCTTGGAGTTTCAGGATTCGCTCCATGTTAATCATAAGAATCAGAAGATTATTATTTTTTTAATATTACAGCTACATACTGTATATGTAGTACCAGTCAAACGTTGGGACACACTAACATATTAAGAAGAGAGTACACAGCTGTTAAATCTAAAATATGAAAGTAATTTTAATTTGTTTAACCTTTTTTGTTTCCATACATGTTATTTTACAGTTTCGGTGTCTTCAGTTTTGTTCTACAGTGTGGAATATATAAAACCTTTGAATGTTCAGATTCCAGGTGAACATGGCAGCCTGCAGGTCACAGCGAATACACTGTTACATCATCTGCATCACATACAGGTAACATGTGACTCCATAAACCCACTGACAGATATCAAAATGAATCAAAACACCATTAGACACAGATCAATACTGTGATCTGTAATGACTGAAAACAAAAACTGTTTCCAGGCTTCTGCCAGTCCTGACGTTGATCCACAGAAAACATCTTCCTCATCCTCCTCTTCATCATCATCAGTGTCCTCTGAGTCGAGCCAGAGTTCAGAGGTCAGAGGTCATCTGCGCTATAACACAGTCACACTAAACAGTAGAAGCTTTGAAGACAAAACGTACACGTATCTTTAATTTGGTGAAAATATGAATGGAGTCTGGTGCTGTGCTCCTCACACGTTTTCTGCTCTGATACTCATCCTCTAGTCTACAGGGTGAATGCTTACAAACTACTACATTACCCATGAGCCTCAGCAGCTCGTGACCAATAAAATCAATCCTGAGCAGTGACATCAACAGTGTGTAAAATGCAGCCAATCAGAGCTGTGATGTACCAAACATCCACTGACTTTTCTCTAATTTTTAGTTTAGTGCAGTTAGTTTACTCTGCAGACCACCATCTTTAATCATGTAATAAAGGAAACACTCACGGATTAATTGTGCACTCTGACAACAGAGGAAGGTCAATAATCAGCTGAACATCAGTGAACAGCAGTGGATAAAACACCTGTGAGAGAAAAATGTGATCACATCATAGCACCAGGTGACCAATCAGCTGTGAACAGATTCTGATTGGTTGATTGTTTCAGGGTCCTCAAATGCTGAGAGAACGACAGAACCTGGAGAACGCAGTAATACACACACACACATTGCATGTGATGATGTAATAATATAATTCATAATTAGTTTTTTTTAGTTGTTTCACTTTATTATTTTTGTCCTTAACAGAAACTAAGGCCAGAGACTGTTAATGAGCTTAAAGTAATTGAATCTAATTCGATTTTTCCCATGTGGTGTGTGATGTCATATCCTGCAGGCTGTGGAGCAGACGGACTCCCAGGAGGTGAGAGGATGTTTAGATTTAAATAAAGTTTATGTCACTTTAAAATTTCAGTTCCATTACTGTGTGTGTGTGTGTGTGTGTGTGTGTCAGAGCTCAGAGACTCACACTAACAGCAGCAGTTTGCAGCTGAATGAACTGGTTTTACTGGGAGAGCAAGTGCGTGAGCGAGACGGAGAGAGAGACACCGGAGGTGACAGCGTGGCAAATGAAGAGAGCCGCGGCAAGGTGAGGTCACACAGTTCATGACATCACAACAGGTCACATGACAGCAACGTTCCCTCTTTAATTTGGTCAAAATGTCAGCGGACTCTGGTCCTGTGCTAATTATGCTCTGTAGGATGACTGTTTATAAATTTACTACATTACCCATTAGCTGACCAATCAACCCTCAGCTTCATTCAGCTTGTGTGAGTTATAATCTGTGATAAAGTTTGGTTGAAACTTAACACGCCCTGTTTAACATGTAAGACTGAGGATGTTAAATATTCAACTTATTTTTAATATTTAGTTCCCTTGTTTAATAAAATGTATTATTTTTGTGTTGTTCACTTGATGTGACAATTTCGTTTTGTATTTTAAAAGAACTACATTTCCCATGATGCCATCCCTGAGATGAAAGACTCTTCCCCCCTCCCCCAGGCCCTGTTTTTGACCTATCACCACCTGCTTAGCCGACCTCCACCCAGAGCTGCCGACAGCTTGGGCGGAGCCACTGGAGAGGTGGGCGGAGTCAGAGAGATAAACGCTGAAAGCATGGAGGGGCTGACCATTGACCTGCCAGACCACACCGACTATCACCGTTACCGTGGAAACATGGTGTGGCTTTAATTTAATAATAAAGGCCACACCCCCTGCTCTGACAGCTATCAATCAATAATCAATGTATATCTACTGATTGTTGGTCAGTGAGAACGCTTGTTCTAGTGATGCGATGTTTCGATGGCTTTGATTCATGATTTCATATTTTGCCAGAAGCTGTTTCATGTTTCCGATCGGCTCTGTTTACGCTCAACAAGATCAAAACATGTTACAAAAAATAAAGAGTCTCTGTAATGATGATGTGTTCTTCCTGCTGATTTCCTGCCTATCAGTGACATCATCACTATCAACAACTGTCAGAAAATATCAATTATGACTCCCAGGGTGCAAACACTTCAACATCCAATCACAGAGCTTCAACTATCATGATAAACAAAACACCAGAAGTAATCCAAAACAAAAACAAAAACCTGTCTTGCCATTAATACCACACACCACTCAGAACAGCGCACTGCTTATTGATTATTGTTGTTGATTTAAGCGTCCAACAAGAACGACATATTGTGAAGGAAAGCGAACACTGTTTATCACAACCTCCAGACTTGACTTCCGGAAACGTATACTGCTTGTACAAATACAATATTTCAATAAACCAGCAGCAGATAGTCTTTTTATTTTCACAAAAAAGCACAAAAAAATCCCCCCAAACATTTTGAAACATGTCACTTCCTATCTGCCACCAATCAGAGTCTTTTGCTTTGGACAGTCACGTTCACAGAAACGTCTCTTCCTGTGACATTATGTCATTAGTCAAACAGCTCGACTGTTCGGCCAATGAGCTGCGAGCATCGTCCTGACTCCACCAATCAGATTCCTTCTCCCTTCCTCTGGGCAGAGCCTTTGTGGAACAGATAGACAGGCCGCTGGTTACCTGGAGACACAGTGTTTTAGAGTCTTTTCATTGATTAATCTGAATTAATGAATTATTTTCTCCATTTATCAATTAGCAGTTTGGTGTTTAACATGTTTAAAATCGTCACACATCCCAACCAGCATTTAAGATATTCAGTTTACTGTCAGCTGCCAACAGTCACTGTCTGCACTTATGTGTGTGTACCTGTGTGTGTGATGAGTCTGTAGGAGGTGAAGCCCACACTGTCAGTCAGGTAACAGGTGAACTGTTCAGGTTTAAGCCTTACATTCTTGTAGTTACGATATGTCGTCTCCTAAGAAACACAAAAATGCACCATTCATTTTAACAGCTTATTCTACAATTAGCATCACAAAATCAATCCTATAATCACTCATGCAGCCAGTTTAAAAGGAGAAATTGCTGCTGTTTTGTGTCACTGTGACATCACACTGAAAATAGAAGGAAGAGAGAAAACGGGTAATAAACAAGCCTGGCGAACGTAAAGTTCACGGTATCATCTGCAAAGAGCTCGATGTTCCTGTGACCACTGCTGCCAATATTATGAAACCAACAAGCCTCACAATAGTCACAATAACGTCTATCGCGGCATTTTGGAGTGAAACATAGAGCCGTAGGTCATGGGTCTTCCAGCAGGATAATGACCCCAAACAAACATCACAAAGCACCAGGAATGGATGAGAACCCACTGGACTGTTCTGAAGATGCCTGATATCCCAATAAACATCTGTGGAAAGAGCTGAAACTCAAACAGGAGGCTGAAGTACCAGAGGAGTGAAGAAACCTTATTCAGAGACACAGCTGCTAATTATTAAGTTAAAGGTACCTATATTTTCAGATATGCCTGTAAACATGTGAGTGTATATATATGTATGTATTGTTACCGAGGCTCTCTTGCTGTGACTATATCTGCTCCACGGTTGTGGCTCCAGGATCAAAAATCCGCCCGGAGACAGGCTCTGATAGACTCGTCTAAACAGCCGGATCACACCACCGTCACCTGACTGCAGCTGCACCCACTTGGTCACACCCAGACACATGATGACATCATACTGACCCTGGCCGGGCCACGCCTTTTGCTCTGACACGTAGTCACCCTGTGGGAGGAGCCACGGCAGTGATGTCAGCATCGATTTGATGATTATCACCAATTAAGAAACTGTCAACTGATTTGATAAGCTTGATGATGAGCTGGTCTGAGTTACGGTCCACCATTCATCATTCAGACACTGTTTCAAATGTCAATCAAGTTTATCAAATCTATTGATCACTATTTCTAGTTCACTTTGTAAACTTTGTTTATTATTAGTATTGTTAGTATTACTGCTGTATATCAGTTTTAATATGCAGGGTGTAAATAATTGATTAGTGAGACAGGTGACAGACTCACCTGTATGAAAGTGACGTTGTTGGGGAACCTGCAGGAGGAGGAGGAAGATGAAGTAGGGAGGAGAAGAGGTGGAGCAGCAAGAGGACCATGACTCACTCTGAAAGACAGTGGGAAGGAGAGGAGAGACACAGCCTGCTGGTACTCCTCCATCACATCTTCATCCTCCCTCTTCTCCTCCTCTTCCTCTTGCGTCCGTCCTGCCTTGATCCTTGGAGGAGAAGAGAAGGTGAGGAGCACTGGTCCCATCATTCCTCTCTTCCTCCTGATGCACTCCTCCTCCACCAGGTCATGTGACTGGAAGTGTCTGATGTTCTGATTGGCGGCATGCACCAGTCTCTCGTCTAGCTCCACCCCCAGGATATGGGTGGGGTTAAACCTGCGGGCGACGGCGAGTGCCAGGTGACCAGCGCCACAGCCCACATCTAGCACCTTCTTGTCTCTGAACCAATCGGCTTCCAGCAGACGGAGCCTGGGGTCCTCCTCTGCTCCCACGCGCCCTTCCCACCTATTGCTGTAGGAACCGTAGTAGCCATAGTAACGGCTATGGTTGCCGTACTGGTAGCGGTGTTTGTCCTTCTTCTTCTTCTGTGGCAACTGAGTGGAGCTGGGCTGAGGTCCTCCACACCTGCAGAAGACAGCAGAGGCATGTGACCAAGTGGTCAATCAGATACAGCATTTTAATTCATTCCAAGTGTACACTCACCTGTTGGCTCTAGCCCCTCCTACCAGCGGCGTCTGGAAGTTGGTTGGCTGACCTATGGTAACAATGCTTGCGGCAGCTTCTGCCGACCTGGTTGAGGTAGTTCGTCGCCGTCTCCGCTGTCGACCATCGCCCTGGTTGCCAGACTTGTGGGTGTGGCCTGGTGGAGGGTGGGTGTGTCTCCTGGGGAGTATGGGTGGCGGGGCTACATCATCTCGACAGGTGATGGCCGTGTTGAGTTCACATGGCAGAGGAGACACGGGAACACTGCCCTCTCTGGTCTCTATGGGAACTACAGACACTTATCACATGTCAAGAGCATGTTAATGACCTGTTGTTGATATGTTTTTAACATGTTATTAACAGAAACTGCAGATAAGAAAAACATAACATGTTATTAACGTGCTCCTGGTGTCTCACCTGTCAGTCGGGTGGTGGGGGGGAACAGCCGAGCAGGTACCCCCCCCCCTCGATTCCTGTGTCTCTTCTTGGACTTCAGGGGGGACAGCAGGATCCCCCCTACCTCCACCCCGGCCCCCCCACCTCCCTTCAGGTTCAGGGGGTCGGTGATATCACGGGGGACCAGGATCTCTACAGGGTCTCCACCCCTTGATGGCAGGGGCGAACACTTTGGTGTCTCCTGATTGGTGGCCCTTAGGAGGAAAGGGGAGGAATTTACTGCTGACTGAAGTCCATGAGAGGAAATGTACAGGTGTGCTGTGTTTGTCAGTCTCACCTGTTGACATCTTCGTCCATCAGCGAGTTCAGGTTCAGTGGGTCAAAGATGTTCCCACCCAGCAGGAAGTGACTCGGTAGCACGGGCTCTGATTGGCTGTCACTGTTGGCACGGCGACGGCGCTTGGCCAGCCCCTTGAAGCCGACACCCATGGAGTAGCGCCTCTTGGAGATTCGCTGAGTGGGCACGGCGGCGAGTGGGTTCTGACTGCTGCCAGGCGCCTGGAGGCCATTCTTAGGACAGACGGGATGGGTCTTAGTCAGCGGCGGGCGCTCTGATATGATGATAGGGACGGCAGGGCTGTCTTTAACAGTTTCTTTGTCCAATGACATCTTGATCATCTTCCAGCTTTGGGTGGCTCAGCTAATCAATGATCTACAGACAGAGGGAGGGGAGGGGTTAGAGTGACTGACAGGTGGTAGAGCCAATCAGGCTCACTAGCTGATCACAATAGACGACTCAAGCTACAGCGATCAAAAACTATTATTTAAATTGTTGAACAGTTTACTGATGTTCAACTGATACTGAATACTGTGGTGGCAGCATGTTTGGTCTGTTTATCATCTATCATGATAAAGAATGACGTACAACCTGATAAACGTCATAATATATAATAATAAAATATATATCTTCTAATCATGAGATACACAGTCATGACAGTGTTTCTGGAAAGTCTCTCTAAACTCTTCTAGTCTAGCAGCGGTGGAGGAGGTAAAAGTATGAATACAACAATGTAAAAATACTCCATTACAAGTAAAAGTCCTGCATGGAAAGTCCTTCTTTGGTAAGAACATTTAATACATATG
Organism: Pampus argenteus; assembly: GCA_036937835.1. Lineage (NCBI taxonomy): Eukaryota > Metazoa > Chordata > Actinopteri > Scombriformes > Stromateidae > Pampus > Pampus argenteus. The sequence continues at coordinate 275,146 of CM072860.1, forward strand.
TATTATCATCTTGATGGATATTTAAACTCCTCTAATCGGCCAGAAACACCAAAAAGTAAGACAGAGCAACTCACAAGTTATCAATTAGTAATCAATCAATGTGTAATCGATCATACTCACTCTGTGGGCTTGTTCACCATTCACGTACTTTAAATAGAAATGTTTGTGTTGCTAGCTCCGCCCCCGCCGCTGACTCCACCAATCACGTAGCGCCATCATGAATAATTTAAACAAAGCAATAGAGACAAACAGGTAAACAGTTAGCTTCTCCAGCTAGCCACCTTCGACTAACAGGAAGTTATTAGCATGGAGCTAACACACACACACACACACACACACACACACACACACCTAAAAACAAGAACTACTATAACACCGAAAAATCCGCTCTGTGCGTGAAAACGAGCCCGCAGCGAACTCTCCGTGCGCGTGTTTCAGTGTGTGTGTGCGGGATGTTGAGTCATGACTTCAATACCACAGCAGACTTTAGCTATGGTTAGCCATTAGCTGCTAGCTGGTTTCGTGTCCCCGTGTTCTTGCTCAAGCCTGCACTTTTATACGCCTGCCGCGATGCCACGCCGACCCATGTGAGCGACGACACAGCACACTAATCGCGTGCTAAGCCCAGCTCCCGCCTTTCCGAGCAGCGACCAATCAGAGGCGGTTGGTCGCCCCGAGAATGAACGAACTTGCCCGAGGAGCTAGAGAGGTGCTCCGAGCGGCGCCTGACTGAAAACACCAACACAGCCGAAAGTAATGCTAAAATTATTTCAGAAAGTTTGTGATAAAAACTCTTGGCGTGAATACAACATCCGAAACGTTTTTTAGCTTTTCAGAGAGCGTGGATTCGCTCGTACGCGGATTCTTCGGCCTGAAGTTTGCTTGACAGGTAGCAGCGTCTGTCTGGCTCCAATAAACAAAAAACTTCAAACATCTTCAGTTTACAACAAAGACAGAGAAAAACATTAAATTACCACATTAGAAGCTGAATCCAGAACATTTTTGAGCATATTTGCTCAAAGTAACAGTGGTGGAAAGTAACTGTACTGGATGTAACCAAGGTTACAAATACAGCAATAAATAGACATTTAAAAACAATGAATAGATACATGGAAATAAATAATCTGTCTTAAATTAATATATGATGAGATATTTTCCCAGTAATCAGTGTGAATTTCGGGTTTAGAAAAAGCATCAGAATATCTAACCAGGTGAGTTAAATGACTAAATGACCTCCGTCTTACCACAGACTGCACTTCATTAAAAAGGTAGAAATAAATATTATATTAATATATTGAACACATGAACATATTCTACCCAAATGATCTAAATTGGCTCCACATTGATGAACTACAACATTAAAATACTCTTTCATGTATTTGTTAGTGAATAATAAGTTTCACTGTAATACTGTACTTTTGCTGAACTCAGTGTACAGTCAGTCAAACAGCAGGGTCCAACCCTGTGCTCTGAACAGCTGTGGTGGGCGGGACTATACGGATTAGGACTCTGTTACCCAGCATGCAATGTGTTTTTGTAAAATCCCCAAAGAGGATTTCTGTGGATCAGAGACGACATGCCACTGAAGAGAGAAGGTGAGACGCTTCTTCTTCTTCTGTGTTTGTCCTCCAGTCTCTCTTCTCCTCTTTTCTCTTCTTTTTTTCCTCCCCCTCCTTCTTCTGCTCCTCCACCTTCTTCTGCTTCTTCTTTTCCATCTTTCTCTTTTGCTTCTTCTTCTTCACATTTGTCCTCCCTGATATTCTCTGTCTGACCTTTGACCCCTGCCTCTTGTTTTACGTCTGAACTGTGTGTGTCTGCATCATGTGACCTGCTATGCTACTAATAATACTGATACTATAGTACCATTACTGTTGATACTGTAGTATTGATAACACTGATACCATACTACTGATGATACTATACTGCACAGATCTTACCTGCCAGAGAGATATATAAAAAATTAAACTATATTGTTATGTTGATGATTTAGTTTAACAACATTAATGACGTTATTTGATTAGAATGTGGAGCTGAAAGTTTATTTAATAAACAATTTTTGAGAAAAGATGCTACATAATCAAACATTTCTGGCCTCAATAATCATAAAAAGACTGAAATCCTGGAGCTAGTGACTTCTGTCTCTTTGTTCTTCAGGTGTGTTGCATGTGTGTTACAGGTGTGTTTCAGGTGTGTTACAGGTGTGTTGCATGTGTGTTACAGGTGTGTTGCATGTGTGTTACAGGTTTTGTACAGGTGTGTTTCAGGTGTGTTACAGGTGTGTTGCATGTGTGTTACAGGTGTGTTGCATGTGTGTTACAGGTTTTGTACAGGTGTGTTTCAGGTGTGTTACAGATGTGTAAATGTCATCTTAAATGTATGCTCAGCAGCTATAACAAACAAAAATCATTAATAACTATTTTATCAGAAATCCATCTTGTTCAACGACAGGTCAGATGATATTAAAAATAAGTTATTTCTAATAATTAGTGCAACTCAAAGCTCATCAATAGAATGTTAGTTGATCAGTGACTCCTTTAACCTGACGTGTTTTAGATCACTTGTATGTAAAACAAACACTTTATCTTGTGCAGACTGATAAATGCACTTCTCACATAAGGTTGTTGTGTGTTGTGTTTTTGGTTGCTGCCATTGGTCCTTGTAAAAGCTGTGACTGTTGTGTCCTCAGATACGGAGCGAGCACTGCAGGTGATGGAGGCCTGTCAGGCTGGAGCTACTGAAGGGGTCAAAGGTCGAGCTGAGAGACTGCTGAACATCTTTCAGAGTGACTTGTTCCAGGCACTGCTGGGTAACACACACATACAGACATATCAGATCAATATTTATGTTACATAAAGTTGATGCTGATCAGCATTTGATCATTTATAGTCAGTAAACAGTAAAAAAAAATCAGTGAGTAATACAGAGTTAATGAACATGAGTAAAATGTCTCTGAGCTCAGGATGGATGTCTGTCAACTCTACTTGTTAATCTGGTTGTAATGATCAGTGTGACATCACAGATCAACAGATCAGGGATTGGACACATATGGATTAATTTGTGTGTGTGTGTGTGTGTGTGTGTGTGTGTGTGTGTGTGTGTGTGTGTGAAGACATACAGGAGTTCTACGAGCTGACAGTGTGTGAGAACCAGACGACGAGCCAGCTGTTCACACCTGGACAGGTATGTTTACACTTCACTTCCTCAGGTAAAGTAGGACAGGTCTGAACAGCATGTCAGCAGGAGTGCACCGTTTATTTTCCTCTAGCTGACATGCTCGTCTCAGTCTTCCAGTCATGGATCAGTGAGCAACTGAAAGTTAAAAATCTTTCTTTGAATTAAAAAGTTATTACTCATTCTGTATTCGTACTGGAGTCCTGTTGAGTATCAATAGTTTAAACCAGCCATTCTGAACACATTTTGTTATATATTTCATATCATTTGTTTATGATTTAGAAGTTTTCCTGCTGGACATATGTTTCCTTCTTCACTGTGAAGTCTGTCTGTACACCTGAGGTTTCAAGTTTCCACATCACACATGTGTTAGTTAAATATTATACCATGATTGGCTCCAATCTATTTATGATGTCACAAATCATGCTCATAGGCCCGCCCCTTAAGATCAGATTCTCAATGAGCTCAGCTTCCTCTTTCAGCAGATGAAAACAAACTCTGCACAAGCATCATTCTGCACAGAGAAAAGAACAACATCCAACTGAAGGAACAAGAAGAAACATGTTCTGAGTTAAGGAGCTTAAATATTCTTTAACATAACATAAATAAAGTTTATTAGCGAAGAGCCAGTTCTGTAAGTTGTTGAAATCTGATTGGAGGACAGTTTGGATTTGCAGAAGTAAAAATGACCATATCATCTGCATATATTTGAACAGATTAAAGGAAGGTCATTAATAAAAAACGAGAAAGGAAGTGGAGCCAGTGTCGGTTACAACATTACATTGTTTCGATGTCCCAGCAATGTCCAAATATATCGCTACATCATCAACAGGCCTGTTTAGCTTCTCTGGTAATGTTTCTGTGCTCAAACTGCAGCATTATACATCCTATATGTTCAGATTAACAAAGGACATTTCTCCATTTTTATTTTTGTGAATGTAGTCAATTGATGCCACAGATTGCTGGAAAACTGCAAGCAAACACTGTTTTTTTTGACATGTTTCGGTTGAAGAAGAATCAGACTGGTGTTGTATGGTCCTGACAGCCACCAAAGTTTATGAAACACAGTCGCTGTTCGTTGTTGTTCTGTATTCAGAGAAATTTAACATCTTGGCTTATCTTTATTTATCTGTAACGTTGCTGTGGCTGATTTTCAGCAGGTCGATGCTGTAAAGCTTTCCTGAGTGTAGCACCTCTACAGTATGTCAGCTGGGTAGTAGCATCTTAGCTTAGCTTATTTTATGCTCTGTCATTGTTACTGTGTAATTCCACAGAATGACATTCAGCCATGTATCATGAAACTGGTGTTCTTTCAAATATGCTGACATTTCAAAGTATTTAGTAGTATTTTAGTGTCTGCTTGTGTGTTTTGGGAGACTAACATTTTAATGTCTTTGAAGGCACCACTACTGGTAGTAGTTCTTCCGAGAACCAATGACGTTCCCTGAAGAACAACAGCTTTAATATGTTCTACTTGGTATACATATTGACAAGTTAAATGTTTTTGTATGAAAAATAAATCTTAAACATGCATAGATGTGTGACACGGCGAAACTCTGCAGTCAGATCCAGATCATCTGAAACATTTCTACTTTTACAGAAGTACAAGACTGAAAGGAAGCCCAGCTACAACACCTATCACTGTTACTTAGCAACAGCTGCAGCAGCATTACCAGGGCAACAGCTGTATAACACCATGGCAACACGAGCCCAACCCCACCCCCTCCTCCTCCATCACCCAGCAAGTGACTCAAGGAGGTGTTTACCCCCCCCCCCCCCCCCCCCGAAACACACACACATACCAGTTTACTTCTTCGTGGATTCTCTTTCCCCCCACCCCCCACCCCCCTCTGGCGCTCACCGCAGACAGACAGAGGACAGAAGAGGCGAGAGGGGGGGGCAGACGGACGGACGGGGGGAGGGGGGGGCGCCGTGAGCTTGTGTGTGCGTGGATATGAGTGTGTGTGTGTGTGTGTGTGGATATGGACTGCCTCTGCATTGTCACCACCAAGGTAAGAGCAGACCACTCGCACGCAATGCATCCGCCAAAACACACACACACACATGCAAACACCCTGTTTCATGTTTATGGGGACGCACACATGAAAGCCGTGTTATTCATTTGAGGTGTGTGTGTGTGTGTGTGTGTGTGTGTACAGCTTTCATTATGTCTTCATTCACAACCGTCTCTGTGTGTGTGGAGGGGGGGGGTAGCTCTGGCTAACAAGGGCTGTGAATTCACCCCACACATGTAAAACAACATGCAGAGATGTCACATGACACAAATATTCTTCATTTGTATTCATTCAGCTGTTCCGAAGTGGAAGAGTAAATATTCCTTATGTAATAACGTGTTTAATGAGTGCAACAAGTCGTGTTGTGTCCTCCAGCAGGGGGTGTAAGAGAGTAAAATGAACTCAGTCCTGTATTTACATGTGTTTTAACTCTGGTTTGGTCCCGTATTTAAATGTATTTTAGCTCTGGTTTGGTCCCGTATTTAAATGTGTTTTAGCTCTGGTTTGGTCCCGTATTTCCGTGTATTTTAACTCTGGTTTGGTCCCGTATTTACATGTGTTTTAACTCTGGTTTGGTCCCGTATTTAAATGTATTTTAACTCTGGTTTGGTCCCGTATTTAAATGTATTTTAACTCTGGTTTGGTCCCGTATTTAAATGTGTTTTAGCTCTGGTTTGGTCCCGTATTTCCGTGTATTTTAACTCTGGTTTGGTCCCGTATTTACATGTATTTTAGCTCTGGTTTGGTCCCGTATTTCCGTGTATTTTAACTCTGGTTTGGTCCCGTATTTACATGTATTTTAGCTCTGGTTTGGTCCCGTATTTCCGTGTATTTTAACTCTGGTTTGGTCCCGTATTTACATGTATTTTAGCTCTGGTTTGGTCCCGTATTTACATGTGTTTTAACTCTGGTTTGGTCCCGTATTTAAATGTATTTTAACTCTGGTTTGGTCCCGTATTTAAATGTATTTTAGCTCTGGTTTGGTCCCGTATTTACATGTATTTTAGCTCTGGTTTGGTCCCGTATTTCCGTGTATTTTAACTCTGGTTTGGTCCCGTATTTAAATGTGTTTTAACTCTGGTTTGGTCCCGTATTTCCGTGTATTTTAACTCTGGTTTGGTCCTGTATTTAAATGTATTTTAGCTCTGGTTTGGTCCCGTATTTACATGTATTTTAACTCTGGTTTGGTCCCGTATTTACATGTGTTTTAACTCTGGTTTGGTCCTGTATTTAAATGTATTTTAGCTCTGGTTTGGTCCCGTATCTACATGTGTTTTAACTCTGGTTTGGTCCTGTATTTAAATGTATTTTAGCTCTGGTTTGGTCCCGTATTTACATGTGTTTTAACTCTGGTTTGGTCCCGTATTTACATGTATTTAGCTCTGGTTTGGTCCTGTATTTAAATGTATTTTAGCTCTGGTTTGGTCCCGTATTTACATGTATTTAGCTCTGGTTTGGTCCTGTATTTAAATGTATTTTAGCTCTGGTTTGGTCCCGTATTTACATGTATTTAACTCTGGTTTGGTCCCGTATTTACATGTATTTAGCTCTGGTTTGGTCCCGTATTTACATGTATTTCAACTCTGGTTTGGTCCCGTATTTACATGTATTTCAACTCTGGTTTGGTCCCGTATCTACATGTGTTTTAACTCTGGTTTGGTCCCGTATCTACATGTGTTTTAACTCTGGTTTGGTCCCGTATTTACATGTATTTCAACTCTGGTTTGGTCCCGTATTTACATGTATTTCAACTCTGGTTTGGTCCCGTATCTACATGTGTTTTAACTCTGGTTTGGTCCCGTATCTACATGTGTTTTAACTCTGGTTTGGTCCTGTATTTAAATGTATTTTAGCTCTGGTTTGGTCCCGTATTTACATGTATTTAGCTCTGGTTTGGTCCCCTTTTTACATGTATTTCAACTCTGGTTTGGTCCCGTATTTACATGTATTTTAACTCTGGTTTGGTCCCGTATCTACATGTGTTTTAACTCTGGTTTGGTCCCGTATCTACATGTGTTTTAGCTCTGGTTTGGTCCCGTATTTAAATGTATTTTAGCTCTGGTTTGGTCCCGTATTTACATGTATTTTAACTCTGGTTTGGTCCCGTATTTACATGTATTTCAACTCTGGTTTGGTCCCGTATCTACATGTGTTTTAACTCTGGTTTGGTCCCGTATCTACATGTGTTTTAACTCTGGTTTGGTCCCGTATTTACATGTATTTTAGCTCTGGTTTGGTCCTGTATTTAAATGTATTTTAGCTCTGGTTTGGTCCCGTATTTACATGTGTTTTAACTCTGGTTTGGTCCCGTATTTACATGTATTTTAACTCTGGTTTGGTCCCGTATTTACATGTATTTTAACTCTGGTTTGGTCCCGTATTTACATGTGTTTTAACTCTGGTTTGGTCCCGTATTTACATGTATTTCAACTCTGGTTTGGTCCCGTATTTACATGTATTTTAACTCTGGTTTGGTCCCGTATTTACATGTATTTTAACTCTGGTTTGGTCCTGTATTTACATGTATTTTAGCTCTGGTTTGGAGATATTTCTAACACCCGGCAATAAAAGAGCATCTGCATTCACATTATCAGAGGGGCGCATGCGCCCAGATTGGAGGGACTGAGATTGTGTTGGGAGAAGGATTAAGTGTTTGTCATGAGGTTGTGTGTATTTGGTTGTTTCTGTTATTCAAAAAGGACAGAGAGCTGAATAGCTACATGGTTGTAATTTGCTTTACATGATGTTAATATGTTCTGCTGTCTGACAAAAATATAAATAAATAAAAATAAATAAATAAAGTACCAAGAATAAAGACATTATAGAGATATCCCTGAAACTACAGCAGATGAAATGTTTTAAAGGTTTGATATTGTTGACCATTAGACATGTTTCAGTCCTCTGTAGACCACATGTCAGTCACACACACTAACCAGTCATCAGAATGGCCCTCTGCTTCAGTTTATAATCAGCTTTACTGAGAAAACGATCTACATACGTGTCTCTCTTTGTGTGTTTGTGTGTCAGTGTGTGTCTGTTTTTTTGTGAATGAATTCGAACCTGACTCCTCCTCTGTTCAGTGATGTCAGTTGCTGGGCAACAGAATCTCTCTGGGAATCCTTGTTACTACAGCAACCGCATCATCTCTGTTTCAGCTCCTGTTTTGATCTTTCCTCATTCTGTCATTAAAGTATTTCTGTGGCCTGTTGGAGGAATAAAGATCAGTGTGTCACAGATCAACAACCAGTATTCGTAAAAATCAGATGAGTGTAAATGAGGCCTTTAATAGTTGTAACCAACAGAAGATGAACAACACAACATATATATATATATATGTTGTGTTGTGTTGTGTACAAAACGATCCTGAATTGTTGAGGTTGAGTAAAAGTCGTCCACTTTGTCACTTCGTCACCTGCTGATGGAGTCAGTAACTGGAAGTCACAAATGTCAAGTGTCCCACACACTATAAGGTTTCACATGCACAAATGGATCCACAAACACATGAATGTTCACAGAGTAAGTTATGTGTGTTTGCAAATCGCATATTTTTTGGATATGGCTTCACACAAATTTAAAAATATATGTTTGTAGATTGTGAAACATTTGTGAATCATGGTACAGATTTCTTTTGTGGGTTACAAATATTAAAGTCCCATACAAGCTTCTATATTAACCTGCTAATGTTAGCAGCTAATGCTAACAGTGTGTCCCTGTGTCTCTGCAGAAGTATCATTACCAAGATGATGAGGCTCCGTCTGTCGACCCTAGCCCTGGTCACATGACCCATGGACGCAGCACCGAGATAACCCACGCACACCTGGACGGATACACACACCCTGCCGCACTCACCGTACGTTACACACACATACACACATAGTGTAAAAATAATCACATCAGAAGTAAAATCATGATAATAAATATTATGAATGTTTGAATCTTTTTTTTCCAAATTGTATTCAGCTCTCATATCCACCAGCAGGAGGCAGCAACACACACACATAGAATATATATATATATATATATATACATACATACATATTCCAGGAGTTTTATTGTCATTTTAGTGCATGTAAAACATGGGATAAAACTAAATTGGTTACCCCTGGTCCCGGAGCAGCCCGATGTCAATATAAAAATATAAAATAAAATAAATTATATAGAAAATAAAAATATAAAAGTAAAGTCAGAATTTAAGTTTAAGAAAAAAACAAATATATACATAGAAATAGAAATGGAACAAAAACAACAACAAGTATAACACCATCCTGAGGTAGTGATTGTGCAAGTGTCCAGTTTGTGCAAAACAACTGCATTGTGCGAGTATTGCAGTGCAAGGTATTATTGTCTGTGCATCTGTGGTGGGGAATAAGGGGGTTGGGGGGCTACAGTGGTCCTCCAGAGTTCAACAGTCTGAGAGCTTCTGTCTGCCCCTTCTGAAGTCCACGATCATCTCCTTTGTCTTCTTCACGTTGATGCAGAGGTTGTTCTCTGCACCAACCCTCCAGGTGCTCCACTTCCTGCCTGTAGTCATATATATATATATATACGTTCACTGATTGTGAAGTGAAGACTTGCTTTAAAGTTAAGGTTAGGGTGTGTGTGTGTGTGTGTGTATGTGTGTGTGTGTGTGAGCATCCTGTTTACTCTACTCTAGGTGTCATATATCCCA
>CM072860.1:290000-340000 GCA_036937835.1 Pampus argenteus
CTGTTAGCTTTAGCTTGAGTTAGCAACAGTTACTTTTAGTCACTTTTAGTTAATCAGCCTCTAATCTGTTTCTGCACAATGTAGCTACTATAAATATTTAGCTTTGACTTTAATTAACCACAAGTTCATTTATCTTGACATTTATCTTTAATTTCAGTTAGGTTCAGGAGAGTTAGCGTCAACCTTTAGTTTGTAATTTCTCTTTCTTGACTTTAGTTTGTGAGAAGAGTGAAGTCAATGATAAACGCAAAAGACTCTTACCTAAGATTACTGTTAGCTGTTGTAATGGTCGTACCAGGATTTAAATATATATCTATAAAAGATAATGTATTTAAATGAACAGATCAGTCTGGATTATATTTAATTTTATTTAATTAAGATACAGTTTGGATTTTTATTATAGCATATCACTGTCAGTGGGTTTTTTTGGTATCATCTGTGGGAGCTCTGAGTAGAGGGGCCACAATACAGCTGCTGTTTCATTTACGTTGGCGTATTTTATATTCAAGGATTTTTAAAGTTAGCAACTTCATAATATATTTATATATATTTCTTTTACTTTAATTAGTCTCTTAATGGTTGGCTTCAACTCAGTGTAGCTACTATAGATCTTAATCTGTTAGCTTCAACTTTAGTCTGTAATTAGCATCTAAACTGCTAGCTTCAAACTCCAAGTAGCAACTATAGAAATGTATCTTTTAGCTACACATGCGATTCTTGACTTATTGTCGGCAAACCGTGTTAGCTGCTAGACTGCTTAGTTTTATAAAACACATATAAAACACAGTAAATATTATCGTTTATAGCACAAAGCTGAAGCTTAATGTTCTTTTTTGTCCCTAACGTTAGGTCAGTGAAGTGTTTTACCTTGATTTCTCTGCTAACTGCACCTAACTGTAAAGACGAAACATGGTAAAGGGTTCAGTCTTTCTAGTGTGTGTTAGTCAGGTGTCCATAGGAGGTTTTTTTTGCTGTAATCATTCCTCCTGTTCATACTGTTCATACTCCTGTTCATATTCATCAGTGTGAGTTAGTCATATCAAGTGGATATCTGACACATTTACAGTCTGTTTAGCATCAAATTCCCTCTTTGTGTTTCCCTGTTGAGCTGTGGTGGAAGTATAGGAACAAAAAGAGGGACTTTGGCTCTAGAAAACTAACATTTGAATCATTTGGACTGCTATAGCTTCATATTAGCTTGTGAAAAACTGTGAACCCACCCTGTAACATTAGACTGATGATGTTTTATCTTCTCCTCATAAATAACAGTTAAAATCCGATCCGATAGAAGATAGATGTTTGTTCTGATGAATGCAGCTCTGTGGAGAGACATCCACCCAGAGAGGCAGGACATAGAGAGAGAGAGCTGGGAAACAAGAACAGGTTTAATAAATTCAGTGTGAACTGTAACTCTCTCTCTGCTGTCAGTCTGCCTCTCTTGCCCTCCGTCTCTGTTACATAACTGTATTCTCTCCTCCAGATTCTCCAGAGACAAACAACCAAGTTACTGTGTTGTAGAGCTGACAGCTGCTCACCCTGCAGCACAGCTCACTGTAAAGATGTAAAGTTACAATATCTTATTTTAGGATGATTAAACCTTGTTTTTCCTTATAAAAGACAAATACTGTCAAACAATACACTTGTTTCAAGGTCTTAATTTGTCTGAGTAAGGTATTCAGTGTCAGAAACAAGTCTGTACAAGTAGATTGCATTGTTATTGCACTGCTATCTCTATAATGAGAAAGATTAATTAGCTTATTTAAAAAATCAGATCACAATTAAAGTTTTTGAAGATATTAATTCTTAACCTGAGCCAAATAAGATGCACACCACAACTCATACGCTCATAAACTCATGTGACTGTAAAGACTAATAATTCTCCTAGAAATTAGAGCTGCCTTCATATGCGTCTAAACTGAATGCTGCTGAATCGTGTTTTCTCTCAACATGATGAGACAATGTTGTAAATTAACATATTTAAGTTGATATAGTGCAAAAACTCTCTAAGAAAAAATATGGTTTAATTGTCCTAAAATAAGATATCATAACATTCATGAATTTCTGTTTTTGCAGTGTACTGAAGACATGACAACGTACATTGTTAGTGTAACTGACAAAACAGCCTAGTTGTATATGAAGGTAACTGGTTGGACACAGATTTCAGATATCATTATAATAAGATTTGGGAGTCACGGTTGCAACAGACTGTGTGCTCCACACACAGAGGACGTGTTCAGACGTTGAAGAGTGTTTGTGATCAAAGTGCTGCTTTTCTGCAGAGTCAATGTGTCAATGCAGAGCATTATGTTGTTGTGAGTGAGATTATAAAACAGTCCAATGTTGTGACATAAAATAAAGGGGCATCCTGATGCATCAGTCACTGATGATGTGTTAAGACGTCCCCTGTGTGCAGGTATTTTGAGGTTACAAACTGCTGATCTTTGTCTCTAACATGAAGAAAACCTGTAGCATCTTCGCTGGTCAGACCACACTGATCTATCTGATTCATACTGTATATTTCTATACACTTCATTTTAATGCAAACTCCCACAGAGTCAGAACAACAGACTGTAGGTAATATCCTGATAGTCATGTTGCTTATGTCAATACACAGTACTGCCATAAACAATAAAAAATAGACCTGTTTCAGTATTTATCCACCTTTTAACTCACAAACATCTAGCATCACCCCTGCATCTGCCAGACATACCTGCAAAAACACCTGTAAACCACCTTAAACACCTCAGCAAGCACCTAGAAACACTAAAACTAAGGTAATTTCCCAGTTTTGGGGATTAATAAAGTATATCGATCTATCTAACCTGCAACAACCCAGAATAACAGCTGTAACCAACTATTGTTTGGCTAAGTTGATGTGCTGTGGGTAGAACTGGACAGATGGGAATATTCAGTACTTATCTACATCAGAGCACCACTTCCAGCACTTGTTAAGCACCAAGTTACACCATAGCAACCAACTGATAACCACCAAGTAACACCATAGCAACCACTTGATAACCACCATGTCACAACATAGAAATCAACTAATAACCAATAAGTAACACCATAGCAACCAAGTAATAACCATCAAGTAACACCACCTGATAACCAAGTTACACCATGGATTTGGTGCTGGGCGGGGTTACAGTTTGGTACGTAAGATAAAAACTGATGGGCCGTCAATCAAACTGTGTGGGTGGGACCTGTGGCAGAGTGGCAATGACTGTGTGGAAGAAATGATATGAAAGAGAGATGGTCGCCATAACTACAGTTACAGTTTCCTAGGTAACTGGCCCCCTGAGGGCTGAACAGCTGTTACCATGGAGTTGCCGTGGCAACATGCAGTCAGCAGAGATACTGGAGGTAATTTAACTCTTTGTGTGTTTTTACAGATGAACGGATCTGAGGGAGAGCTTGAGTATGAAGAAATCACACTGGAGAGGGTGAGAGCATATGAATACACATGAATACACACATACACGGTGACAGACGCTCTCTCAGCTTTCAGAAACTGTCACTCTGTGTTTAAAAGCTGCAATCGTCCCAAAAATAAACTCCACCTGTCTGACATAAGCACTTATTTTTAACTCCCTGCTTGGTTATTTTAGGAAACACTTTAGAAATCAAACCAACCCAACCTGAACCAAAGCTTCAGATCTTCCTTTCTCTTCGCCGGTATGATCACACAGTGCCTCATTTAATTTTTACTTTCCAGACAAACTTCTAAACAAAATGGCATTTAAGATGAGTTTTATACTGAAGGGTTTTAAGAGCCTGAAGTTGTGAAAGTGAGAAAAAAGCAAAAATGAAACAAAAGTCAAGAACAGGTGGAAATATATTGTATGTTCAGCTTTTGAGAACTCCTGCTTCTTTTGTTCAATGAAAATAATGATTTTGTAGAAAATTATATTTATTTTTTGAAAAAAACTAAAATTTATAAGTTCGGTATCAATCCAGAACATCTCAACTACTGTCAGACGGGATCCTGAACGCACCAATAAAACACTCTCCCTACAGTGGTGACATCATTTCCTCTTCTTGTTAACTAATCAGACCTCATAATGAAAAGTTCAAATACAAAAGTAAACAGAACATAAAGTTTATTTAAACTCATTCAAAGAATCAGTTTAACTTTTTATCAGGTTATGTTTGTGTCTGATGCTACTGTTGTAGCTGCTGGAGGTGGAGCTAGTTTCAACTACTTAGATAGATAGTTTAGTCCAGTGGTTCCCAACCTAGGGTTTGGGCCCCTCCAAAGGGTCACCAGATAAATAATAAATAAATAAATAAATGGGAGAGGAAAGAAGAAGAAACAAAGTTCTGATACACAAATCTGTTTTCAGCTTTTGGACTTTTTCTCTAATCTTTGATTTTTGCTGAAATATTGGATCATTTGAACATTTATTGAAATGAAACCATGTGAGAAGTTTAGAGGTAAAAATCACTATTTGGTGGAGCTGTTAACAACTCATAGACATCTGAAATGTGACCCGACTACACACTGCTTTTAGTAAGACGTCAACAGACTAAAAGGTTGAAACCACTGGTTTCATCTTTAACAATGTGTTGGATTTTAAAAGCTTCTTAAATTATCCATTGAGTCAAATCTGCATCTGAACAGTAACTAAATTTTAACTAAATTAACATTTATTAACATTTTAATGACTGTGACTGTGTGTGTATTTTCAGGGGAACTCTGGTCTGGGTTTCAGCATTGCAGGAGGAACTGATAATCCTCACATAGGCGATGACCCGTCCATCTTCATCACCAAGATCATCCCAGGAGGAGCCGCTGCCCAGGATGGACGCCTCAGGTGCACACACACACACACACACACACACATTTCTATCACTTCAGGGGACATTACATGAATTTCCTGGAGACTTATCCCGACCTTAACCACAACCACCACATGCTTAATCCTAGCGTGAACATGATCCTAAATTTAACTTAACTTTAAACCAAGTCTTAACCCTAAAATCAATGATTTATGTTAAGGGACTTTTTTCTCCACTATGTGAGGAATACCTGGACCACACATACACACACACAGACACACATTGACCTTCTCTCTCTCTCTTGTCAGGGTGAATGACAGCATCGTGTTTGTTAACGATGTGGATGTGCGTGAGGTCACTCATTCCATTGCCGTGGAGGCACTGAAAGAGGCGGGGCCTGTGGTCAGGCTGTACGTACTGCGGCGACGCCCACCAAGCGAACGCATCACACAGATCAAACTGATGAAAGGACCTAAAGGTAGGAGAGGATATCAGGAGAGGAGGTGACAAGCTGTTATGTAACCGTGTGTTTCTGCTGCTCTACCGCCTTCTGCTGGACACTTTACAATCTGCAATAATATTTTATACCGAATACTTTAACACAACAATTTAAATGAAACGTACAGTAGATGTTCTATTTTTAGCCTGCACTTAACCACAAACTTAACCAACACAAGATATCAAAATAGAACCTAAATAGAATCTAAAAAAATTGAACATGTGATCCTACAGAACTTAGAACCTTTATAATTCAAAGTAGATAGAAAGGTTCTCTAATAATTCTACGTACTTAGAACCTTTATGCTTTATGCTGCCTGTTAATAATTTTAAACAATTCACAAATTTTCAGTGATTCTACAGACCTTATAACCCATATAAAGCATTGGAGAACCCTGTTAGGAAGGTTCTTTATTGTTTCTAATCTTTATTATGCTTTAAGGAAATAGTTTCCAGAAGGTTTATTAGGTCATTTGAATTTTGACTTGGTTCCTTCTTTGTAGATGCTCTCCACTCCTAGGAACCCTGAAGTGGTTCTGTCTTCACTGGGTTCTGTTCTTGTTTTCTGTAATATGTTAAACTGTATATGGTTCTTCTTGTAGATTAAATGTTTCTGTTAAAGCTGAAGTGATGTATAATGGAGCGTCGGTTCTGTCGGTTCTGTCGGTCCTGTCGGGTCAGGTCTGGGCTTCAGTATTGCGGGTGGCGTGGGGAACCAACATGTTCCTGGTGACAACAGCATCTATGTCACCAAGATCATCGAGGGCGGGACAGCTCACCGCGATGGACGGCTACAAATTGGGGACAAAATACTGGCAGTACGTGGCCCCACAGCATGAATACTGACATGTTTACAGGTTCCCCCCTGACCTGACCTCTGACCCCTGCAGGTGAACCACATGTCTCTGGAGGACGTCCTGCATGAAGACGCTGTCTCCGCCCTGAAGAACACAGGGGAGGTGGTCTACCTGAAGGTGGCCACGCCGACCTCACAGTACATCCACCCTGCTGATCGATACAGCCCCCCAGACCTCACCAGCTGTATGTTAACCTGTTCACTTGTCCACCTGTCTACCTGACACCTGTCCTCCTATCCACCTGCCCTCCTTTCCTCTCTGACACCTGTCTACCTGTTAACCTGTCCTCTGACACCCGTCCTCTCTAACACCTGTCCTCTCTGAAACCTGTGCTGTAGCCTACATGGAGCCGGACTACATGTGTGATTACCCACAAGCCCTCCCTCCACCATCACCTCGGCGATATTCCCCGATCCCCCGCGGCATGATGGGAGAGGACGAGTACTCCCGGGAGCCTCGGCGAGTTTGCGTCCAGCGCGGCTCCACCGGACTCGGCTTCAACATTGTGGGTGGTGAAGACGGCGAGGGCATCTTTATCTCCTTCATTCTCGCTGGAGGACCAGCAGACCTGAGCAGAGAGCTCCGCAAGGGAGACCAGATTCTCAGTGTGAGTGACATCACACAAAAAAAACGGATAAAAGAAACTGGAATAAAGTTGTAATATTATATATTTGAGAAATATATTATTAACTTATAATAATATTTATTATCACGTTTTAACTTCTACTCATAATAGATCTGTGATGTGTGTGTGTGTGTGTGTGTTCAGGTGAATGGTGTGGATCTCAGATACGCCACACATGAACAGGCGGCAGCAGCTCTAAAGAACGCCGGACAGACTGTTACCATAGTAGCACAGTACAGACCTGAGGGTGAGCACACACAACACACACACACACACACACACTGAGGGTGTTGTGAGGTGAATACAAAAATAAAGTTGAGTCGTTCATAACAGAGAGTAGAAAGCAGACGCAGAGCCTGCTGATTTAAACCAGTGCTGCATTAACTCTGTGTTTCAGGTTGAATTTGGACTGTTTACTGCTGAACTTGTAGAGGACTCATCATGTTTAATAAAAAACGAACATTTATCTGAATCTGGTTCTCTGAGGACAGGCAGTGACAGTGTGTTTGTATCTGCAGAGTACAGTCGCTTTGAAGCAAAGATCCACGACCTACGGGAACAGATGATGAACAGCTCGTCTGGAAGTCTGAGAGCCAACCGCAGCTTCTACGTCAGGTGAGCTGGGTCCCCACACCTGGGCAGGTAGCTCACCTGCAAGCAGTCCTCATGTCCTCAGTGTTCATGTGATGTGTTGCAGGGCACTATTCGACTACGATAAGCAGTGGGACTGTGGCGTCCTATCACAAGCTCTGGACTTTAACTTCGGGGAGGTGCTTCATGTAATGGACAGCTCTGATGACGAGTGGTGGCAGGCCAGACGAATCAACCAGCAGGGGGAGCTGGAGGAGCTGGGATACATCCCCTCCAAACACAGGTACACATAACATTCCCTTCAGGAAATTGTGATTTTGCAACTGTAATAATTTCACAAATTCAAGAAATCTCTGCAATGTTTGCAAGAGGTAAAGTTTTGCTAGATTACTGCATCTTGTGACTTGGAGCACATCGTTGATGTGATGGTTCCTGACGTCATTGCAGCATTCAGCAAAGATTCAGGTGGAAGATGCACGAATCTCACCTGCCAACAGACATGATGCCACAGACCGAGCAGAACAATTCATAAATGTTCCCACACAAGGTTTCACAATTCCTGCAATTTTACTGCAAAAAGTTCAAAAACTGTTATAATTTTTGATTTAAGACATTGTAAAATCAAACAGATCAGGTTCAATTATCGATCAATAATCACAAAAGGCACATATACACACACTGATATTACTGCTGCTTCTCTTCTCTGAGTGATCAATATGACATTTATTATGTGAAGCCATTTTGAACAGTAACTTTTCATATTTACACTTCATTCAGTTACAACTTTTTTTACAAGTTTTATATATATTTTTTATTTCATTGTGTGAAAATTGTAAAGCTTTTTGAATACTGAACAACAATCAGATTTTTTGATAAATATAAATAATATCAATGTGGATGAAATGAGTGTTCGTTCTGCATCACATATTTATTTTGTGTCAGTCGAGCATCAAGAGCAGCATCTGTACTGATATCTAAACTGTGTTTCAGGGTTGAGAGGAAGGAGTGGTCACGCATGAAGAGCAAAGGTAACGTGTTCTGATCACTAGACATGTTATCTGGAGTTGTGTTTGTAACTCAATGTTTTCTGCTCGCAGGTAGAGAAGGTTTCGTTCACAGCTATGAGCTCGTCGCTCAGATTGAAGGTAAACATGACTTATTCTGCAGATTTATAGATGTTTATTATTGGACGTTAATTCAGTCTTTAGTATATTTTAATCCGTATTAACCTTTAGATGTTTGTTTTCATGTTTTAGAAAATAAGCCAAAACAAACAAAAACACTAAATATAAATGTCAGTTTGAACAGCAGAAATAATACAAGAGCGAGGACTAACCAGTCAGGACTTTGTGATCGATAATAATAATTAATGCAAATTCAAGACATCCCTGAAATGTTTCAGTTTTGCTGAATTACAGCAACTGTTCTGCATGAAATGTCCAAATGCAGTTGTGGCATTTGTAGTGATGGTAACTGATGTCATCACATTTAGATGGAAGATAGCAAATACACAATTTTACCACAAAAGGGGCTCATAAAACATTTTTAGCCAAAATAAACACAAAAAACTCCTGAAATCCTGGACGGAGTGAGTAAAAGTACTAAAAATTAATGAATAGAACAGAACTTAGTTAAAATGAACCTTTATCTCACAGATAACCCTATAACCCCAACCCTAACAAGCCTCTTGAAAACTCAAGTTTAAGAAATAAAAAATATAAATATGCATGAAAGAAATAGTAGATAAAAGTTAATGTGCAGTAGTTACGTGAGTTTGTTAACTACAGCAGATATAAATAAAGATGTGTTTGTTACTGTTAGTGGACTACGCTCGTCCAGTCATCATCCTGGGCCCGACCAAAGATCGAGTCAATGATGACCTGCTGTCCGAGTTCCCAGACAAGTTCGGCTCCTGCGTCCCTCGTGAGTTCTGCACTGTCCAACTGAAAACAGAAAGCTGCGAGCCTGAACAGGAAACCACTGATCTTGCTCTCTGTCCGCAGACACCACCCGCCCCCAGAGGGACTATGAGGTCGACGGGCGGGACTACCACTTTGTGTCGTCACGGGAACAGATGGAGCGCGACATCCAGTCCCACCGCTTCATCGAGGCCGGCCAGTACAACAACCACCTGTACGGGACGTCAGTGCAGAGCGTCAGACAAGTGGCTGAGCAGGTGAGACGTGCTGGTTACCATGGTGATGCTTCCTATAGGGTTTATATGAGCGTGGTTACCATGGTGATGTTTCCAAACTATCATCATGACATCATGGTGACATTTTAGTTGTTTGGATTAGTGGTTGTGCTTCGTGTGGGTTATGACCTTATGTCACATTTCTAGTATGTTATAGTTGCTATGGTGATGTTTCCATAGTGAATCACTAGTATGTTATGTTATTGTGATGTTTCCATAAAATTATAATTTCCATCAGGTTCAAGGTGTCATAGTGGTTTCTATGACAATTTTAACTTTTAACTTTTATTATCATCATGGGGAGATTTCTGCAGGGTTGTCAGGATTGTCTGTAAAAGATTGGGGTTGCCATGGTGATGTTTTGTACAGGATGTGTTCAACAGATGTATTCAAATCAATAGTTACGTTACTATGGTGATGATTTAAAGACATTATACTTCACATTGTATGTGTGTGGGGTGGGTGGCGGTGGGGTAGGGGAAGCACTGCATCCTGGACGTGTCGGCCAACGCAGTGAGGAGGCTGCAAGCAGCTCAGCTCCACCCCATCGCCATATTCATTCGACCACGATCCCTGGAGAACATCCTGTGAGTCTGTGAGGTTATCAGTGATATTATTAAATACATCAATCACAGCTGAAGACTCACTAATCTGTGTGTGTGTGTGTGTGTGCAGGGATCTGAACAAGCGTCTGTCGGAGGATCAGGCAAGGAAAGCTCTCGATCGAGCCATCAAACTGGAACAAGACTTCCTCGAGTGTTTCACAGGTAAAAACACTTTATATGTTTATGACACGTTTAAAGCTTCATAAAGTTTTATGTTAATGTGTGTGTGTGTGCAGCCATTGTGCATGGTGACAGTTTCGAGGAGGTGTACCACCTGGTCAAAGCCGTCATCGAGGAACAGAGCGGCCCGTACATCTGGGTCCTCACCCGCGACAGACTCTGATTGTCCACTGCCAGTGATGGGTGCCATCTCCATGGAAACTGCCAACAATCCCCCCCCCCCCATCTGTCTTTTTATCGTTTTTCTTTCTATGGGAGGATGACAACAAAACATAGGCACTGAATGGATGCTGTAGTCACAGCATCCAAGAGAGACGTGTTTCTTGAAGAAGACAGACCTGTCTTTTGAGTGAGAGACAGATGATCGATTGATTGATTATGTGTTGATTCAATCATCCTGTATTATCAGTAAATAATGAATCAGGACTGTAGAGTTCAGTTGGTATTTAAGTATTTATATTATTCTATTTATTAATTTATCTATTTATTTATGTGATGTGAAAATGGTGTGTGTGTGAGTGTGCATGTGCGTGTGTGTGTGTAGTGTACATAAAGACTTGTGTGACTGTAAATAAACTTATGGGGCTCAAACACACAGTCTATTCAGGGCTTAAAGTATTAAACAACTACTGGACTACAACTCCCACTACCACTTTTTGTTGGACTACAACTCTCACAGCTGCCCTCATCTGGACTTCATTTTCTATATGCTGGACTACAACTCCTCATCTGGACTACTACACCCACAGTCCGCTTCTGTTGCATTGGACAGGTTAGATCACAGGTTAGATAAACAGAAGGCTGTGGACTACATTACCCACAGTTCAGTTCATTACCACGAACAAATACACCACAAATCCCAGCTAAAAGGTTTTTAGACTGAATATCTGGGTCATGTGAATAATTATAATAAACATCATAATTCTTGATGATGTCATATCACCTCACTTACACACACACACACACCACCCACACACACACGGTTTACCTGAGGTCGTCTTTTTTTTTCTGAGCACTGACAGAAACACTGAATATTTATTAGCCTGTAATACACACACACACATACAGAGGAAGCTGTTGGTTTGATGACCAGCTTGTATAATGAAATAAATTAGTTATAAATTGAAATTCAACTATTGAAATAAATTCCTTATAAAACCTGGAAATAGAATCTGTCTCTTATTGATTTATTGATGACTCACATGAATATTTATGTCAGCCATAACATGAAATAACTATGACGTGAACTAGTAGTAATGGTCTGAGATAACAGTACTTTTATACTTATAATCACTCGCACATGATATGAAGGGTTGACTGATGGATCACAGAACAGACGTCAAATATATTTACTAATATTATGTCTTGATGTAGCAGTGAACCTGCTGTATGGTTTTATGTACTAGTGTTGCACCTCTTGAATGACAAGGAAATGAGTAAGTGAAATATTAGAGTCTTTTATTGTTCTATAAACAGCAGAACAAATAATAATACATCAATAAACTTAAATTATTATTGATCTAATTATTACTATAGTTATATGTGTGTGTTATCGTGTGTGCGTGTTTTGTATGTTCCACACGTCTCCGTTCAGAGCGTTGGCGGCGCCCTGCAGCGTCCAGGTGAACAAGGCGAGCTGTCGTCTGAATCGTCCCTCGTCAAAGCGTCCGGGGTCAGAGGTCAGCAGGGCCAGGTGTTCTGTGAGCGCGCTAAGAGTGTGGTCTCCACGCCCGTGGATCACATGACGAAATGGCGTCTCAACAACCGACACGTACTGAGACAAGAAGTAGTACTCCACCTGGAGAAGAGACAATAATACAGTATCAGTAGTGCAGGTGTTGTAGCAGCGTGTGGTACCACAGGTGGTGTTTGCAGTATTTGTACCCTCATGATGCGGGTGTTGTAGGAGCGTGTGGTGATTGGGTCATGCAGGTCGCTGTAGTCGATGGCTCTCTGCAGTGTCTCAGCTGCTCGGCTGTAATCGCCTCTGGCACTGAAAACCCACTGAGGAGACAAACCTCTGGACTGAACACAGACAGAAACCAGAGGATGAAACGCTTTTAGAACGTGTTTAGAAACAGAGAAAGGCTGAATTATTCAGAAATATTTGCTTTGTGTACCTGCAGCTCAGCAGAGTGCTTGTTGAGCTGAGCGCTGAACTGCAGCACTGTCTGAGCATATGAAGTGATGCGTAGCGGCAGGATGTGGTCATGGGCTAATCGCAGCACCATCTCCCCCACCAGCTCCCCTAAGCTCCGCCCTGTGACCCCTAGACGACCCCCCAGCACTTCCTGCAGGCGTGACGCACTGTCCAACGGTGTGTTGATGAACGGGTACGCTCGCTCCTGAACACACACAGAAAGGAAGTACGCTGATGTACACGTCACATGACATCAGATAAGATGAGACACTGTGGAAGAACATCACATGATGTGAAACAACACTGCAACAACATGATGTAACATGTAACTTATCATGGCTGCAGTCATGACTTGAGTTGCTGTATCATATATTATGGAGGACATGAGAAGTCACATGACTGTTATGGAGGGATTTCACAGCGCTACATTTTTCTACATTTTGTTGTGTTACAGCCTTATTCTAAAATGTATTCAATTCTTTTTTTACTCAAAATTCTACACATAATACACCATAATGTGACCCATCCATCCAACCTGATGGAGGAGGACCTCCATCAGGTTGGATGGAGAGCGATGGTGCCATTTCAGATCCCTCCAGAGATGTTCAATGGGATTCATTCTGGTCTCTGGCTGGGACACTCACAGTCGTCCTGAAGACACTCCTTCCATATCTGGGCTGTGTTTAGGGTCCTTACAAGCTTTTCTTCTTTTTTATTTTTAATTCCATTTGCAACAACCTCAAGAAAACTTTTTTAAGTTTTATAATATATTATGTGTAGAATTATAAAAATAAAATAAATCCATCTTGGAGTAAGACTGTAGCATAAGAAGTGTAAAAAGTGAAGTGATGAATACTTTCCATATGGACTAAACATATTGAGACATAAAGCAGACATGACATAGTGAAACATGAGTAATAAGAATGAGATGACAGAATATAAAGATCACCTCAGTGAATCTGAGCTCCATGGCTGGCACTCCTGCAAACGCTGTGAAACTGAACGCTCCGCTGTTCAAATACAACGGCTTCATACTAAAGAGAAGAAGAAGAGGAAGACACCAGGATCAGTGTTGGAAGTACTGTACTGAAGTACTATTTGAGGTACTTCTACTTGTATTTGAGTATTTTCATGTGCTGCTACTTTCTACATGTCAGAGGTACATCTAGTACTTTCTACATGTCAGAGGTAAATCTAGTACTTTCTACATGTCAGAGGTAAATCTAGTACTTTCTACATGTCAGAGGTACATCTAGTACTTTCTACTCCACTACATTTATCTGACAGCTTTAGTTACTGTTCAGATGCAGATTTGACTCAATGGATAATATAAGAAGCTTTTAAAATCCAACACATTGTTAAAGATGAAACCAGTGGTTTCAACCTTTTAGTCTGTTGACGTCTTACTAAAAGCAGTGTGTAGTCGGGTCACATTTCAGATGTCTATGAGTTGTTAACAGCTCCACCAAATAGTGATTTTTACCTCTAAACTTCTCACATGGTTTCATTTCAATAAATGTTCAAATGATCCAATATTTCAGCACAAATCAAAGATTAGAGAAAAAGTCCAAAAGCTGAAAACAGATTTGTGTATCAGAACTTTGTTTCTTCTTCTTTCCTCTCCCATTAATCATCTCACGACCCCTCAGATTTATCTGGTGACCCTTTGGAGGGCCCCGACCCCTAGGTTGGGAACCACTGGACTAAACTATCTAACTGTATATAAAGTAGTTGAAACTAGCTCCACCTCCAGCAGCTACAACAGTAACATGCTGCTCTAACACTGATGCTTCAGTATTAATAATATAATGATCAGGAGGTCACTGGTAAACAATTTTTGTTGACTCCTTCTTTCTGTCTCCTCAGTCATACCCCAGACAATTTCTTTGATGCAGACACTAAATCTTTGTTGACAACCCTTTTATTCCTGGCTAAAAAATGTATTTTGCTGAGGTGGTCGACCCCCCAGGTCCCTACAGTTGACATGTGGATAACACAGATTTCTGCTCTTATTCCTATTGAGAAGTTGACTTATGACCTTAACCATAAATCAGTCAAGTTTTGGAGGATTTGGGAACCGGTACACTCCTTCCTACAGAAACCATAACTTATAATTGCTTTCTGGGAGGAGAGGCATAACTGTCTTCTTATGTTATTTTGCTTCATCCTATTCATTTTATACACGCTTTTTATTTGCCTGTCTCTTGCCATCCTACTGATTTTGTATGTATGTACATTTGTGTATATATGGAGGTATATATATGCAAGAACACATGTTGCAGTGCTCACTGTTAGTTTGGGGTGGGTTTGGTTTTGTTTGCTGTTATTATTATCGTTATTTGCTTTGCTTTGTTTGTTTGTTTTGTATGTTTTGTTGTTTGTTTTGCTTTCCTAATGTTTGTACCTAAAAACCAATAAAAAGAGTATTAAAAAAAAAAATAAAAAAAAAAATAATAATAATATAATGATGTCATATATAATAATATATCAGTCACTACTGATACTGCAGTACTTTAACTACATCAAGATCACTATACTTATGTACTGCATAAAGTACATAAGTATTGCTGTGTTGGTGTCTCACATCCTCCAGCTGCCTCCGTCTCTCTCAGCCTGGCTGTAGATGGTCTGACCAGCATGTTTAGGATGCTCCACCTGTCTGATGGCAGCGTCCAGCAGGTTGACCAGCAGAGGGCTGCTATAGGCCGATAGGATGTCATCACCTGGGGAGGTGGGACAAACACGCACAGTGTTGTTTATTTTATCATTCTCTTCGCCTGATTGGCTGGCAGTATACATAAAGTCTCCTGTGATTGGCTGGGAGCTGTGTTACCCATGACAGCCTGGTCTAAGCTGAAGTACGCAACAGCTTTCAGGTGGAGCATGGACAGGTAACCCTAGCAAACAGAGGTCAGAAGTCAGAGATTACTATGACAACCACAGCTCAGTCAGAGGTTTTAGTAGCTTTTATTGTTGCTAAAAATCACTGTGTAAAATTTGAGTATTGCAGCAACACAACATCAGGTTAACGTTATTAATCTGTTATTTGAGCCAGTGTAAGACAATGTGCATATGATGCATATCAACAGATAACAAGTCATTAACAATCAAACGATCAATCATTATTAAAGTGTGACATGTAAGTTTAAAAATAAAGAGCTTTGATTGATTGAAGAATGGTTTATAGACATTATTTACTTAACTTTATTACTTTATCTAATTCTTTTTATTTTATTTTATTTTATTACATGTTCATAATTTGTATTTCTCGTCATCACCACACACTATGACTTCAATAATAAACATAAAGTAGAATTATCACCTTTCTGACAATGTCAACAAACACTGAAAATGTAAAACATTCATAAAAGTAGAATTTATAGTAAAGCTGTTTGATTGGATTGCATTAGATTAGACAGGTGTTTCTAATAAAATGACCAGTGAATGTAGTTACTGAATATCTTGTTTTAGGATTTATTTTAATGTGTTAAAGTGGTGTTCTCTGCTCTCTGAGTTGATGTACCTCCAGCCACTCTGTAGCTCCAACATTCCCAAAATCTCCAGCGTCCCAGCTGACAAACAGCAAACTGCGTCTGGGACTGAACCCTGAAAACACAGAAATCCACCAACACTGCTTGAGGAAGGCAGAAAACAAAGATGATTCATCTGTCTTCTACCCTGACTGATCATTATCCATCCTAGTTATCGACTGACAGGTTAACTGGCTATTGATGTTTTTTCTTTAACCATTTTGAACAATAATGTGCAGCAAACAACCTACACCCTAAAGATAGGAGCCATCTTACAACTTCCCCATATCACCACAGCAGCCACCTGCTGACCGTATCTAACTCCAAAACACCAAAGCAAGAGCCACAAAATACCACATTGACACCCTACAAACCAACAACAGTGACACCCTACAAACCAACAACAGTGACACCCTACAAACCAACAACAGTGACACCCTACAAACCAACAACAGTACAAACTGCAGCACAGCAAAACTCTACATACACTTTCAATTTATCTTTATCAATTTATTTATTTATTACACATCAGAGCTATGACATCATGTCCTTTTTTAAGGCACACATGTGATGTAACCATAGCAACCTAGGCAAATTGCCAGCACATTCTGGCATTGTTTTTAACTTTTTCTAATATTATGAAAAATATTGAAGATATTGAAATAAATGCAGCACCTGTGTGATCTCGTAACGCAAACCTTTACGCGTGGGTGACTGTATGATTTTTTAAAAACGATCATATCTCCTGTTTTCCTTGGTCTATCAGGTTTGAAGCCTGTGTTCTACGCTGTGCAGTTACACAGAGTAACCTCATAGAGACGGCACACAATAACCACATGGTGACCCCTTAGCGATGACTGTGAGTGTCCTGTCACTGTTGTTGCTCAGTGAGCGTGCACACCAGGAGAGTCTTACCGTTTTTCACCATAGCAGTGAACGTTCGAGCCAGCTCCAACAGGATTGCTGTCCCGATTCCAGACTTCACGGCTCCTGGACCCAGCGAGTCCCTCTGAGCTCCCAGTATGATGTACTGGTCTGCAGGGACACAGCGAGTCGCATCACTGTAGAAACACATTTGGTGAAATATGAATCTGTGTTCAGAGCTCACCTGGCTCATCCCGGCCCTCCAGAGAGGAGAAGATGTTGTTGAGCAGGACAGGTGTCATAGCACTGTGGACAGCCATCTTGACTTGGCGTCCAGAGCTGAATTGTGGGCCGACGACACAGTGCACATACGGCAGCCGCCCACGCCATGACTGAGGACACGACGGACCGGACAGCTGGCTGAGAGACAAAGAGATGCCGTGAGGTCACAGTCACACCTGAACAGGTAACCTCAGAAGGGTGGGGTTCACCTGAGTAATTTGGCAGCCACAGTGGCACTGATTGGCAGAGCTGGGATGAGCGGCAGGCCGGAGGACTGGATGGGCGGGAACTGCGTGTGATTGAAGGATGGAAATCCGGGAGTGAAGGGGTCACCTGAACCCAGGTGCACCTGTGATTGGATGACAGAGAGTAAGATGTTGATTGATTGGTGGTAAGAAGCAGTGAGATATGACACCTGTAAGTGTGTGTGTTACATGTTCAGACACAGCAGTGTGTGTGTTCAGTCCGAGGCGTCGGGGGTCTTGCGGAAGATCGGCAGGGTCAGGATAGATCAAAGTTCCGCCCGCTCCATTCTTCTCAGCCAACCAGACCTTTTCAGCAAAGCTGACCCCGCCCCCGACACGCATCACCACCACGCAGCCAATCACAGACACACCAGCACTCTTCAGCCAATTAAAGTCCTCTGGACGGCCATAGTTGGCATAGACCACACCCCCCTACAGAGAGAAGCAGTTCTTGAAAGAGTGACGGAATTTAATCTGTAGATTTGTGTACATAGACGTGAATTTTCCATTTTTTTTGTGACACATGATTTTCAATCTAATGTATTTCAGTTGGAAGTATGTGTCATGCCTGCACTATTTTTTTCTTTTAGTCAGTCATTATCTTCTTTTTCAGAGGTGCAATAGAGTCAAGAGTTGTCTGTAATGAGTCCACATGTCCATGTAAATCCATCAAAGTTTCTATACATTAAATTTTCACAAATTGCCATGAGACTTGTTTGCATGCCAACACATGCTGTCTGTGCGTCTCACCGTCATACTTCCTGTGGCACTGTATGGACAGAAGTCTGCTGGGTTCAAAGGAATCTGCTCTGAGATCAGACCTGCAGAGTCCACCAGCCACAGAGAGCTCCTTTGAGATCTACATGCAGACAAATAGACAGTAAACAAACACACAAACAAAACAATGAAAGTACTTCAGCCTTCAGGTGTTGCTGCTGTGAGGTTGTTTATTGTTTGGTACCTTTGAGGTTGTTGGCTCGTACCTGTGGGGGAACTGCAGTGTGGCGTACAGAGATTCGGTCCAGGTGTGATCCATCTGCAGCCGTCTGAAGCGACGCAGGATCTCTGAGGCCAGAGACGTTCCCTCTGCAGAGCCAGGAGGGTGACTCGCTCTGCTGATCCGACTGTAAATCAGTCAGTCATCAGTCAGTCACTCACCTGATCACACCTGACTGATACCTGATCAATCACCTGATCATACCTGATAGTGTTGTGGATATCTTCATCCTGCAGCAGCTTCCTCATCATCAACCTCAGCTCTCCTAGGTAAATCTCTGCCCCTCCCTCTGCAGGTGTCTTAGCCCCACCCCCCTGAGGCCCATCCTCCTCCCCCTGCCCCTCCACCTGTGTGCTGTGACACCTCCCACCGAACACTGCATAGCCCAACAGGAACGCTGACAGAGAGAGACAGAGAGAGACCACGCCCATTTAAATCCAACCCAGTGGCTGTGTTTAACTAGTCATTCTACCTGTCCTTGATTTAACACTTCCCCTCTGAGTTCCTCACCGCCATGAGCCCTTAGCCTACAGCTAACTCTGCTGGCATTGATGCAGTACA
Organism: Pampus argenteus; assembly: GCA_036937835.1. Lineage (NCBI taxonomy): Eukaryota > Metazoa > Chordata > Actinopteri > Scombriformes > Stromateidae > Pampus > Pampus argenteus. The sequence goes on from CM072860.1 coordinate 308,949, forward strand.
GTAACTGGAAGAGTTGTATATCGTCACATAGAGAGCAACTTACAACAATATATTACACTAGTTTTTTAACATTTCTTTGATATAGCTACTATTAAAACAAGTCACAGTCATGTCGTCGTCACTGTGTTTGACTCTATGATTTGAGTTTAAACATGTTATTTCCTGTCTTGACAGCTGAGCCTGCAGCCAGACCTCCTTTAATCACATGATCACCATCATCAATTAAGATAAATTTGTGTATCTGTATGTGTGTGTGTGTGTATACCGATGGTAAAGATGACGGCTCCACACACAAACACTCCAGCTCTTTGGTAACTATGGCGATCGCGCCGCACCAGCGCTGTGATATCACTGCTTGGCTCCTCCTCCTCCTGTGATGTCACAAACCTCATCTCCACCCTCTGGGCACCCCCCTCCTCATCTTCCTCAGGCATGCCCACGGAGCAGTGGACATACACTGACTGAGGAGAGAGAGAGAGAGGCAGTAACCATGGCAACAGGTCAGAGGGGCAGGGCTGTGCATCTCACCTGGTGGCCTCACCTGTCTCAGTTGAGTCCTGACGGCGTCCATGCTGACCGTCACTGATGTAATTGGCCCCTCAGAGGGGTCAGAGGTCGACGAGTTTCTGTTCAATCTGCTTAACTTTATTAACAGCACAATAAACACACGCGCACACACCTGCTTTAAGGTGGAACACACAGGAATGAATTTAATGTTGAATTTAAGGTGGAATTAAGAATCTGAGGATAAAAAACCAAAGACAAATGAAAAAAAATCTAATATATTCTGAACTTAACATAACAGTTAATAATGAATAATAAAGAAAGAGCACAGTTTCAGATTCAATGATGATGTTGATTTATTGGTTGATACTGATAGGAAACAAGACCCCATATCATAAATGATTATATTTAATTAGTTTATTATATATATATATAATAAGTATTATATTTATCATGTATATTATTGGAATATTAATACTGAGTAGGTAAATGTCGAGATAATCTTGTCTTAATTTATAACAAAACATATTTTATAAACTGATCAAATTACAGATAAAATATTGATCTGAAAAGCAGCTCATAACCACAGTTGTCAGATAAATGTACTGCAGTATAAGTATATAGTAGATAAAATACAGGTACCTCAAAGACGTACAGTCGTTGAGTACTTAGTTACTCGTAGTACTGACATTGTGCAGACAGAAAACTTCACTCAGTTCATATGAAGAGTGAATGTGAGTCCATGTGAAGTGCATGAGTGTGTTTTACTGACCTTTTTGTTTCTCTTCTGTCTCTCCAACCATTCGTCTGTTTATGTGAATCAGTAAACGTGTAAATCAACTTTGGAAAGTCCGACCCCCCCCCCCCACACACACACACACACACCCCCCACCACCACCTTAAGGTCAGTGACCTGACAGAGCTCCGCCCATCATCCACCAGTGTTTACCTAAAAACAGAAATACACCTTTTACACATACAAAGAAATGCAGCAAAACAACATTTAAAAAGTAAAATATATTTCTGTCAGATCATTAAACTAATAACTTGATGTCATAGTACTTTTCAAAAGATAAAACAAAGCTGCTGCTTTACAGTAAAACCAGAAACAAGAAACAGAAGGAAATTAATGATGATTAATGAGAGGAAAGAAGAAGAAACAAAGTTCTGATACACAAATCTGGTTTCAGCTTTTGGACTTTTTCTCTAATCTTTGATTTCTGCTGAAATATTGGATCATTTGAACATTTATTGAAATGAAACCATGTGAGAAGTTTAGAGGTAAAAATCACTATTTGGTGGAGCTGTTAACAACTCATAGACATCTGAAATGTGACCCGACTACACACTGCTTTTAGTAAGACGTCAACAGACTAAAAGGTTGAAACCACTGGTTTCATCTTTAACAATGTGTTGGATTTTAAAAGCTTCTTATATTATCCAACAACATTAAGCTGCTGATACTTAAGTAGGATTTGTCTTGTAATATAGACTATTTTACAGGTACTTTTACTCAAATAAAGTATCTGAATACTTCTTCCACCGTCGCCATCTTTGCGCCGTGTTTTCCCGCGTTTTTCTCCCGTCACCTTTGTTTCTAGTCGGACAGTTTTTGCAGCTGCACCAGAACCCGACGGGAGGCGAGCGGTGGTGATGCTGCAGAGCTGGAGCGCAATGGCGGCGGACAGCGTCGACATGTCTAAAGTGGAGCTAATGAGAGGAGTCATCTCCGAGAAACTGACGGCAGCCGCGCACGAAATCTTAGCGGTGGTCGAGAGAATCGTAGCCGGATACGAGGAGGAGGCTTCGGGCTTCAGACAGGAGATCGACCGGCAGAGGAGACAGCTGGAGGTTCTGCTGCAGCCTGAAGTCAAACTGGAGAGAAGAGGTCGGAAAACGTTCATGTTTGAGTAGTTTAATAATAAATATAAAGTGACTTTAATAAGTCAGTACATGTGATCCAGTGTAATAACATGTAAAGCTGTAAACATGTCTGGTCACACGTGTGAATCATGCGTTTCTCCCAACTTTATTTAAACAATTATACATGAACAATAACACAGTTCATATTATGAATATTCATATATTCATATCTTTTAAAATGTTTAATGGATATTATTGAGATATTGATGAAATGTGCTGTTTGGTATAAACAGTCAGATCTTAAAAGTTTGGCTGTTAAAACTTATTAAAATAATAAGTGTTCAGCTTTATAAAAGGAAAACTGTTGATCTGCATTTTGTTGTTGAGATAACATAATTAATGTTGAACTATTTGTATTAAAAACTGCCTCTGATCCAGATGAGCAGCAGCTGTTTCCTGTCTGTGAGGCGGCTGGAGGAGGCGACCTCCACCAAGAGGAAGAGCAGTACAAATATGAGCCGCGTACGTCATCACTAACACATTCAGTTATGAGCATATAAACACTAAAGATTAACTACATGAGTTTAATAATAACTACTATAGTTCACAAAAGGAGAACAAAAGCAGTTTGTTGGTGTGCAGGTGTGGAGGACAGCGGGAGTCTGGCCCTGGAGGAGGAGGAGCGAGCAGCGGATCCGGAGTATCTGGCACCGCTGGACTATGAAATGGCTTCATGGTATCAAGGCAGTAATCAATTCTGTGAATATAATTACTTTTTCAAGCAATTCCAGTAATGCAGGTGTTTTTATCCAGCTAACCTTTGTGTTTCAGGTCAGTTTCTCCCAGAGTTCGGTCTGTCAGGAGGAGTGCCGGCAGGCGTCGGACCAGTGACCTGCAGAACCACATCGACCTCAGGATCCGCATCCTGGAGGACTCTCAGATCAGCGTGCTGTCCGTCAGCGGTGAGGCTTGTACATCATCCTGACGCATATGAGAACATGGAAAACTCTTGTTACTAATACAACTGCAGTAAACATTTCTGTTGATCTAAACTAAATAGTTTGTGTCCCGTTGGGGATTCATGCTTTTTATTTTAATTTAATTTTTTACATTCTCATGTGATGTAAAGAGACAAACTCATCGTCATTGTTTGTGTGTCAGTGTTTCAGAAATACCCGCTGCAGCAGCTGCAGTGTCCTCTCGGCCTGCAGGAGGCAGACTTCCTGCAGCTGCTGAGGTCCAGCTTCCCTCAGCTGGCTGCTGATGAACCTTTTGACGTCTTCACCACCGATCGCGGCAAGAAGCTGCTGCCTCTGACGGTAAAGACGCTGACGCCAGAGGAGATCTACCGCAGCATCCGGTCAGCGGGACACTCGGCCCTCTACATCCGACTGAAGGTACCGGGATGGAGTTTTTAACTTAATAATCTGGAGCATCGTTTGTGTAGAGATAACACTGTGATTGAAGGTAAAAAGATAAATTAATTTATTTAAAGATGATGTTTTATTTTTTGGAAACTTTCAGGCACAAGAGGAGCCGCTGGTCAGTTATGAAGAGCTTCATCCTGCTGTGGATGGAAGGTACAGAGACAAAGAACAGCTGCCCAATGGTGGATAATTATCAGTACTTGAACATCCAATCAGAAGTGGTGTCTCATTCTGTTGCAGGTTATCGTCTCCCACAGTTGAGCCTCACAGGAAGAAGCAGGGCAGACGTCGGACCGGTGAAACAGAGGGCCGTGTTCGGCTGAGGATCTGCATCCTGGAGGACTCTCAGATCAGCGTGCTGTCACCTCTCGGTACGTTTAAAAAGCAACGTCACTCCCTGCAAACGACGGCGGCTTCAGTTAAAAAATGGTGATTAAAATCTAACTGGCACAGAAAATTACAAGAAATATAAAACAAATATATATAAATTAATATGGTGACTGTTTGTGTTTTCAGACCAACAGTCCAAAATCTGCAACTATCTTTGTTTTGTCTTTGATTTGTAAAATATTGGGAAATGGTGAAAATGCTAATTAATAATTTCTTAAAGCTGCAGCTGACATCTTTCATTGTCTTGTTTTGTCTGACCAGGAGAACATATGATCATGTATGACACATTAAAACTTCCAAAACAGAATATTTGATATTTCTGCTTGAAATGTGAATAAAACGCTGCATTTTTAGAGTTGAAGGTGACCTTGCAGGATTTCTGGAGCTCGGACTGAAGGAATACATTAGTCTGTCGTGTGTCAGTGTTTCAGAAATATCCGCTGCAGCAGCTGCAGTGTCCTCTCGGCCTGCAGGAGGCAGACTTCCTGCAGCTGCTGAGGTCCAGCTTCCCTCAGCTGGCTGCTGATGAACCTTTTGACGTCTTCACCACCGATCGCGGCAAGAAGCTGCTGCCTCTGACGGTAAAGACGCTGACGCCAGAGGAGATCTACCGCAGCATGCGGTCAGCGGGACACTCGGCCCTCTACATCCGACTGAAGGTATGCTGTCCTCAACTCAGCTCTTTGTAAAACACAGATGTCGTTTGATTTGTGAAGAAAACGTCTGTGTTTCAGTCACACGAGGAGCTGCAGTCCACCGATGACGAGCTCCAGGCGTCACAGAGACAAGATGCTGCTGATTCTCAACCCAGAGACACAAGGTGCTTCAAGCAGTCGACTGATGCTGTAAAACAAGACATTGGCTGCTTTATCCTGTTATTAACCAGCTTCTTGTCCTCCACGTTTCAGGTCAGTTTCTCCCAGAGTTCAGTCTGACAGGAAGAGCGACGGCAGTCATCAGACCAGTGAACCACAGACACATGTAGAACTCAGGATCCGCGTCCTGGAGGACTCTCGGATCAGCATGTTGTCACCCAACGGTACATTTAAAGAGGCTCCTCCTCTCTTCAGCGTCTGTCTTAAAGCAACTAGAACTAACCTTTTCCAGCCTCTAGAGGTGATTCATGGATGTCACTTCACATCAGATATTCATTTGATCATCATCTTCCTGCTGGGAAATCGTTTGGTTTCTGTGCTGTGTGTCAGTGTTTCAGAAATACCCGCTGCAGCAGCTGCAGTGTCCTCTCGGCCTGCAGGAGGCAGACTTCCTGCAGCTGCTGAGGTCCAGCTTCCCTCAGCTGGCTGCTGATGAACCTTTTGACGTCTTCACCACCGATCGCGGCAAGAAGCTGCTGCCTCTGACGGTAAAGACGCTGACGCCAGAGGAGATCTACCGCAGCATTCGGTCAGCGGGACACTCGGCCCTCTACATCCGACTGAAGGTACCCTGACTGAACCTCACATTTACAGTAAAATAAAAGAAATCCCAGAAAAAAAAGTTGCCTGTGTTTTGCTCTCAGGTGTTTCATGAAAAGATTGTGTCGCTGCTTTTGCTCTTCCAGAAACAAGAGGATTGTCACCTGCAGATAAAAGAAGACTCTCCCCCCACCGCTGATCAAAGCAGCCTGAACACAAGGCAAGTCCAGATCGTTTAAAGACACCAGGCACACAAAAAGTAGATCCCTGCTTGTAAATATAAACAGATAACTGACTGTTCTGGTTCCCACAGCAGCCATGTTCAACCAGCAGGAGACGTAGAGACAGAGGAAGCTGCTGATGATTATTTTACCAGATCAGAGTCAGCTAAAGACTTTGTGGCTCTGGCAGATGGAGAAGACGGCCAGGAGACGGTCTCGGCAAAGACGAAGCGACGAGTCAAAAGAAAAACCAGCAAGTTCATTGAGTCGAAGGCGTTGACTGAGAACAGTGACGCTCTGCTGACGTGTAAAGTCTGCAGCGTCTCGCGTGGCTCTGCCAACATGTTAATAAAACACGCCTGGAGTCACGTGGACGATCCGCAGAGCGTCTGTGGAGTCTGTGGAGAACATTCAGAGTCTGCAGAGAAGTTGAGGAGTCACCTTCAATGTCACCAGAAAACTCACTGCTGCAACATCTGCAGGATGTATTTCATCACCAGCAGCGGCCACAGAGGTCACATGGCCCGACACAGAAAGGAGCAAACATACGAGTGTAAGATCTGCCGTAAACAGTTCTTCCAAGAGTCGACGCTGAAGAGTCACAGCTGGGTCCACGTCAAGGATAAACCTCACAAATGTGACGTCTGTGAAAAAACCTTTCTGTCTAACATTGAGCTCAAAGTTCACATGACCAAACACACCGATGAGCATCTGTATCGCTGCAGCGTGTGCAACAAATCTGTCCGCAGCTTTGAAAGTTTATCCCGGCACATGAGGAATCACTCGAGTCACACGGTGGCAGAGGGAACGCACCAGTGTGGGATCTGTGAGAAAAAGTTTCCTACCAAACATCAGCAGCAAGCTCACGTCAAATACCACTTCAGAAAGAAGCCGTACGCTTGCAACGCGTGCAGCAAGCCGTTTCACACCATGTCCAGTCTGGCGACTCATGCACGGGTTCACGCCAGAGAGAAGCACTACGACCGAGCTTCGGTCGGAGCCACTGTGTGAAGCAGAGGAAGTTTCAGATGATCACAGCTTCTGTTTGCAGTCATTGGTTTGTGTTTAATCCGTATCTTGGTGCCTGAAGATGAGGCTGGTGTGTTTTTTCTTTCTCAGCTCCAAACTTGTTTGTTCTTACTGATGAAAATGTTTTCGGAGCGTTTTATCTCGTAACTCTGCTGATGTTTTGTTTCATATCAACAGATTTTAGTATTTTCCTCCTGAACAAACACAATCAAATTGATGTTTAGATTTTAATTTGATTTTTACTTGTCTTAAACATGTTTTTATGGAGACGTGTTGCGTGTGATGTATGTCTTGTTATACAGTATCTGTTCAGTTTTTCAGGAAGATGATTCATGAACAGTTTCATGTTTTAAAAAGGGGCTCGACAACTTGTCACTGTTGCCGTTATTATAACGAGAAACTGCATCGATGTTCTCGGGAGTATTTCTGGCTGCAGGACAACTGTATTATTTTATTTTATTTTTGTGACAGTCAGTTCACTGTTTTGGTCATTTTAAGACAAAAAAAGGACAAGATACAAAAAACAAAGAAATCACAAAAAAGATCAAACTTTCACTCGTTCTGTTGTGTGGTTTCCTGCTCTCATTGTTTTATGAGAATCTTAAATTGATACTTTTGATAACTTTTACTTTAACTTTATTTTCTGACATTTTATAGATTGGATGACTCATTGATCAAAGATATTGATAACAAACAGGGATATACAGGAGTGCTGTGGCCATCAAAAATAAAAAAGTGTAAATTAGTTTGTTGTTAACTCGATTTAAACACTGAAAAGTCCAAATGAAGAAAACCGTCATGTTTACATGTTTGAGTCACTGATGCACCTTCAACCTCATGTTGACTGAGAACTAGTTTCTTGTTTACGAGTTTAAAAAGTTTAAAAAGTACGTGTACGAGAAGATTTACAGTATCTGTGTTTACTGGGAAGCAGCGGAAATATTTTTATACATGACAAAGGTTTTTTTCTTGTTGCAATTTTTAGTTTTCGTTCATTTTTTTAGCACAATGTGTTATTTGTTACATTTGATTTCATGTTTTTATCACTCATTACTATTGTTATAATGCATTAAGGCTGTTAATTGAAGCGTATACTGAAGTTTACAGATGACCACGTTGCATTTGATGATCATGTGGATTAAATGTTATTTTTTTCCTCACTTCATTATTCTGTCTGTTATTATGATCAAAGCCTCGTTTCTTGTTGGTTTTATGTGTTTTGTTGATTGTCTCATCAGGGATGCAGAAATATAACGTAACTGTTATATAATGTTTAAAGTCGCCTTGTCATTTATTGAATTCACTGGTTTAATTGTGTAGTTAAATTAGTCAAAGTTATCAAATATGGGAGAAATGAATGTTGAAGATTAACACAAAGAAAAAGTCAGAATTGGAGCAGTCGGAGAACATATTAACCCTGAAGTTTCATTACAAGGCAGCCAGTGTTGCTGTTTCTGGCCGGACACCTTTAGCGGCTGCACCTGTAAACCGGAAGAGTTCCGTCTGCGGCTGAAGGCGCAGAAGTGTTCCGCACAAAAACAAACGTTAAAAACAGTTGAACCATGTTTTACTGGATGAAGAGGAGCGCGGGAAACCCCGAGACCGCCGACAGCCTTGGACACATGTCAAAGGCGGAAATACTGAGAGGAGTCATCTCCGAGAAACTGACGGCAGCCGCGCAGGAAATCTTAGCGGTGGTCGAGAGAACCGTAGCCGGATACGAGGAGGAGGCTTCGGGCTTCAGACAGGAGATCGACCGGCAGAGGAGACAGCTGGAGGTTCTGCTGCAGCCTGAAGTCAAACTGGAGAGAAGAGGTCGGTGTTTGTAACAACAAATATCCTGTTGTTTACAACAACAACAACAACAACAATAATAATGATAGTAAAATGTCAAATTAAAGTTTGTTCGCTCCTACATCTGAGGACGTGAGGTAAACACTTAAACTCATTTTCATGGTTTTGGTTCAAAATATGAAGCCCGGATCTCTGATGAGGAGCAGCACGACGTGGTGGTTGTGACTGAGGAAGATGAGGATGAAGATGAAGATGAAGATGAGCACAAACTGAAGCCAGGTACAGCGTGACGTCACAGTTCCCTTTAAATGTTACAAATTAGAAAAATATGTTTTAAAATATATATTGTTAATAGTGTAAACACACACATGTTTCATATTAATAAGTTGAAACGTTAAACTTTTACGTATTTATGGTATTTATGGTTTACTATTATAAACTGACTATTTCTAATATGCACAAAAATATGAAGAAAAAATGTCAAAATTCGACATTAAAACAAATGAACCAGTTTTCTAATATTTACAGAGTAAACTGTTTTAATCTAAAGACATAATGAATCTACATGTAAATCAATTTGTTTTATTTGTTTTGTTTATTTGCACAGTTATTGATCACCCAAAATAAGTCCAGTTAAACTAGAATTATTTCCTTCTTATTTTCAGCAGAACAGAATGTAATTTGTCTGTGTCCAGGTGTGCAGGAGGACACGGGGAGTCTGGGCCTGACGTGGTACGAAGATGAAGACGAAGATGAAGAGGAGCAGCTGTCTGTACGACCGGCATCCAGCTCCAGATGGAGACGAGCAGACCTGAAGGACCCGGATTATCAGATACCGTCGAGGTTACAAATCACAGCTTTAACTGGTGACCACAGTCTGTAGTGAACATGTGCACTATATGGCCAAAAGTATATGGACAGTAAGGCTGCAGCCTGTGTTTGTCAGATCAGTAATGACCATGTCCGGTTGTCCACATACATTTGGCCATGTAGTGTAGAGCTGCAGCAATCAGTGACCATTTAAATCAAATTAATAATCAAATAATAATAATAATCAAAAACCCATTTTCTAAACAAATACTCCAAACTTTATTGTGAAAATGTAAATCTTTTCTGTCAGTAAACTGAATTTCTTTGGATGTTTTTGACTTTATTTTCTGACATTTTACAGACAAAATGATTAATAATGATGAAATGAATCATTAGTCACTGCCCTGATGTGACTCACATTAAATATAAACCAGCTGATCATCTGTCATTAACTCTCGTCTTTCAGGTCTTCTTCTCCCAGAGTTCGGTCTGACAGGAGGAAGCCCGGCAGGCCTCGGATCAGCGAGTCACAGAACCACGTGGACCTGAGGATCCGCATCCTGGAGGACTCTCAGACCGACGTGCTGTCAAATAGAGGTATGAGTCAAGTACCTCGCAGTACTATGAAGTATCTTCTAATAGTACTACTGACGGAAAGATGGATGTAAAACCTAAAATTTACTAAATACAATGAAAATAATTATTATTTTCATTTGTTAACAAAACATTTGGTCTGAAATGTGCAACAATAACATCCAACCTGCAGTGAGGCAATACGTTGCTTCTTATGTCGTATACAGTTGCCTCCACAAGTATTGAAACATGTGACTGATGGTTGTTTCTAGTTGCTCAGGTGTTGCCTTTTAGGTAAAGAGACAAACTCATCGTCATTGTTTGTGTGTCAGTGTTTCAGAAATACCCGCTGCAGCAGCTGCAGTGTCCTCTCGGCCTGCAGGAGGCAGACTTCCTGCAGCTGCTGAGGTCCAGCTTCCCTCAGCTGGCTGCTGATGAACCTTTTGACGTCTTCACCACCGATCGCGGCAAGAAGCTGCTGCCTCTGACGGTAAAGACGCTGACGCCAGAGGAGATCTACCGCAGCATGCGGTCAGCGGGACACTCGGCCCTCTACATCCGACTGAAGGTACCGGGATGGATTCTGTTCACATGTGTGGTTCTTAAGTTTTATGTGTCTGTGCAACTGTTTACTTCATTTTTCAAGAAAAAATCTCTCCTTCAAGCATTTTAAATGTGAAGAGTTTCAGTTTTTATCAAGTTAGTGAATCAGACATCAGATCATAAATAATATCCAGCTTTACATTCAGCATGTGAAACATGTCTTCTTCCTCCTCATCAGTTTTAACTCGGACTCTGTCGACACATGTTGAAGCAGTTTTGTGGTAAAACTTGGAAACGACTTTTCCAGACAGGACAGGATCCTCAGAGGAGCAGTGACGACCTTCATCGTCCACAGAGAGAAGACGAGGTCACCACAGACTCTCTGTCCAGCTCGATGATGGCCGATCAAACCAACACACATAAGAGGTGATCACAGACTCAGCCTCGGCTGCTCGAAGCACTGCTTTACCTCAAAGTAAACAGGTTTCCCTGCATTCTTTCTACCGGCCAGCAGGGGGCGACTCCACTGGCTTTGAGAAAACATACGTTACACATCGTAACAGATCAGAACCGGCTGTACTCAAAGATCCTCGAAAGAGTCAGCGGCTGTTCAGTTTTTTGTAAAGTGCATTTTGTTTTAGCATTAGCATTATCACAGTTAATGTAGGAGTTTATTTGTTGTTAGTATTTAGATGTCGTTTTACTGATAATTGTTTGTTTTGTAGCATTTCTGTGCTGAAACGTCTCATATTGACATTCAGCGAGCATTTTATCAGGAACACCTGTGCCATCAGTCTCGCTCCTGTGTCTTCTGCCAATCATCTCTCAGCGTATTGTCTTGCAGAGATCTGTCTTCGGGGAGGCGGCGGGGCAGACCTCGGCACGGTGAGGAACCGACTCACCACTTCATCAGAGTCTGCATGCTGGGAAATTACCAGTCAGAAGTCCTCCCGAGATACGGTAAACATTAAGAAGCCGTTCATGGACTCTGCCTGGAAATATGTTTGATAAGAATTCAGATTTATTCTGTTGTTTCAGTGTTTGAGAAGTTCCCAGTGCAGGACCTGAAGTGTCCTCGCGGCATGCAGGAGCCGGACTTCCTGGACCTGCTGAGGTCCAGCTTCATTCAGCTGACCGGAGACCACAAACACTTTAATGTCTTCAAGTCCGACCGGAGGAGGCGGCTGCAGAGGCTTAGAGTGAAGGCGGTGACGCCAGAGGACATCTTTAGAGCCATGAGGTCGACCGGGGTGGAAAAGACAGTCCTGTACATCAGGCTGAAGGTAGTACTGTAGAGGAAGAAGTATTCAGTCCCCTGCTCTGCTGTGTTGGACATGTTTGAGCCTGTGACCTTTGTGCAGGAGATTGTGGGTCATTTGAAGCTCTCAGGTTCTCCAGTGTCCCACCCCAATTTTTAAGGAGGTTTTTCCCACCACTGGCCCATCTTGTCTCAGTTATTAATAGCAGTCTGTCCATTGGAGTGGTCCCTGCAAATTTTAAACATGCAGTTGTGCAGCCTTTGTTAAAAAAACCTGAGCGCGATCCTACTGTAAATTTCAGGCCTATCTCAAAATTACCTTTCCTCATCTGAACAGTAACTAAAGCTGTCAGATAAATGTAGTGGAGTAGAAAGTACTAGATGTACCTCTGACATGTAGAAAGTACTAGATGTACCTCTGACATGTAGAAAGTACTAGATTTACCTCTGACATGTAGAAAGTACTAGATGTACCTCTGACATGTAGAAAGTACTAGATTTACCTCTGACATGTAGAAAGTACTAGATTTACCTCTGACATGTAGAAAGTACTAGATGTACCTCTGACATGTAGAAAGTACTAGATGTACCTCTGACATGTAGAAAGTACTAGATTTACCTCTGACATGTAGAAAGTACTAGATGTACCTCTGACATGTAGAAAGTACTAGATTTACCTCTGACATGTAGAAAGTACTAGATGTACCTCTGACATGTAGAAAGTACTAGATGTACCTCTGACATGTAGAAAGTACTAGATTTACCTCTGACATGTACAAAGTACTAGATGTACCTCTGACATGTACAAAGTACTAGATTTACCTCTGACATGTAGAAAGTACTAGATTTACCTCTGACGTGTAGAAAGTACTAGATTTACCTCTGACGTGTAGAAAGTACTAGATTTACCTCTGACGTGTAGAAAGTACTAGATTTACCTCTGACGTGTAGAAAGTACTAGATGTACCTCTGACGTGTAGAAAGTACTAGATGTACCTCTGACATGTAGAAAGTAGCAGCACATGGAAATACTCAAGTAAAGTATCTCTATACACTATACATATATTCTTTGATTTATACCTCAAACTGAATCAGTTTTGTTTTATTCAAACACTGTAGACGAAAAAGGAAGAAGAGGAGGAGAAAGAAGAAGAGCTTCTATTACAGAGAAACGATGACGTCACCAATGAGTCTCTAAAAAGTGATGAAGCCGACTGCTGTTCAAGGTAATTTAAACAGAAACTGAATGTCAGGACTTTAAAATGTAGTTATTCAAACAGCAAAGCAGAAGCATGTTTGTTCCATGACCACAAAAACAGCTTCAAAGTAGGAGTAAATAATACTGATAAATATTTAATATGAATAATACTTCTATTTTTATTTCTGCTGCACAGCAGTCCTGTTCAACACACAGAAGGTGGCTCCACATCACAGCATCAAGAAGACAAGAAGAAAACAAAGGAAGGTGATGAAGCTGCTGAGAGTGATGCTGGTGGAGGCAAAGGAGACGAGGACGACTGGAAGCCCGATCCTGTTCAGCGGCTGGCGAAGACGAGGAAGCGCCGGGTCGACTGTGGTGTGGAGGCGAAGCTGGCTGAGAAGAGTAAGACCCCCTGTAAGGTGTGTGGAGTCTGGTACCGCTTACTCGGTAGCTTGATCAAACACGCCTGGAAGCACACAGCTGAAGCGCAGTGTGTATGCGGCGTGTGCGGAGAGCATTTTGAGTCTGTGGACGAGTTAAAACGACATCTTCAAACCTACCAGAAGATTCACGAGTGCTCGTATTGCGGGAAGTCTTTCTTCACGGTCACAGGGCTGAACCGACACACCACTCTTCACACAGGAAACCAGCCCTTCAAATGTGACGTTTGCCACAAAAGCTTCGCTCACATGTCCAGCCTGAGCGTTCACCACTGGGTCCACGTGGAGGACAAACCGCACAAGTGTGACATCTGCCTGAAGGCGTTCGGTTTGAAGGCCCACCTTAAAGCTCACATGAAGGTCCACACAGGGAGAGACCGGTACCACTGCCACATCTGTGGCAAGTCTGTGTACGACCTGCGATCTTTAACCCGCCACAAGGCCACGCACTCGGGGGAGAGGCGCTACGGCTGCGAGGTTTGTGGGAAACGCTTCAAACTCGCTGACACATTAAAGTCACACGCTAAGACGCACACGGTGCGAGACAGGCCTTACCTGTGCCACATCTGCTGCAAAACTTTCCTGTCAAACAACGGCCTGACGGCTCATATGAAGACTCACGGAGACGAGCGGCCATTTGTCTGCAGTATGTGCAGCAAAGGCTTCTTATCCAACGGCGAGCTGAAGGTGCACATGCGTGTGCACACCGGTGAGGCGCCGTACGGCTGCTCCGAGTGTGGCCGCTTCTTCAAACGCAAGACTCACCTGAACAACCACGTCCGGACACATCTGGGCATCAAACTGTATGTCTGTGGCGTTTGTGGGAAAGCGTGTTCGAGGCAAGAACACCTGACGGTTCACATGAGGACACACAACGGAGAGAGACCGTACAAGTGTTCCGTGTGCGAGAAAGCCTTTACTCAGAGCCACTGTCTGAAAACACACATGAAGAGCCACCAGGCGGACGAGACGCTGCTCCTCAGCGAGAATGCCACCTGAAAACCTGCAGATGAGTTCAGGGTCCCGTTTCCTGATCATTAATCATACTGCAAAGGGGGAAAGTTTGTGTTTTTAATAGTAGTGGGCCGTTAACGGCGTTAACGCACTGCGATAATGTGAGACTCTTATCGAGCGATATAAAAAATACCGCTGTTAATCTATTATCAATATTGGGTTTGGAGCTGGGTCCTATAATAAGCAAACTGATGACTTTCATTTTAGCGCAGATGTATACATCGCCCCCTACAGTGCAATTCGGTTTTTGAACCTCTACGCGCCTGTGAATTACTGAACTACCAAACGTGATAGTCTATCATGATGCAGCCACGAAGCTGCAAGGCTTGCTTCAGGGAAAATTCATGTTTAAGAAGCTTCCTGATGGTGGCATCAACAACACTAAGGTTGTGTTCACCTTATGTAATGAATTGGTTTACTGTAGGAGTTCTTCCAGTCTCAAATACCACCTGAACACAAAGCATCCCTTTGATATAAGCAGTCAGTGATGCATTTAGGCTCCTGTTCTAATGCATCCTCTGGATTAAGAAACCTGTTCTCAAAGACTTACTGTTGGTCAGTACTTAGGTATTTCACATTCTGAACGAGCCATTCTGACCCTAATCAAGATTAATTTCAAGATTTCAGTGAGATTAATCTAGATTCAAAAAATGTATCTATGCCCACCACTAGTTTTTAATTTTAACAGCTTTGTAACGTCGGCTGTAAGTCGTGCTGCTATCAGACATATTATATAAGCGTTGAAGTGGAATAATTATATAATAATTAACTCTACAGGTGATGGTGTATTTACTCCATCAGCTTACCTGACGTTCACTCGTGCAGTGATGATACTTTTTTACATCATACTTATTAAGGTGTTTGTTTGGTTGAATGTTTTCATGCTAATGTTGCATTCAAATTCCTAATTAGGCCTTAAATCCTGTGTATAAAATATTTTTTTTATTGTTCAGGTCTGTTTGTTTTCTGAATGTTTTAGTACTTTGATGAATGGAAAGTTTTTTAAATCCCACTTGGTCCTGAATGCAGCATTTGGTGCCTTAAAGTGCTTGTTTTTCTTTGAACAGGTGTTACACTCGCCTCCGTTAAACTCATGTTTTATCTGCTCTGGCCGGTGGGACCAATCACAACCGTTTATCTAACATGGGGCAATGACTCGTGAAACTCGGATCAATCTGTCAAACGAGGCAGCGCTGATCAAATATGGATCAAGATTCTCTTTCTGCATTCTCCATTTCTCTTAGTGGTAAGCTGAGTTTTGGTTGATAACACCTGAACAGAGACACAACTACAAACAACAAATATTCTGCTTTTACATCTTTACTTGTGCAGCATACTAAAAAACAAACTGCTTATATACTGTACTTGAATGTAAAGGTAATAAAAAGTGCTCGTCTGCTTTGACATATGTGACCAAAATAAAACAACAATCTGAGATTAAAAAAGTTTGTATTTCTTGTAGCAAACAGTCCAGTGCTTATAAAAAAGTGTTTTACCGTAATGACAGAGATGCTTTACGTCACTTCTTACAGTCCAGATGTTGACTGCTGGCCTTCACGGCAGCTCCAGCATGTCGTATTTGCTCAGGATTCGCTGAGTTCGCGTGTGCACCAGCGTCAGAGCGCGGACGATGATGCGCAGGACGGGCGTCGCCTCATCCGGGTCCTGCACACACACCAGCTGCAGGAAGTACTTCCTGTCTGGCAGGGCAAGGAAGACAAGCTCTGCGGCCTGACGGAGCAGCCAGTGGTGGTGGGGGGCCAACGCCACCTTGTAGGCGTCCCTGAAGGGTGAAAGACAGACTGAAGGTGACATGGATAAAACTATCTACAAATAAATATGCAGAAATAATTTATAAACGAACAAATCATCTTGAGGTGGAGAAGGAGGAGCCAGTTACACCGGAGGATGAGGAGGCCACCGATCTTTACCTCGTCACAAGTCGTTCAGCAGTTAGAAGGCTCGGTTTGTTGTTGACAGTGTGACTTGTTCTTGAACATGATTTCTTACCTGCTCAGCTCTCCAGGTGTTTTGGAGTGTCCATCTACATCCGTTCCTTCAGCCAAACCCTCCAACACCAGCTTCAGCCACAGGAGTGATCGATGCAGTCGCAGCAGCGTCCGGCAGCCTGAATCTGTGCGGCGGGAGAAGTCGACCATGCCTGCTTTTAGCTCCGTCTCCACCATGGAGCGAACTGAGCGATACACCTGGAGACAAAAAACATCTTTACCACCTGGACATTAGATTAGTTTGTATTGTCAAACTTTGCATCTCACCCCATGTTTTAGTCCAAAAGATGCTGGAGTTTGTCCAGAGAGGTCAGGACCACGTTTCCCATGAGCCTCTCTGCTGTGTTTGAGTGACAGCTCCCGTATCAGTAAAACCTTTTCTTTCACCTTCTGAGAGAAGAAATTGACCATCGTCCCAAGAGACTCCATGAAACTGAGAGACAAACAAGGAAATTCACGTGTGAACCACAAACCTGAGGTATGTTTACATCTGAATACTGGGAGTATGTGTGTGCTGCTGTGTTGGCACATGTGTTAATGTGCAATATGTACATCTTACATGATGAGCTGATCCCAGCTCTGGAGGTATGTCTCCAACAGGATGTCGTCGTCGTCCAACAGGCTGGACTTTAAACTGAGCAGCAAACGCCAGGCCTGAAACGATTGACCAGGACACTCCTGGATGAGGCGTGAGGCTCCGTCAGGCTCCATCCACTCACTCAGGACCAATGGAGGCTCAGGCTGGAAGCGGAAAAAAAGTCTTACTGGAACTTTAACCATAACATGATTATGTATGTGTGTATCTTCGGTCCTCATTTTCTTTTTTTAAATATAAATTTATATAACTAATCCAAATCCAATGTGTGTCAGCCTTACTGTTTGGTGGTAAAAACTCAAACATGGCTGCCAGACGGTGCCACAGTCTCCGACTCCACCCTGAGCTGAAAACAAACGCGACGTGTGAGCATTAGATGACTGAAGCGTAGTTCAGTATTTACACTGTTTTCATGAGTTACTGGTTGTTGAGTTGACTTCCAGGACCTTGGTGGTGACCGTTAGCATATGTTGTGGTTTTCAGTCATGATAGCACTACAGTGAAATAAATCTACTCTACCAATAAAATACTTAGCTACAGATGTTAGCATGCTAACATGGTAAACATTACACCTGCTTATCATTTAGTTTTTATCTTTACTATAAGGTTTATTGTTAGTCTTGTATTGTTTAGGGTTATTTCGCTAATTTTCTAATCGTTTTGTGGAAGCTAATAGGAATCAAATAAAGAATAAATTATCATCTTAGCATGGTCACTGACATTAGCATTATTTGTTTATAAATACAATTTGTCAAACAATTTAAACATTTTTTCCTTAGAAAATAACCCAAATGATTATGATTCAAAATAGTTGTTGATTTATTTAATAGTTGATTAATCATTGCAGCTCATGACAACGGTTGGAGCCAACATGGCCGACCACTTTGATTGACACTCACGGAGCCAGAAGGAACTGATGAAGAGAAGCAGAGCCAACATGGCCGACAGCAGCAGGTAGCGCAGCAGCATCGTCCGTCTGAGGAAAACCATGGTGACCACAACACTCAAACCACACACACACACACACACACACACACTTTCTAAACCCTAACACACATAAATACTTGTTAAAACACACATTGTGTATGAGCCGTCACTTGTGATCTCATGCTGGTGCAGGCATTCAAACACACTTATCTGAGGACAAACTTTGCACTCGACCTTCGTACTGCAGGCGCTTATCTCAGCTAGTTTTATCACTCACACACAAACACTTATTCAGTGTGACGTTTCTGACTTCCTGAAGCTGGAGTTTGAGTTTTATGCTCATCGGTGAAGCTCCAAAGGACAAAGGCAGACTGGACCTGAAGTTATGACATGTTCACGTCATACCGACGTCATAATAAAAGGTTACAAACATTAATATTGTTCACATGTACTTGATGTAGTGTTATATTCACTGTGGAAGTACATTTACTACCACTTATGCTGCTTAATAACGCTACAACTAGCTGCTATATACTGTAACTCTGGTCCATCACGTTTTATATTGAACATATAACAAGTTAATCAATTATTTTCAGTCACGATGATGAAGTTATAAACAGATATAAGGACATTTTATATTATGGCTTTTTTCTTACTGTATTTTCATTCATGATCTGTTATACAGCAACAAAACATTTCTGTGTGTCACATGTACCTGACTTATTGGTTAACTACAACTCCCAAGGTGCATTTTGTCAGGAAACATCCAATCACAGATCTTAAATCTGTTTCAAACTTTGAGTAGATGAATTCAGCAACTATGGCGCTATGTTTTCGTCTTAACTACAACGATGAGGTTCATGGCTATTGTAGTATAAGCTAAAATAATTAACTTGTGGTCAAAACATTAACCTATCAAGGTTAATCAAGGCTTTCCTTTCAAAAGAGCGCCAAGACGACTGTCACTAAACGACTGTTGTACAATATGTGTGTGTTGATTTGTTCTGTACATGTGACATCATTGCACGTCTGTCCGTCCTGGGAGAGGGATCCCTCCTCTGTGGCTCTTCCTGAGGTTTCTTCCACCTTTTTCCCTGTTAAAAGGTTTTTTGGTGGTCAAGTTTTTCCTCACTAATCGAGGGTCTAAGGACAGAGGGTGTCACTCCCTGTACAGATTGTAAAGCCCTCTGAGACAAATGTATTTTGTGATTTTGGGCTATATAAATAAAATTTGATTTGAAAATTTGATTTTGATTTGAATATTCACAGGCTTATCATAACTCTGTAAACTTAATTTGTCTGGTGAATGGCGCCCTCTGCCTGTTTTGTGCTGTAAAGCAAATGAGCAGGTGGTTTATTAATGACAAAAGTCTCCAAAACTGACGAGAAAAGTATTTATTGATGGTAAAATACACAAGTAGCACCTGAAGACTTCCGCATCTTTGATTGATTGATTGATTGATGTCTTTGGTGTATGAGTGTGTGTGTCTGCTTGTGCTTCCACTAACTTTAAAGTCTAAATAATGAAGGTTTTATTCAAATTTCAGGTAAGAATAAAACTTCAGTCCAAGAATGATTTTTAAAGGCAGAATAAGGATTTACCTATAAAACTTTTTGCTATAGTTATTAATGTGTAAAGGGCGGGTTAGTAAAAGTAAAGGTTTGTAAGAGAAGATTAAGGGTTATTTTAAAGTTTAGTAAAGCTGTGTTTAAGAGATCGAATTCTGAGTTAAACGGGATATAATAGCAGTGATTATAAGGGTTCAAGCTTTATCACAAATTGAGTAAAAACATAATAGTGGAATAAGGAATATTTGATAATTGTGACAAAAGGTTGTGTTAAGGGAGATTCATTTGAACAATGGAAGTGAACACAAGCATGACAAAAGAAGCAGTTTTGTGTAATATATATATAAAGTGTTAAAGGTTTCTGGATGTCTCACATGTTTCTGTCACGGACGACCAAACGGTGAGTTCATATTTTCTACACTTTTCCTGCGACAAATTGTTTAAGTGACTGAAATGTTGTGAAGAGTAAAAGCTTTGTTCCCAGTTTTAGGCCTTGGTAAAGAGGACATTTTGTCTGGTCCTTTGTCTGCAAAGAGCTGTTTAAAGGTTCACATGTGGCATTAGGGTTCGAATCTGAATAAAATTTCAGGTTGTTGACGTCAGCAGAATCCGTCAGCTTTAACCTGCAGGATGTCACACAGCCGAGGACGCTTCTGGAGAGCCTGAACAAGACAAACATACACAACATTCAACACAGTAAGAAGTCTTGTCTTAATTCCTTTTCCATGTTTTGACGTCGCCACTAAAACGTCAATGTGGTTTTACATTTATTGTTAAATAGTATTTAATAAGTGATGACATGTCTGTGTTTGATTGACAGCAGCTGGAGGGGGTGTGTCGGGGTCTGTGTTTGATTGACAGCAGCTGGAGGGGGTGTGTCGGGGTCTGTGTTTGATTGACAGCAGACATGTTATAAGATCTGACCTATAATTTAGGTGAAAACAGATTTATGGTTTTAACACCTGCCAGCCAATCAGAAACCAGTAATCGATTGTCTGTGGTATAAATATTTTATTAGATAACAAACTCACTTTTAGTGTGTTGACAATTTCTCCAAACAGACGTTGAGCTTCCTGAGTGTCCGGCTCCTCGAAGTAATCGGCCACTGAGATGTCGACTGTTATGGACCTGATGTTATTACACACACCTGCAGAGATACACACCAGACTTTGTTAATAAGCTACACGTCAGGATGATAATCAGTACCTGTGTGTTTCTAGCAGGTGTGTGTCTCACTATGGAAGTGCAGGATGGCCTGCCCGCTGACAGGTGTGTGTGTCAGGATCAGCGTCTCCAGACTCTCTAGTCCCACTTTACACAGCTCCATCGCCGCCTGCAGACCAAGGTCGGTAATACGCTCCAACTCCAACACCTGGAGGCGGGAACAGCTACGCACTGCACACACATAATAAATATTAATAACAATATAAGGTGTCCCTTATTTTACCCATTATTATGTTCATCATTTCTACTACCATGTTTAATCTTTTCTTACCTTCTTAGCTTTTTTAAAACATATTTGTTTGAAACAGCCAGACTGTTTATTTTCACTAGTTCATGGAGGATTTTATTTGTAACAGTGTCTTTTATGCTCAGTTTGGACCTTTTATTCATAAAATGTAAAGTAATATGTTTTTTCAGCTGTCACTCACCAACAGCAGCCAATCCCTGAGTCCCACAGCCGGCCCCGCCCACACTGAGCGAGCAGAGGTGTGGCCAGCATCGACCAATCGTCTGCAGGCAACGATTGCCAAAACGAGTCGACTGTTGGCTAAATAAAAATAAAATAAAGGAAAGAGACAAACAGACAGTCCAGTTTGTCTTGATGTTGTTACATATATTTATGTTAAGAGACAAACAGGAAGTGGAACAAACGCAGTATCTGCACTGACCAGGGGTGAGCTGGCGCCACCTGTAGGCTGCTGATGCTCCTGCAGCCGGCGCCCAGGGCCCAGAGCACCTCGTGACCCAGAGGATCTGAAGAACTCCTACACACACACACATAGAAATACATGCAGTTACAGATGCCCTCAGACATGAACACAGACATGTAAACAGCTGTTTGTAGACAGTCAGACAGGTAGACGGTTAGACAGGTAAACAGGCAACTCACCTGTATGAGAGTGTGTTCAGATTCCTGCAGTAGCAGCTAGCGAGCCACATCGTCCTGTCTGTGAGTATGTGAGGACACTGAGAGATAGACAGTTGGAGCAGACTGCCACCTGCTGACCGCAGCAGGGCCTCCACCCCCGGCTCCATGCTGCCTCTGGCAGACACACACACAGCCAGGTAAACTACAGTACCCACAATGCAACCCGTTTCTTCTTCTCCTGCCACACACCCTTCAGTAACATCATTAATGCTTGAGCTGTGTGTTACCGTGTGTTCCTGTGGTAATCCTCCCGCCTCTCGTCAGCTTGTCGGCTTCGAGGCTTCAGGTTGGTCAGAACCACTGACTGAGTTTGAGTACACCACTGAGACAGAGTGGTCAGGAACTACACACACACACACACACACACACAAACAGTGAACTGATCCACTAAAAAAAAAGATGATATTAGTGACAGTTTGATGATGATGATAATGACATATCCAAGAAAGCTCCTCTACCTCCGATGACACTCTGGCGTTCTCCAGCCGGAGGCGTGTCCACACTGCCGGGTGACGGGCAACAAACCGCCAATCGGAGCACACTTCAGCCGCATGCAGCAGCGAGCGTACGTCCAAATAAGGGAAGATGCAGAAAAGCCCCGCCCTCAGCTTCAAGATGTCTGCCCCCAGCTCGTGGTTACCGTGACGATGGGAGGGGGAGGAGTGGAGGGAGGAGAGGATGTCTGCAGGGGAGGAGGAGGCGGGAGGAAGTGGAAAAGGAAGAAGAGAAACGTGTTAATAAAAAGAAGTAGAAGAGAAGGCAAGGGCAGGAAATCCAAACAGTTTGCCTGATCCAGGTGTGTGCGTCCTGGTGAAGATCAGCCTCCTCATCTCAGTGCTGCTCCATAATCCCTCTTCTTCATCCTCTTCGTTGTCTTCTTCCTCTTCCTCTGTGCTGTAGTGACGTTGGGACTTTTTGCTCCACGTAGTCTCCCAACCTCCATGCTGGGCCCTGAAACACAAAAGAAGAAGAAGAAGAAGCTCAGAACTTTTCCTGGAGGCTCAGTCTGACCTTAAAGAGACCAAAGCTGAATATTTAAACTTTATTAGGAACACCTGCACTTCAGGTGTGTTACGGCTCTTTGCTTTATTTGGATGTAACCCTAGCTAATGTTTTAATCATTTCATCCTGTTACATACCCCAGCCTCCCTCTCCTCCAGTCTACTGTCTCTCGCCGACACAAGGGTGCAGCGAGGAGGTGGGCGTGGCCCAACCCCTCTGCACTGCCCCACCCCCCCGAACCCAGAGACAAGGTCCTCAATCGACTGCTGGGAGACACACAGAGATGTTAAAGAAAAGAAAAAAATGAATTTAATGGTGAAAAAGTTTTCATGTATCGGACATTTAAACGTACCTGCAGTGATGGTGGCTGTAAAGCTGCTCCCCAAGTCTGTAGGAGCCTGAAACACTGTAACTCCTCTGGAGGAAGAGGAGGAGAAGGATGAAAAGTAAGGAGGAGAGGAAAAGCACATGATAAGGAGGACAGAGTTAATCCTGGTAAGGCGTCACACACCCGGTTGCTGAATGTTCCTTGCATCTTGTTTGCAATGATGTCATCAGTGCTGCCGTCCAGGCTGTATCCTCCTCGGCCACGTACAGGTGTGTACGGGTCAGTGTACACCTCCGGGTGTGTGTGTTTGTCACTATGGTGTGTATAGTGGCTGTGATGTGTGTGTGAGCTGAGCTGCAGTAACTGTCTCTCTGCACGGTCGGTGCGTTCCAACAACGTCTCGATGAACACCTGAAAACAAGCACCTGTGGTTTTTATTGCATTGTACATATGAAGTATGAATAGTGTAAAAAAATACAATGCGCAAAAAATATGTAAACTCTGCAGAAACAATTTTGTCTGTTCAGAGACAGAGACAACAGAAGATCTGCAGCGCCACCTGCAGTCTGGATTTGGCTGCAGCTTCTTTCTCTGCCGTCTCCCTGAGAAAACGCTCGATGTCCACCATCTCCCTGCAAAACACACACATACGTCTCAGAATATCTGGTACACTGACGCATATCTAAATCAATAATAAATGAATATGAAGGAGGTCAAAATAACAGGAACAGCTGACAATGTGACCACACAGTTAAATAATCAGTTTAAAATAGGATTGATTATATAACTCATGTTATATAATCAATAAACAGCCTTCAGGTGTTCATATTATACACAACATTTAGATTAACAGATACATGAATCTGGACAAACGCAGTAACTGTTACATCCACACACACCCCTCAGGGCCACTGTCACTGTCATCTTATATTTATCATCACAGCAAACCACAGCTGTGTGTGTGTGTGTGTGTGAGTGTGTGTGTGTGTGTGTGTGAGTGTGTGTGTGTGTTTGTCCAGTGAAGCAGACTGAACATGATGTGTCCTCTGTGCTTCATGATGCTGTATCACATGTTTGAGATATTATAATTAATCACTGGAAGAACACGTTTGTGCTGTGAAATAATCATGTTTTCAGTTGAGACTGAACTAAAGGTTATAAACAGCTGAGTTGAGCTTCAGATACTGACTGTTGTCTTTCAACCAGCTTCTTTTCTTTTCCTTCCAGGTCCGTCTTTAATTGCTCCATCATCTCCATGGCAGCAGACACCTGATGATGAAAACTAGACTCATTAAAATGCTTCAATAATCAAATCTTTCTGTTTAAAAACACATCTGTCACAGCGCCATCCACCTGTCTGAACAGGTATGTTGCCCTCTCCTCTGCTTCCTGTTTCTCGCTCCTGAGTCGCTCCCGGTCGCGCCTCTCCTGCTCTAGCTCCGCCTTCCTCCTCTGTAGCTCCGCCCTCAGTTGGCCCATGTGTCGGTTTACCCTCTCCTCCACCTCCGCGAAGGTCCGAGCGATTTTACAATCCAGCCCCAGTCTCTCCTCTAGGCCGACCCCCACTGATAGCCCAAACTCAAGGCCCAGCTGGACCCCCAAATCACCAAGTTTCCTCTCAGGAAAAGGCTCCAAAGAGCTGGGGAGGGCCAGAGCGGTGGAGGGGTCGTCTTGATGTCCTGTGGAGGCAGGAAGAGTGAGATCCGAAGGGCTGAACATCCCCCTTAACAGCTGGACTGAGGCGGATGACGAGGCGAGATCCAGGCAGGCCAGCGGCAGGGGGACACTGTGGCCTTCCATGTCCAGAGAATAGCTCTGTTTTTGGGATACAGCTGGGTCGGGGAGTGGAAGGAGGGCTCCCAGTCTGGAGCTTCTAACACGAGCCTGAAACACGAGATGTGGTCGGATTAAGGCCCCGTCACACATGTCAAAAATCATTCAAATCATTGATTTCAATGAAGCATGTGTATGGATGAAGGATGATGAATCCATGAATTAGGTTAAATGATTATTGATAAGGCTATTATTCTTATATCGCTCCAATAAATAACAGATTGACAAGTGGATCAATAACATAATGTCTAGTGTCTACTAACAATATCTGAGCAGACCTTGAACAGCACATCAACTGGCCTCTAACGTATGAATATTGATCTGAGTCATCTTAGAAGGAATTGGCATAACAACGATTGACATCAATCGACTAATCTGCTGATTTTAATTTCTTAAAACCCTGGATGACGTCCTCGTTCAAAATCTAAAGATATTCAGTTCATGATCATATAAAACACATAAATGTTTCAAATTAACAATAAACACCTTATTTTATTATTGAATATGACTGTGAATGCTGTGGGATCAGGCTCACCTGTGACAGTACCAGCAGGGTCTCGTAGGTGTGTCGGCTGACCAGGTGACAGCGGAGCTCAGGTACAGATGAGAACCGAAAGTCATCACCGCAGCGAGGACAAAAGTAGGGCAGTTCTGAACAAGAGGAGGAGGAGGAGGAGGACATGATTCACCGGAGGAGCATCTCAGCAGAAAGACCTGGAAGATAAAACAGGAACACGTCAGAAATCAAATAAATTGTTTGGTTTTTTTTACGTGTTCTCGCTGCAGACGCTCAGGAGCAAAAACTGGGTCAGTGTGTGTGTGCTACATAATTGATTTTGCAGAGATAAAGATTTAATGAGACTGAAAATTAAATATAAAATTTAAATTAAAGATAATAAAGCTTGTCACATTTTATGATTAAACGTTTGAATATCAGCTCACAGAAACACACTAATGTCAAATCCAACAGGCGAGGAGCGTTTCTGTGGAGCTAATCGCTAACTGAAGCATGCATCTTCCACCCCAGTGACTGGCTGACAGGATAGACATATAAAAACACACTTCCTGATGATGGGTGTGTGTCCTCCGGTCAACCCCCCCATACAGAGGCATTTTAAGTATGGATGGATGAGCAGGAAGAAAGAGATGTCTGGACTCGCTGTCTCTCCACATGACACAGTCAACGCCATCTCACTTCCTACGTTTACCTTTTCTAACCCTCAACATTTAAAAAATATATTTAATGGTAAAATATATAGAAGTCCCTTCATCTTATAGTAATGCGCAGATATTCAGGACATTTTACAGAGAGGGTAGCAAATTATAACCAATATAAATAATATTAGAACTAATAAAACTTTATGGTACCTTGTAAATTTCTCACATAACTTGACATGTAGCACAACAAGCTAGCAAAACAGAACCAGAACAGCACTACTGCACATGCTCAGTGGCGTCTGCCTTACACAGAACTGCTCTCTGGAGACTGAAAACATGATGGCTGTTATCAGAGAGTCCTGAAGCCACAACGAGAAAAATACTCTTCTAACTATGATAAAAAAAACTAAATACTGTTCTAACATTATTTATTCATCATATACAATATATAAATACAGAAAACCATCAAACTGATCCTGTTTAAACAGGTCAAAGGTCAGACATTAAGATTACAGTCATTATGGTTTAAATGTGCAGTTGAGTCTTTTAAATGTGTTTAAAATCACTATGAAATGGACTAAATGAGTTATTAATGTGTGAATGGAATCAGAAACTTACATAACACTCAACATTCATCCGTTTATAAAATGTTATAATAATAAAACTAAAATAAAACAGCCTTTTAAAGCATGAATGTGTGCAGCTCATATTTATTTATTAAATATAAATATTCTACATATTATATTTAGAAGTTATCTAATGTATTTGATTGGGTAACGTGACTGCTCTTCCAGTCGGTAAACCGGATAAATCCCGGTAAATAACTCAACTCTTACCTGCATAAAACGGTAACGAGTCGGTGCGTCATTCACTGAACATACAATCCGTTGCCATGGTTTCCCGTTCATAGAACTAATTCTGCTCTCGTGCTGCTTGGATCGATCCGGTAGTGTAACGGTCTCGTGCAGCAGCAGCAGCGTCGGTAACGTCGCCTTCCGTGTATGTGTGTATGTGTGTGCGCGCGCTTCAACCGCCGCCCCGCGCGCCCCCTCCCCAGCCGCCGCGTGCTGCTGCTCCTGCTGACGTACACGTGACGTGTCGTGTCGGTCCTGACGTGATGTTCGTTAATTGTTTATTAGTGAACTAATCAATAATGATATGACATCTTTAAATGTGTTATGAGGCTGCAGGTAGCTATACATGTATGAAACTTAAAGGATCAATTCATGTTTTAAAGCCAGCAGTCAGTATGTAGACTGAGAACATCCCGTCACCTGGATCAATTACACATAATGATCATCAATATTTTCATCATCTTTGATATGAACTCTCATAATCACGAGATCTCCAGATAATGGCCTCCATTAGTTTCTCTGTGGTGAAACAATAAACATACAGAGGTTGGATGTTTCCAGTGCAGGTTTATTTCAACCTGAGGTCAAGTGAAGCCAAACCTGTATTCTTTCTATAGCCAACAGGGGGCGACTCCACTGCAAAAAGAAGTCTGATTGAAGTCTACCAGATAATCACCCAACTTCTGATTGGATAACGAGTTTAAGGCCCATACATTTAGTTTTAAACCTGTGTTCCACTAGAGAGAACTTTTAGACACTATAGGAACCACAAGGAACCCACCATCCTGGGAGCGCAATGTTCTAGTGGGGTGGTAAGGTACTATGAGCTCTTTTAAATATGATGGTGCCTGACCATGAAGAGCTTTGTAAGTTAGTATAAGAATTTTAAATTCTATTCTAGATTTAACAGGTAGCCAGTGCAAGGAAGCCAAAATGGGAGAGATGTGATCTCTGATCTTGGTTCCTGTCAGAACACGTGCAGCAGCGTTCTGAATCAGCTGCAAACTCTTAAGAGACTTATTAGAGCAGCCTGATAGCAAAGAGTTACAATAGTCCAGCCTAGAAGTAACAAATGCATCGACTAGTTAGTGTTAACTCCACCCCCAACTTTTCTGGCTCCAAAAAAACAACATGGCGACAGCCAAAATGCAAACTTCATAACGGTAATCAATATACCAATAGGTGTTGTCATGGTGACTGTGCTAACATGCTAACTTTGTACTCACCACCTCTGTTAGACACCCATGGGAGGGGTCTCAGGGGGGGAACGGTGCGAAGAGAGATGGGCGGCAGTCCCTGGCGGTCCGACCCCCGGTTGCAGAAGCTGGCTCTGGCTGGGGAGAGGGAAGTCTGGGCTTCCCTGCTGAAGCTGCTGCCCCTGCGACCCGACCACGGATAAGCGGAAGAAGACGAAACGAAACGAAACCTCTGTTAGAAAATGTTAGGGTTTTTGTTACTTCCAACTGACCTCCTGAACTGTGACCTCTGACCCTTGTGAACAGTTATATGATAAGCCTCAATTCAACAGTGTGTAAACATACTTGTTCCTCCTTTGTTGTTGGAGTTTTGCTTGCTTGGTAGGAGTTGTAGTGCTGCAGTGTTAACACTGGAGGGCGCCATGAACCTGCAGAATACATGACAAACACACCAGTACATTCATAATCATCACAGCAGTAGCAGAACATGAATTATACACTAGAAACTCAGATCCTGTTTTGAGTATAAACCAGTAATACATGTAAAGTTATCTATCTAAACCTGATTCTGTATTTGTTTGGATGAGCTGTGTATTGGTGTAGGCTGTAAAATATTGCACATCATCTCAGTTAATGTAAAATATAGTTTAAACGTTGTCCTTCTGTTGCCACACAGATTGAGCTGCTTTTAGAAAGTCACTGAGCCTTAAAACATCTTTGAGCCTTTATGTCTTGATGTTCGACTGACTCAGAGCAGCTTTGAGCGTCTTTCACTGGAGAAAATGTTGAAGTAAAACTGGATGAAACTTCAGTCTGCTGTTACTGTGGCAACCCAACCTTCACAGCCCATAAGACTGGACGAACTGGCAAACTGACAGAACTAATGGGACCATTTGTAGCTTGGCAACAGCAGCTTGTTGATGAATAGAACGGGAAATACAGAGGAAGAGGAAGAGGAGGATGAAGGTGGTGCTGCTGTAGAAGAGGAAGCAGGAGAAGAAGAAAATGACGATGATGAATGATGATGATGATCTCCCTGACCACAAGAATGTTGATGCTGTAGACGATGAGGAAGATTATAGTGAAGATGTCACTTGAAGATGAAGATAACAATGTTGATATTTCACATTATGAAGAAGTAGACTGACTGTTTGTTTGTTTGTTTGTTTATTGACAGCAGCCTCCATGCAGAACGAGGAAACATGAACCTGCACAGCCACGTGTGCTACTCAGAGCTCAGCTCACACTGAGCCGTTTCACCTTTACACTACAGATCCCACAATGCATCAGGGAAGCAGCCTGCACCCAGGTATCAGAATGAAGATTATATAATAAAGTTCATTCAGTGTCCGCAGAGGATTTACAATCATTTCATAGAAAATGACATCATTGCACGTTTATCTGCCATTGAAATCTGGTTTCTGCTCTAGAAACCCTCATAGTAAAACTGTGCCGTGAAGAGGTAGACAAACATTTAGAAAAATAGAGATATATTACAAACATATAACTCCTCAGAGATGTTAAATATAAAGAGGTTGACATAAAAATATTTCAGTGGAAACAGAATCACAACATTCACTGTTCACATCCTCATGCAGAAAAGTGAATATTTTACAAGCTTTAGAGAGACAGACTGCTCCTTTAAAGTCCATCCTGACGTCACAGCAGAGCTGCTGTTTCACCTTTACACTACACATCCCACAATGCATCAGTGCAGCAAACATTCAGAGTCACAGAGAAGCTTTTTAATAAACAGCTGTTACAGTTCAGCACCCTGATGATCAGCTGATCAGACCGTTTCCCACAATCCTCCTGCAGGAGACGTGCACGTGCGCCTCCAGAGGACCACTGAACCTTTCCTCTTCAGGCCAGCTAAAATTGCCTTCAGTGTGACGTCACATGGAAACTGACGATTTCCGGTTGACGGTTCAAATCCTGAAGCTTTAATTTCTCTCCACAAAGGCCAGCAGCATCACCGGCCGGATTAACGGGAGCGCGCGCAGCTGTTCAAACGCCAGGCGCGTTCAGGGCCAGAGAGTAGGCGGCCATCATCTGCGCGCGCAGCTGTTGCTTGACGTGCACGCGCCCGTGCCTCTTCCGCTCGTCGCTGCGCGCGAACCGTTTGCCGCACACATCACAGGAGAAAGGCTTCTCTCCCGTGTGCGTGCGCGTGTGCGTGGTCAGGTGGTCGCTGCGGCTGAAGCTGCGCGCGCAGATGGTGCACTGAAAAGGCTTCTGTCCTGTGTGGATGCGCACGTGCCTGTTGAGCTCGTCCGAGCGCGAGAAGCGGCGGTCACAGCCCTGCACGGAGCACGTGAACGGCTTCGCTTTGAGGCCCTTAGCGGGAGCTCTCCTGCCCCCGCGTGACAGTTTGGGGGCTGCTGTCCCGTGTACACTGCTGAGGTTGACTATAGGGAACGCGCCCTGCAGGAGGGAGGACAGGAGATGCGCGTCCAGGGTGGAGGGGAGGGAGGAGGGGGGGCCCCCGCCCTGCACGAGCTCCGTCTTCACTACAGGTCTGCTGATGACGTAGCTGCTGGAGTCTCCCCCGGTAACCGGAGCAGCCACTAAACTCTTGAGCCAGTCCTCCAGCCCTAGCGGCTCCTGCTTGATTTCACAGACGGGCTTTAGCTCGCCCAGACCGGCCTCAGAGCTCAGCAGAGAGTCGATGAAATCAGCCACATCCACCTGTTGCTCCAGAGCCGACAGCGGGAGCAGAGAGTCGGCGCTGGCCGGGTAGAGTGCATCATTCGCGTTCACTGCAGATAGTCCACACCCGCTGCTGCAGCTGGAGGTCACAAACTCGCTCTTCACCATCACTGGGTGTGAGATGGAGGCGGCAGGCAGGTGCTGAGCAGCGGCCAGGGAAGGGGTGCTCATCTCACTGGACACGGACGGAGATGGAGCGAAAAGCGGGGGCGAGGGGGAGGCTGCGGCCGGGGAAACG